>VZTI01000848.1:289943-387888 GCA_013397865.1 Struthidea cinerea
CTGTGTTTACACATTGAGCCAAAGATAAGCCAGAAAAGGTTTCTTCTCCCAAAACTGACTTATTTTATTGCATTGGATCATAACAGTGACTGAGAAAACACAGTTAACAAGAAATCCTGAACCCTTAATTCAAACACATCATGATAAACATTACCAGCAAGATATTATCTTTTATTGCTGAACAATTACAACCAGATACAACCCAATATGATCAGAGTAGCCCTCTGTGGCTCAGAGCTCCTTTGATGTTGATGGAGACCTGCTTTTCAATTAAATCTTATGAAGAAAAACACACATATTTCCATTGCAACTCCCAAGTTAATATCTCATAAATAGTACATAAGCTCCCTGTTAAATGCAGAACAGATGAGCTTTAAAATAATGTTACTGATATCATTGAATCTTTCAGTCAAATTGAGAACTAATGTTGACTTATCACCTGTCACTCTCCATTAATGAAATCTGCGTACGGATATTAAAATTGTGCATGTGATGGGGGAAAAAGTATTCTTTAATGACAGAACTCATAAAAATCTAATGACCATTCAGATCTGTAGATCCTTAAAGAGCAAGTTAACAAGAAAAACAATAAATCAATGCGCCAACTTTTTAAAATATTGGAACTTAAGAACAGGTTGTTTAAATCTTCTCATTTTGATACTAATTATGGTTTCATTCTGGGCAACTGCATAAGAGGCATCACTGCATTCCACGGTTATTGCCTTAATGATTTCCAAGGCAATCTGCTCAGTTTATTTTCCTGCTCTGTAAACTTGAATTGGAACCCAATCATAAAACTGAAGTACTTCCTCCCTGTATAAAAATCAAGAATGAAGATGAGCAAAATGTTGCCATAGTGACAGAAAATCTATCACCGCCATCAGCATAGCAGATATTGTAACTGTTGCCTTATCAGGAAGCCAGCTGAAAGATGAACCATAAGGAAGATAGAATCAGCTCAGGTGGATGACAGAATTACAAGTGTAGGGTGTAACTGCTTGAGGAAGAAAGAGCCATCCCTTATATTAAGCTCCCAGGAGACAAGATGGCAGGTGAGTTAAACCATTACACATTCAATCAGATCAGTCCATCTTGCATCCAAACAAGACTCAGCCATATAAACTCCCAGGACTAAACTGAATATAAACTACTCATATTTTGCTACTCTTGCTATAGGAAGAAAAGACTGAATGTCTTTTCTCTGAAGCTGAAGATAAAGCTTTGAAAATACTGAAAAACAAATATCTGATCTGTCTCATTCATGCTTGTTTGGAGAAAACTTTCTGATCTGGAAATGAATTATGAACTGGAATATCCTGCTGTCAGATGTGTACCAAGCACCTATAACAGAGTACAAGGGGGAATAACCAAGAAAAAAAAAATCATCAGTGGTCCTCACAATTAGCCTCGTACTACTCGTACTTCAGACTTTCAAAAATGAAAGCCCACATGACAATCCAGGCTTGCACATTCATGAGTAGAAACAGAGGTTATTATTTCTTAGGGGAATTTTAAGGTAATGTTTGCAATATGCTCTTGGACTCAACCTGTAATTTCTAATGGTAAATTAGCTCATACTGTGTTGAGATAGTGTGTAGTTGTCCTCACAGCACTTGCAGCTGATAAAGCCCTGATATACACTAACAATCCTCTACGGCCTGGGCCAGAGTGCATCTCTATCAAACACTGTAGATATATCTACTGAGAGAAAATGCATGAGAGATGTATTTATTTCTATTTAAATTTCCAGATAGTATAAGTGCAAAGAATGCAGCCAATCTGCATACAAAAAGACTTTAGAATCTGTAATTTACTCAGCTCGTCCCTGATTTGATACTTGGAAAGTCTTTCTTTGATAGAAATTATTTCAAACTTCGAATAAGTCAGAAACTTATTTCAAACTTTTAGAAACAGCAGGACACACGGTTCTTCTAAATTACCATTAAAAATATAATCAACCACAAAAGTTCTATTATAGTTTGTTGAAATACACTATTTTGCTAGAAAGACAGAATAATCCAACGGTGATTGGCTTACATTTTCTCTTCACTTTTTAATGTTCTCTTACAAATTTTTTATCCAGTATGTTACTGCCTGAAAGGAACTTCAAATAGGTGAAAGCTAACAGCAACAGTGGAGTTTTCTCTGCCAGGAGTATACATTAAAAAATAAAAAATTCCGCAAGCACGCTATGTTGTTTAAAATGAGACTCTATGGCACCACAAGAAGAAACTTATAAATCAAGGGCACACTGTATACAGTAATTCACTTACAGTCCTGAAGAGAGAGATTGTTAAAATCTACTACTCCATTTTTGGCATGAACTGCAAACAGGCGAGATAGTTTACAAATACAGATTATAAGCACTGTTGCTAAATCTGCCAGTCTTGTGATCTCAAGCAAACTCTGAAGCATGTTGCTTCCTTTCTGAAAAGCTTAAACATGTTTCCTCCCCCCACACACCCTTAGTCTGGACAGTTGAATCATTCTCACAGCAGATAAATCTTTCTGACTGCTGATTATTCTGACAGGGGAAAAAAAAGGCACTTTCTGTGACAGGGTCCCTTTTGTTTCATTGCAGGCACAACAATCTGTTTTCCATTGAACAGAGGTTTTAGTTCTCCCTCCACAACATTTTTCTTTAATTATGATAAAAGACAGTAACTTAATCAGGCATAAATCCTGTTCAAGCAAACACATGAAAATAAAGGGGTTAACTTTGGAGGCAAAAAGCTAGACATGTGACTTCTCAATTACAACTGTAGATAATAAACCACTAGAGCACTGACAAGTGAAAATTTGTTTTTTCCTCAGATTTGCACTAGTATCACTAGAGAAATTAATTAAAGAAACCCACAATAATGTTTACTTTGCTTAACAAGCTTGCCTACAATATAGCTATTCAGTTTTAAAATTATCTTGACTTTCCAATAGCATAACCATATGTACAGCTGCTCCCAGAAAAGAACATTTTCTTTGTAACGTGCTATTTCAGAAACTCTGGAGACCAGCACCTCAATATGCCAAATAAGTTGGTTACAAATTAGGATGTTGGGACTGATACCAGGAGGGAAAGGGACTGCCTTCACTCCTTGTCCGACACATGTAATATAGATGGACGTGAAGACTAGGACCAGCATCCTCAGAGTAAACTCAGTATTGTCACCCATTGCCAAGTCCAAGAACTGGCACAGCAAACTGCAGCTTTAACTTGGTTTACTTGTTGGAAGCAAAATTCATCTGCACAGCTAAACTGCAGCAGGACTGGTCTCTATTGAAACAGAAACACCATCAGCTACTTCACAAGATGTGTATAGGCTGCCTGTATTTTAACCCACTCCAATGAAGCAGGTTGAAGCAGGAGTCCACCTCCACTCATGTTCTCAAGGAACTGAATATTGCAATAACCCAAATGACTCACGTCTCAGAATTCTGAAAATATTGTAAGAGGGAGAACATAGTTTCAGCAGAGCAAAGTGAGAGGATACACCAACAGACTTGGTGTGCAAGGGAGCCTAGAAGTAGGGACAGGTAAACAAGAGGCATAAGGAAGACATGGAGTCATAGTATGACAAACTAGGGAGTTAGGACGTTTTCAGGAGGGAGGCACAAGGTGTTATACACAAGGAGAAGACAGAAAGGGAAAGAAATTTGAGAGCTGAAATTTGGAAGTCACTGGAAACAGATATAGGGTGTACCAAATGGATTGTAACTGAACAGACATTGGATCTTTTGGAGCAGAAAAGGACAGAGATGGCCCTGAGGACCAATGAAACAGCAGTGGTCATGTCCACATATCTGCAGCTTCTCTTCTCACCCCCAAAGAGGCTGACCGCATCAAAGCTAAGCCTGGGAACATGCCTCGCTACATGATCCTCCTCCACATCATACTACTGCAGCACCACAGTTAGACCCCCAGGCAAAAACCATGGCAGAAGACATGCTCCCCAGCAAAATGCAGACCGGTGTCCAAGCTCCAAACAGATCTTTAGTTTATGGGAAAAATGTAGCCCAAACTGCTGGAGTTCAAAGCTGGTGGATGCTGGGGAAAGACAACAGGGACAAAAACTCACCACTGAGGATAACCTAAGGACACAGGGTGTTCCCTAAATATGGAGGAATGGGAGGATCAGACACAAAGGCCTTGGTGGACAGAATAAGTGGATGGCACAGGTTTATGCACCAAGGACACTGGGCAGACCCTGCAAGATACACAAGTGCTTCATTCCTCCTATAAGTAGCAGTAACTGCTGCTACGAATGACAAAATCCACCATCATCACACTGAGATTCCATTTTGAGTCTCTCAAGTCACGTCTGGTTTGCAGCTGGTGGCTTCTTTGCTTAACTAGCAGTGAGACAGTTTCTGAGACTTCAATCTCACTATAAAAAATAGGTTTAGTTGTTAAAGACATTTCTGAATAAAACATTCCACATTCAAATTACAGATGTCAAAAGGAGCATAAACCCTTTGGCTGGGTGTGGGAGTTTTTGGTGGGTTTTTTTGTTTGTTTGGGTTTTTATTTGTTTGGTGTTTTTTGCGTGGTGGCGGGTTTTTTTGTTTGGTTCGTTGGTTGGTTGGGTTTTGGGGGTTGTTTTTGTTGGTTGGTTGGTTGGTTGGTTTGGGGTTTTTATCCCTTACCAGTCTGGAGTGCATTATTTCAGGCAGCGTGGAACTGCCTCTGGCTATAGTTACAGAGCAGGTTTTAAATGAAAGCTGGTGTTGGTCTGCGTAGTACTTGGAGCACCTGGGGAAAAATATTTATCCAAACAACAGCCAGATCTGTGGCCACCAAACTTGTTGAGGACTCACTTATATTACTTTCAGTGGAATCTTTGAACACAGCAACAGATAGTTGTTGCATTTAAGCAGGCTTCTTACCTTTGAAATACATGAACAAAAATTAGCAGAAGAAATATCACACTGAATTAACAATTAGGATATCACACAATGTGATCAAATTTGCTACACAGTCACTCTCATAGTATGTAGTCAATATGACTTTTACAATTACAATTTAGGTTTACAAACATCACACACGTAATTAGTTTTACCCTATTAGGCATCAGTACCTTTAGAAATGGGAACACGTATTTAGGGTTTTCATATCTCAATATAAATCTACTCTTTTAAAAAGTCCTATACAGACTTACTCAAGCACACCTGTGGGTTTTTTTCCAGCACAAGCATTTGTGATAAAGCATATCAGCTTTGCAATAACTCGACATCCAAATGCTAGACTTTTTGGGTGTGTGATGTTGTACAGAATCAAGAACAGAATCAGCATGCTTCCTTATCAGGAAAGCAGAGACTTTAAAATACCAACATTCTTTGTTTATACGGAAAGATTAATATATAAACTAACATACATTCCTATGCTTCCATGCAGTCCCAACTTCGCCCTGTTCATATTAGTGTGTTCCTTCCCCTATTTAATTATTTGAGGCACTGGGGAAGTTTCAGTTAGTACCAACTAAATCTGAACCATTTCAAGTACAGTTCACCATCTATTTTTTCCTTCCTGGAGTAAAATAAAACATGACGGCCACTTCAAACACATCCAGAGCTAAATTACAATTTATGTTTTCCCTCCCCCCTACACGGTGAAAGAGCTCTCTTTGTAAAAGAACTCTACTAAAGAAAGTGTCTGTTGCACAAATGCATTTAGTTACCTTCCTAATCCTGAGATAATTAAAATCTGCAAAGGTAATAAGGCACTAAGTCTGTAAACAGTTTATTGGAGAAATGTTCTCCACATTCTGAACAGCATCTACAAAGTTTCCATTGACATGCACAGGGTGTTTTTTCCTAATCAAATAAAAGTACTTCTTCTCAACAAGAGCAAAAGTGGAATTGCTGATGGAACCACAATTTATGCACTAGAGCACAGCTGCCTCAAGCCATGCTAAAAAGCATCCTCAGCACATCATCAGCACTGCCCTGCTCTTTAGCCACACGCTCCTTGGAGTAATTGCTTTCTGAAAGAGCTCAGACTATAAATCACCTCGGACAAATTGACTTTCATTTTGTCTCCTAAAGTAATAAGACCAGAGATGCCACTTAAAATTACATTAAAGAGATTATTTCTTTTTCCCCATGGAAAACACTGCCTGGACTGTGCCAAATGCAGTATACAAGCCGTCCTTTCCTACTTTCTGACATGCAATTTATTTTACATCCATAGGCAACCCAAGCTGAAACAGGAAAATTGCAATGGACACAGGAAAAGGTGGGCCAATAACATTTCTGCTGTGAAAACCATCAGAAAAGCCCACTAAAAACATGCTAAAGAGTTTCAGGGGACAAATGCAAAAATGAAAGTCATAATTATTTCTGAGGAAACTTGATGCAGCAGCAGGTCTGTTCTGAGATCATCCTAATGAATATAGTTTTCCAGAATACGCAATATTGGGAATGAAAAAACTCCTAACTACCATCTACACTGTTAACTGAAACACATCTTTAGTCCCATATTAACACTGCATAATGAGAATACAAAATTCTAAGCAAGATTATTTCTTTCAAATTTCAGTTCTAATTTACAACAATTTGTATGTGCTATTAAATTTATGAAAATCCTTTCAGACCAATCCATCTCAAAGTATTTTATCCATTTATACACAGTCACAGTGATTTATAGAAGCCTAAAATAAGACAAGTGGGCACTTTAAATCTTGGTTCATTTGTTTCAAAGTGACAATGCTTTACCAATTAATATTCTTCAAGATAAGGGAGGTGCAGGGCTAGATATCACAGTGAGAAGTAGAACCACTTTTTCCACCTCTGTTCAGTGAGCTCGCATCACAGAATCACAGATGAAGGTTTTGCTGCTGAGCAGAATTCCATGAGTCTTTCTCCTAATTAATTATATGGCACAACACACTGTGTGTTCAGTATATGCTTGGTCCAAAATGCAAAGCACCAACTTATTGCTCCTGCTCTTTAGTCTCCTTTAATTTCAGAGTCTGTCAGTAGAAGAAGAATTAGTATATTGGCTACTTACATAAAAGTGATATTGCACAGTCCAGAAGTGTAAAGTTAGAAAAAGTGAGGAGATGCCAGCAAACAATCTGTGATATCTCACTAGGCTAACAAAGCATTATCACATTAACACATCAAAGACATGGAAAACTCAGATTTCACCCCCTCTTACCCATGAGTAGAAACTATTGCACACATATGATGTGATTTTGTCTTTTATGGGAATGTTGTAAAGAACTTTTAGCAGAAACACTGCAGAAATGATGAGAGCTGCCAAGTGAGGGTGACCATTTTCTTCACTATTTCACCACCTTGCTTTACCTCTCAGTTTTGCTTAAAGGCCAGACACCAGACAGGCAGCTTAATCAGCGGCACAACAGCCAACAAGCTGATGCAGCTACTTTGTGAGACTTATTCTTGATCAAATCTACCTACAATCAACAGCTGGGTGTTTGTACTTGAAACATCACCGCACCAGACCAGATGCATAAAAAACAGTGTTTACAATAGAAATGCTGGATTTAAAGCAAAAGGGAGCAACGGCTAAAACTGGTAAGCCTGAACCAAAAATTGCTGAACACTTATTCTCAAGAATAATCAGGAAAGAAATGTTCTTGAACATCCCTATTACTTTTAATTCTCCCATCCTACTTCTTACATATTACTCTAACTGTTTGTGAAAAAAGTACTGTCCAGTATTAAGTCTGTTTTGCTGTTTCTTAATAAAAATTTCTGTCTGCTGCTTTTTCAAATCCTTGGTCAACTGGGAAAGAAATATTACAATTACATTAATCTGGTATTACCCTTATTTGTTGAGAAATTGTTGGATTAGATGCAAAGAAAGGTTGGTTGGGGTTTTTTTACTGCCTTAATGATTCATTTGGCAGAAGAAAGAAGCCTTGATTGTTGGCAGTGAGGAACGCACTTAGAAATCTGTGACTGGGCCAAAAAAGTCAATTCTAGTGCAATAATGGAAAGCATAAACGCGTTGTTCAAAAAAAGGCAACCAAAGAAAAAAGACCCAAACAAGCCCCACTTACTTAAGGAGCGAATCACATTGTCTTCTCTTTTAGAAATTCTTTACATCAATTAAAAAATGAAGACTAACCAATATGCTATCTAAGCCCAGAAAATATGGTTGGAGGGTTTTGTGTGTTTGGGGTATATTGTTGGGGGGGGTGGGAGGGGGGGTCCCATTGTATTGCTTTTTCCTGAAAATTTTGTGCTTTCATTTTGATGTGTATTGCTTGTTCCTTCTCTGTCCACCTTCTGCCTGGAAAATCACACTCTTACAGTTGCAAAGGTAACACTGAAAAAAACAAATTCACTACTTGCACCCCAAATTCACAGCTTTGATAAAACAGTTATCAGTTAGAGTCTTAGAAAGTTGCTGCCTGCAACCCCACACAGTTACGTGGCAGTATAACTACCACAAACCAAGTCAATTTCCCATCGTTTACAAAAGAAGCGAAATCGGGAGTTCAAGTTACTATCTAAGGAGAGACACCCAAGAGATACAGGCTGGGGACAGTAATTTTTTTATCTGTGTGATCTTATCAATATCCTACATGTGCCAGCTACATGTGGTGAGCTGTACAACTTCTTGCTCACCCACATGGATACTCTCTTTCTCCTGCAATCCTGCAGACAAAAGTAATGTTTACGATTTTGCTAGGACACCATCATCCAACAGAAGCACCCACATTCATGGAGGAGAAAGTGATAAGGCTGAGAGAAAATAAAAAGTCACCATCCCCCACAACCAGCCTCCAAAAATGTTTTCTCTACCTTCAGACATGTACGGTTATTACGTGTTGATTTCATTACATACATGATGAAATATTTGTACCATGTTGGCATGTCTTCTCAATTATGAACAATGTGGAGGTAAAAATATTTTTATGATCTTCCATGTTTACATGGAAAAATTTGATAGGTAGACATGGTTAGAAGAAAGCAGTTTGACATTTTGAAAAGAAAAATCTGCAAAATTAAGAAAAATAAAAATATTCTAAAGCTGCAAATACTCTCTGTGCGCGACAATCTTATTGAAGCTTTTACAATGACAGAATCTCTACTCAAAACAAAAAGTTACATCATGAAAGAAAACAATTTTTGCCAAGTACCTAAACCAAACATATCTAATTAGTTTTGTGCCATCAAAAAAAAATTATGTAGATGAACACTGTATAAAAAAACAACACACATCGTTTTCACAAAATGGGTTCAAAATCACGTTGATAATTTTATTTAAGAAAAGATATTAATATATCATGGTTTATCATGAATATATCGTGAAGTCCATGGCACTTCAGTTTCAATAAAAATTTTCAACATAATTTAAAATTATTGCATGCATAGAGCATCATAAATATGTTTTTACCTCCACTTCAGAGAGCATTTAAAACAAAGACACAAATCTTTGTACACTAACATATATACATTAGTATATCATATATACATATAGATGATAAATACTATCATAGATACATTTTGTATACTATCAACTTCAACTTGGAGATTTCAACTGCTATATCCCAAGAATACTGAGTTGTTCACTTTTCAGTTGATACTGGCAACTGCCTGCAAGCTGCAGGAGTTTTATAAATCCCTTTTCCCAGACCCAGTTAACTTTCTGAAATAGTTTGCAAGCTGTAATAGAGTTTTCCAGGAATGTACCTTCTAACTCCATTTCCTGTTGTATTTAAAATCCTGCCAAAGGAACATTTCAAAGCAGAATGCAGGATGTAAGTGTATGACGGAAATTTTGCTGATCGTTTCCAAAATCATAGAAGGAGTCACACCAATTTAAAAATGAGATGTGAAACTCTTTATTAAAGAAATATGGACTGTGATATTCAAATGGGTCTAAGAATTAATACTAACAGCACTGCAGCCCCTACAGACTTGTTTTTAATTTTACATAAAAGGTTGTTAATGAAATAAAGTACAAATATTCCCAATACTGTTTTCTTCCCATCAGTTTGCCCCCTCTAATATTTGGAGTGAAACAAGTTTTGAAGAAACCTCCTTTAAAACACCGCTTTCTGCAGGCTTTGAGCAGAGCTGTATTTGGCTGGCCCTGTAATTCACAACTTATTCCCTGTAATAACAACAACTTGTGGCAACAACACCCCAATGCACCAGTCTGCCTTGTTCGTGTGGTCCATTAAAGAAGCAGCTCAGAGAAAACCTGAAAACTGTGTTTCAGTGGCATCACTTGATGAATTATCTGAAGATATTTGAAGATATCTATTCACAGGGAAGATGGGTTAGCCATTCTCCTCCAACAGCAGCTGCATTCTTGGAAATGCCATAATCACTCTACATAAAAAGAGAGCGAGCTTTCGGCCACACATCAGCAGTGAGCAGTACCTCTGCCTGGTGCACAGCTGCCAGCAACAGCCTCTGAAACTACAACATTTTCTCTCAGCATGGCAACGTAGGTGCAGAGCTCAAAAGGATCAACACTGCAACCCTGCAACAGGCTGGAGACTCCTTACCTCATAAAATGGATTTATACAGCAAGGAAAGTAAAATCCTAAGTCCTTGTATTACCAATACAATTTCCTTCTGAAACCCTCAAACTTACAGTGAGAAGGAGCATGAATGGGTTGTATTTGGAAAACTTTTTTCCAAGTGATCATGAGCAGAAAGTTGCATTTAGATATTGGATTCACTGAGACACTACTGAAAGTAAGAAAAACAGAGTGCAGCAAATGAGTGAATAGAAGAAACTGTTCTGTTACAGAGGAACAGACACACAGCGAAGTCTTCAAAGTACACAAAAATAGAAGAAAAAACTACATGGGCTGACATGAACCTCCTGACTAATTTTTCTGAAAGAATTAAACTTGACAGAATTGAGTACTTTTGACTGTCTTAGCTTGTAAGAAAATATTCAAAAATACACTTAAGCCATCCTGATTTATTTTCTGGTTTCTGTTTTCCATAGTATTCTAACTTACACAGAAATACATGTTCTTCCTAGGATGGTTAACTATGCTTCCCTATTCAGCGAAAAACACCTGTAGAAACTTTAAATTCTGAATTTAGGCTAAAGTTTGGTTGCAACCCTTTGGAATGACTGGCATTAAATGTGGCCTTTTTAGTAATAAATAAAAATGCTTTAATTTTTAAATTATTTCTTATTTGGTTTTGGTTATTTTTGTTGTTTTGTTTTGCTTTATGTTAGCTGTTACCTGTATTTGAGGAACAAGTATTAAAAAAAGGAATAATTTGCTAGGGAAAAAGTCCCCAGGATGGTTAAAGAATTGAATGCAGATGTCAAATCAAAGGTAACACCTCTATTGTAATCATAGGTCAGTGCTAGTTCTTCAAATTTTCCAATGAAAAGTATGTTTTGAATAATGCTACTCATGGCTTCTTTTAAAGAGACATTTATTTCTGACAGCTGCTTTCATTTTACATACAGGAATATTAAAGTCTTTTATTATTACAGAGAACGCATATTTACAAAAAAAATTAACATTTGCTTTCAGTTGGTCCCCAGATTTCCCCCATCCATCCCCATCATCTCCACTACCATGCTATTTTCATGTAAGAGGCAAATAAACACTACACCATATAATTTTAAGATAGTTTGCGTTTAAATTATACTAACTTGAAAGCATGTCTTTAAAAAAACAAAAGTTATTTTAATCCTGCTGCAATTCTGTTTTTCTTTAGACTTAGAATTGATTAAAACAAAACAATGCTCTGTACAACTTCATTCTTTTCATGGTTTTCCCATCCTTCCATTATCATCCTAAAATACCATACTCTTACAATACGGAATTCTTTAATCAGTTCTGACACGCATCTACTTTTTACTTGGCCCAGCCCCAGCAAACATAGTTGTGCTCTACTACACATCATTTCTCTCCATAACCTGTTTTCCTTTGGGTAACAGACTTCATTTCAAAACTCTAGGCTTCTGTAAGGGTTACATTAGAGCTTGAATAACTAATGCATAAGCAGAATTCTGATTTCATTCAGAGATACTGCTCTCATTCAATCTGAGTTTTGGCCAAACCTGCTGCAAAACCAAGCTTTAGTCTGCCTCATCACTTGCTATAGCCTGTTATTGAAATCTTCATTGTTTTTTAAAATACCTAAAGAGTATGTTCCAGGATCAAGTTATTTTTCAGGATCATCAACTCTTATGTGGTATTTAACAAAAAATATTACAAAATAAATAGATGAAGTATAAGTCTAAATATTACTTGCGCTACGAGTATCACCATTTAAAAAGTCAGCTCAACACCACCAGTAGAAAACATACATAATTTTCCAGTACCACACCAGTGACAAATCAAAAGATACACATATTTTTCTAATAATGCTAATGTATCATGGAATCACTGAATCACTAAAGTAGGAAAAGACCTTCAAGGTCATTGAGTCCAACTGTTAATCCATCACTGCCAACTCCACCACTAAACTACGTCCCTAAGTGCCACATCTGCATGTCTTTTAAATACCTCCACAGATGATGGCTCGCTGTGCAGATGCACATCCTTTCAGAGAGCAAGGCTTCTGACACTGAAGGAAAAAAAAAAGAAGAAAAAAAGAAAAAAGAAAGAAATCCCATTCCAGAGATTAGGAATACTTAAAACTATATGTAACTTTCCTAGACCAATGGGTTTAAATCAAAATCCATTACAATGAGTCACTCTTCCTCTGACTTTAAATGAAGTGCCAGTGTTGTAGCAACATTTTAAATTAGGTGAAATTTTTTGGGCTCTGTTTTTCATCCTCCATGCTGAAACCCTGAACATGAAACTCTAACTTCATGTTAGAACTCACTGTTCTGGAGGAGAATACTGACCATACATCTGTTTTGTAGACTGAGTTTTCAGAAGGAACAGAAATGTCTTCTTCTGACATCTCTTCTTCTCTGTCTGGAAAGCTGTTCCTCTGTAGAGGAGACAGCATCCACTAGTTCTAATTTAATGATACTGTGCTGTTTCATACTCAGTTTAGACACCACCAAATCGATAAAAATACATCACAATAGCTACAAGACTCAGAGAAAGAATCTAAGGAAGAGATTTTGAAAATACCTGGTCAAAGTCAGAACAGCCTTAAACAATTGCTTTGGTGTCTGAAAAAAAAAACCAAAACAAACCAACAAAAAATCCCCCAAAAACAAACCTGAAACACCAAAACACAACAAACCAAACACAATGGAATTAAGAATTGAATTTATCAGTTCTTTATGAACTTGTATAGGAGCAGAGTATGATGTGATCCTGGGCATTATTCCACAAAAACACTCCAGTCTGGAGCACATGAACAATCCATACCTTCAGCAGGTCACATGCTGAAAATGCAAGGGCTGCTCACAGTCATGAATACACATTGTGCTACTAATCCTTTTTTGCTCTATACCAGAATGTTTTTATGCTTATACTGGGCATCAGATTTACACAGGAGCTCTGATTTTTACAAACAATGCATCCATAATTCTATTTCTGTATAACAATAACTTTAAAAATACAGATTTGAAATATTCATAGATTTTTAATCCAGCTCAGAAGCAATGCTCATTAAGTAGTTTTATGTTTACAAAAGAAGTGGGTTTAGACTCTACTCCTAACACTCATACAACTTTTTCCTCCTGTGATGCAGGGCCAGGGGAAGAAATTTAGTTTTTCCCTAATTTAGTAATTCCCTGATCAATAAACTAAATGTCTCTTATACAACTGTATTTTGAGTTGTGTTGTGTATATATGTGAAACACTTGAAAAAACTAAATCCTTTTTCTAAGGCTCAGGAGGCTTAGAGCCTCAAGTCCTTAAAGCATGTAGCTAATATGCTCAGGGCTGTATGTTGCCTCTGCAACAAAAGATGAAATGCATTAGCCACAGGAAGGAACATGCACATCTTATGAATAATGCAACAGACAGATAAAACTGGCACAGCTTTATCCACACACTGTTGACAGGGGAGGCAGAAACCCCCTCCAGGCAGCAGGGATGGGAACAAGGAGCTCCTGTTTTTGAGTTGCACGTGTCCTTTCTAAAGGTCTTCTTCCTCCTGGATAAAAGATGGCAAGCCACACATGTCCTGTACAGGTGGTGCCTCATTTGCACACTAGACAGAGCAGCTAGCTGAACAAACAGCAGCGTTGAGTCATGTCAGACAGCCTGGTCAGGTTGGGACACATTCATTGCTCATGCAGTTTCTGTATCCAAGTAAGGAATAGAAGACATGGCTCACCGTTCCTTACATGTGCAGCATTACTTGCACCGCGTTCCAAGATAAAGCAACTGCGATATTTGGCAAGCCAAACTTTAGTCTGGTGCCGAATGGAAATTTCTTTTGATCACAGCCTTTCCAAATTATGAGTTGTCCTTAAGAAAACAAAAAGAATAAGAGAACTGCTTTGTGCCTTGACAAGTCAATAAAAACAATCCTACTTCCAATACTGTTAAACAACTGTAAATACTTACAAACATAAGAAAACAGGGATTAATTAGTTTTCATTTGACTACATAAACAGAGCAAGGCACACTTCGATTCTTTTTGTTTAAGAAAATCTTTGATACTTTGTTTCCTTTGTTGGCAAAGATAACATTTTTTCACTCCGGTTAAAGATAAACCTTATGGCTCTTGTTCAGATAAATTATCACAATTCCACGCCTGATGTTTGACCTTAATCAGCGGGACCAGCCAAGCGACTTAAGATGCATAACTTTCTTGAGCCAATTTATGCTAACTTTTGCTACAGGGTTTATATAAAATCAAACGTCAATAAAGACAAGGATTAAAGGTCCATTATGTTTGCTGTGAGCTAAATGAAACTTGCTAAAAATTCTGTTTAAAACACCTTCAAAGCAGAATAAGAAAATTTTTAATTCAGACAATGTAAAATATAAAATAAACTAGAGTTTACAATAAAATAGGTAATGATCATGGATTAAAAAAATCAGAAAAGCTACCTATATTAAGTTAAAAAATGTTTTGTTGTTCTGCTCAATACTTTCGGTACTATAGTCAGGAATGCAATAAGCAGGTTATGAACCCAAGATCATCTTCCCTGTAACATGGTTAAATACCAGGAAGAGAATCTGGCCTCAGGCAGTCAGCATGAAACATCACCAATTCCAAACATCTCTCTTGAAAATAAAACTTTGCTTCCAGATTTTGACAAGCTTTTTCCTTATTTTGTAGCCTGTTTTGAAGGGAGGATGATGTTCATCATCTGAAGGCTTAGGCAGACCTTTGGAAGACTCCAGAGGAATACCATGACACATCCTTGCTTTAAGTTTGCATGGCCACCTACATTCTTTTCCCATTTTCAAGTGATACTTAGGAAAATAAAACACAACAATTGGATTCATTTAGACCTAATCTTAGAGAAACACTAATCCATTTCATTCCCTCATGACCACATCAAACTCATCAACAGTGTTCCAAGAGGTGATGGAAGAATCTCATGCTTCAAAAGCATCTAGGTCAGGGTACATACTGCTCAAACCAAAAAAGAGTGAAAGAAAAGTCTGAGCTCCCAGGACGCAAGCAGTGCTGAATGTCTTCCTCTAAGCTTTCTGTAGAATGCAAGGTACTAGGCATCTACACATAAATACTCTCGAGTTCCCAGAAACATCAACAACAAATTGGTAAGTAACAATTAAAAAGAAGTAATTCAGTCTGCAAGTCACAGGTAAACTACCAGAGCAAGCAGTAAAAACGGTTCAACTCAAGTAAGACTGAGCCTGAAAAACCAATCACATGGTGTCACAGTAATCTGAGAACCTCAGGAAATGCCAGAGTTGTCAGGCCACTGCCTTCTCAATAACATTTCACCCAAATTAGAAACTGGATACACTAGGTCACTAGCTGGCGAAACTCCCAGCCTCAAATGATGGCCTGTCAAACAAGAGAGAAGGGCACTCTTCCATCTCCTGCACTACTATCAGGAGAGCCTGACAGTCTCTGGGGAGCAGAATCATCCCTTCACCACAGAAACACCACAGCGACATATTTTGTTTTCTGTAGAGTACTGCACACCCCAGCAAACCCAAGTTCTTCAGAATTCACAAAATGAATCTTCTCTTCAAATTGCCTCACCATTATGGTGGCGGACAACTTGATCTACTGCTATGTAATATATAATAGATATATATATATATGTAATATATATAATATATACTGCACTGAAACTACCAGTTGCAGCTAGAAGTTCATTAGGAGTAAGGAAACCTGATTGACACGGTGATGAAAACCTGACAGCAACTGTGTTGTTAAATATCTCTTAGGAGTTGATCCCTTCATAATAATAAGGGTGAGGGAAGATGGTGGAAAATGGAGCATTCATTAATAAATGGTCAATCACAGTTTTTCTAATGGAACTAGAAAAAACAGCTGATTTTAAAATTAGAGGTCCATGTCAAGTGTCCCTTTGTTCACTTGCTTCCTTTTTCTTCCCAGCTTTGAAGACGGGCCACTGCTACAAGAGCTTCATCCATACATACTATGATAAACATAATACCACAGTCACACATGGATATCCAATATATCTTTATTTTAGCTGGCTCCTAAAATGTTTATGGGGTCCACAGTGGCAGCGTAAATGCCCCAGCCCCAACTCACAGGAGGGAGGTGTGATCTCTCTGCATCACAGGGAATGAATGCTCTGCAGAACTCATGGTGGCTGTGAACACCTTGAGTCAGCAGAGCACTGAACTTGATGTACATCCTCATTTCTTCCCCACCCAAGACCCTTTCCAAAAGGAAACAAAATACATAGGACCAGTGCATACCTAGTCTCATCCTGACATTGAATCAAAGCACCCTGAGATGCACATCAGGAGACCAGAATGAACACGGGTGTCCTGAAATGTTTGCCTGCCATGTACAACAAATCACCGTTGAAGACAGCAATGCAAAAGGAGCAGGCAACAAAATCATTTGCACTGCTGAATATTCAGATAACCTTAACTAGGCTATGGTCTATTTCCACTTATGGAAAATGGGATGTCAAAATTAAGGTGGGACTATAAAGCTTTCTGGAACAGAGATTCTCCTGAAACGCCATTTCGCAGGGACACACTGTTCCCACACACTTCAAGTTAAACATTTACTACACAGTTGACAGAAATGAAACGCTGGCAGAACTACGGAAAAAGAATCTCTTAAATTCTTTGCAAAGGTCACATATATGGACTAAATGTCAATCAAACCATTGTTCTGATAAGCAGGAGTGTAAAAATCACCAGAAAAAAAAAAAAAAGCAAGATCCTAACTCACTCTCTCTCCAAAATGAAAACCAAACCAAATTAAAAAATAAATAAAATTAAAAAAAAAAAAAAAAAAAAAAAAACCCCTTTTTTTTAGAAAGGAAATNTAGGTGATCATCATAACCATAGCGCAAAAAAAGTTTTTCCCCCCCAAAAAAAAAAACAAACCAAAAAAAAAAAAAAAAAAAAAAAAAAAAAAAAAAAAAAAAAAAAAAAACACTCCTTTTCTTGAAGATGGACTACTTCTTGAAATCTATCAAGACAAACCAACTAGAAATCTCTTTTTGGGAATATTTACTAGGATTATTTTCCCAGCCAAACTGAAATTATCACCCTTGGTACAGCAGAAAATGGTTGGAAATAATACCTAGTATGGAGTTTCAAAAATTCCATTACTTATGTAGGTTTGGGGCTTTTTTTCCTTTGGGATATAAGCATAGTATCTACTAGAGATTGCACATAAAATAGAATTGATAGAAGTCTAGGACAGGCATATATGCAAGCTTGCATAGCTAATTCTTTTTAGTAACAAAAACTCATGAACTATACAAAAGGTTAAATAAAATACTTATTCTAATGGCAAAATAATTTATATTAAGTCTCAGTAAAATTACAGAAATGGCACATGTTCAGGTGTAGTTTTTGGCACGTATAGGTCTGGTTTTGGCATAACTTCACTGAAGCAGAAGTGGAAGCCAAGCCTTTATCTTGCACAAGCTGATTGAAGAGACAGAAGCACTGGTCTGGCAAACCTAAAAGCTGACTTTTGATGAGGAAAACCAGGCTGCTGGAGAAGAAGAAGGTGGGGAAAAGTAGAAGGAACTGCATGACAATGTCACCAGACCAATCCTGCTAGGCAAAATGGACATGTACATATACATTGACTTTCTACCCCAAGATCACCCATCCATCATCACAGGGACAGCTCTGGAAGAAGGAAATACATCTTCATATAGAACTCTGAAATACATAAAGCACCAAGGATTACGAAAGAAGAAGGAAGAAAATATTAAGCAATGCTCGAAAATTTAGCTCATGAATATCAGTGACAAGGGGTTGGTGGGCATCTTACTGCAGAACAGCCAGCTGCTTCTCTGAGAGGATGGGAGCAAGGCTGGAAAGTGTAAGGTAAGAGTTTGTGTCACAGTACTAAAATGTGGACCTGAAAATAAGGTAAAGGGGTGCCAAAAGGGGCAGAAGGTTAGTGAAATCCTTGAGGCAGCAGAAGTCAGTGCCTCACAGGCCTCCTGGACCCACCCAGCTCACTTTCTCTGCCAGGGGAACGAGGCACCTGTGCAGGCATGGACCAAGCAGGCAGAGTCGGGCACGGGGCTGTGGGCATCCCCCATACCAGAGCCAGACACCACTGTCACCTGCTTGAGGAAGGGTGCAATTTGAACTGAAGGTGTTGAGTAATTGCTGTGAAGACAGCAACACAAACCCAGCCAAACCTGCGACGGACACCTTCAGCCTTCCTTCTCTTTGCAGCACAGACAGCTGGTGCCACTGCTTGGCCACCAGGTCACACAGTAGGCACAACTCACCTGCTGCTTCCCCAGTAGCTACTCCCAGCCAACATCCACAACATGGGGCAGAACAAAACCCACCCCATCAGTCTTTCCAGTCTACACAACACAGACATCAGATTAGCAAAAGCCACACATAAATCAGAAATAAACTGAACACTGGCTAAAGGAACTTTTTTTAAATATAGAGAAAGGCTAAAGGAGAAGTATCCAGGCTATGGCACGCAAATGATCGTTCACAATTTGAAAAAATGTTGCCAAAAATTTGCACCTTCACACAACATGAACAAACCTTTTACGTAGTATTTTCATCACATTATGACAAACAGAGCTAAGCTTAATTAGCGGTACTCTAAGTTATCTTTACTAAATCAAGTATAAATAAGCTCAGTTAGTAGACTACAAGCTTCATCACAACACTTAACTATCATCTCAGCAAATGCTGAGTGATTTTATATTTCAAAGACATCTCTTGCCACTCCAATAATTAAACATGGAGGCCCCCAGAGAGAAATACAGAGAGCCATCCAGGAGACCTTGGAGCCATGAAATAATTTAACTCTTGAAATGTGTTTAAACAATATTTCAGTGTGAAGAAACAGACATCTTTACTGTGCACTACATTCCTGCCATTCCAACCTGTCCACAGGTTCCTGTTCGTGTTCTTTTTCCTGTGTATACAGAAAGCCTTCTTTCTGGAAATACACATTGCACAGGGAAATTTCAGAGCAAGCTACACTTTCAGATGACATGCTTGAAAGTTTGAATTATTGAAAAAATACTATCCTTTAAGACAGGAAAAAAAAGACCAGGAGCAAGACATAGACCAGATGGTGTGGGAGGCAAATCAAAACAGCCCAAGGGTTATTAAATTGCATCCACTTGGAACTATTAACTGGCCAAGAATCAGCAAGACAGGTTTCCAAGTGAGCCTGAATATTCAAGGCTAAAATCCAGGGTCTAGCTGCAAAAGATAGTTGCAAAATCAGTATCAAAAGAATGACACTCTAAATACACAAGGAAAAAAAATACTTTGTGTTTAACTTATGTGCTTGTCACAGTTACAACAGTATATCGGAACTGAGCCATCTTTCTGATGGGAGAATATGAATGCTGACTTCTATGCAAAGTAGAATCCTCTACCAAAAATATTCTTCTTATACATGGTGTGTCATGATAGGAGTAAAAGCCATAAAAAAATACTTTTAAAAGCATATGCTTTTTCCAAAGAAAGATGCAGAACTGCACAACTTTACACACTGTCTGCTGATCACAGAAAAAGGGGGAAAGAAAACTCTTCCGAAAGGCTGAGGACTAGAGTAATAAACCCAAAAACATTTTCAAATTTGTCAGGGAAACAGAGGAGCTAGGAGGGCATTTACCAAAATTGTATTAGGAAAATATAATGACAGCTCAGATTCTGCAGGACAAGGGCAATTACAAAGAGCAGTTGTTTAAACAGAACAAGAGTTCTTGAGGCCAGACTGCTCTTTGAACAACTCTTTTTCAAATGTAGTTAAAGTATACAAGGCAAAAAATCATTCACTGCCTGCTAAAGGGAAAGGGCTTAGGTCAGGTATTATCAGTAATTGCAGCTATATAACCTCATCTTCAAAGCAGTAAACAATGAGGATCTCCACTCCCCACTGACTCAGAGTATCATTCCTATTATGCATAGAGAGAGAAATTAAAGTGCGGATGGCAACCTCAGGCTGTCTAGGCAGTCCTCATGCAATCAAGCATTACAGGTTGAAATTTGACTCATACTTCTTTTAGTTCAACATATGATTCTTGCAGGGTCAGAAAAAAAGGAAATATGAAAGACACTGTAAAGCAGGACTGTCAAGAGAAATGAAAAATGCTTTAGTGAAATCTGTTTTTTCTTCAGTGATTTAACTTAAATGGCAGAGTAGTCACAGAAATGTTAGCCCTGCTTTGAGTGAGGACTGGATCCCATGAGGAACTGAGGTCCCTTCCAACCTTAATTACATCAAAATGGTGCATATTTCCACTTCTGTTTTCTATTCAGTGTCTAGCCTAACTAATGTTCAATTCTTTTAATTTCTTGTCATTCCTTGCCCTATTAGATTTAATCATCAGTCCATCTCGCCACTAAACATCAGCCTCTTCAGGGTGACCACACCGTAAATCCAGTCTGTCAAGAAAAACTCGCACATGACCATTGGCTTGGCTGTGTCTTTGACAACTCCAGCACTCTCAGAAAGACTTCCCTCAATAAAAATACAGGGATCAACCTGAAGATAAGCAAACTGCTGTAAATTAAAGCAGATTTATGAGCAAAATTTCCAGTGACACTTGTTCCAGTGATATAAGTGATAAAATCAGTAGGTATAGGACAATACACTACCAAACTAAACCCTGAAAAAAGATATTTAGGGAAATGAAAATTATCGAGCTTCAGAGCAGACTACACTTCATTTATATACACTTCTACATATACAAAAATATGCACCTCTATTAACATATCTAACAAGATAGCACAAATTAGAGGCACAAAGTAAAATTTTTAAACTTTCTTTCATTTTAACCAGTTTGCCTTCAGAAAGAATCCCTAGCCTATTAGTAGTCTAAAATATCCAATCTTTCTGATTTACCCTTGGGAAAAAAAAGCTGCAGCAAATAATGAATGGCTATAAACTGTAATCAAGCAATCCAAACAATATCATTCAGCCATCATTTAATCAGAAGTTAATAAAAAGGGAAAAACAAAAGAAAACAAAAACAAGAAATATCTTGAAATCCAATAGGAAGCAATTGCAAAGACATGCAAAAGTGCAAGACTAAATAATTTCCTGTATTTTGGTAAGAGTTAAGAGGAATGTTGCTATTTACAGCAACTATAACAACTATAATTATTCAAGGGAGGGACAGTTTGCTTGAACACAGACATTTGCTTGAAACATATTCAAGACCTAGAAACGTCATCATTCAAGTCTAAGACAGTCTAAATTTGTTTAGTAACATCCTCACTGTAACTTCACTGACTGCAACAGAATTGTGCCATTTTACAGCGCCTGAAGATGAGCATTACATTTTCTGTAGCATTACCTTGTAGCCAGCATCAGCCTCTGCATTCTGCAATCATATAAAAAAGAATAAAGGATGAGGGACAAAAAAGTAACTGCAGACAAGATGCCATGGCAGTGTTGCATTTTCCTGTGGTCAGCAGTACCTTAAAATTCACTTTGAGAAAAGGAACTGTTCAACCACGTCCATTAGTAGTTTCTCCTGTAAAATAAAATGGAAAAAAAAAAACCAAAAACAACCCCAAAGCCAAATAACAACAATAACAAACAAACCAAAAACCCAGTTATTGTAAGCAAGTTTTTTCTACAGCAGCAGTGTCTGGATGACATTTTGGCTTTCTGGTCCCACAAAAACTCTCCACTACTTAGTTTCTTCTTTCAGACCAAATCCCTTCTCCTATGCCTACAAAAATTTCAGTGTCTTCTGAGGCCTGGAAGTCTGTCCTCCACAAAAAGACTTTAAAAGCTTGCTATCTACTGAGTGATGGATGGCATATAGAATAATTACTAATGGAAATCTAGTAGGTCAAGTATTTCATCTTTGTGAAGAAGGAAGCTGGAACTGCCATTAAAATAAAAATGTTTTGCCAAATTTGCTTTTTTCCCCATTCCCCAAATTATTTCAAGGAACTATCACAGGAACTTTCTATTCACTGATATCAATTAGAAAAGTACTAATTTTCTCCAAACATATACTAGCAATGTAAGTCACTATGATTCCATAAGTCAATTATACAATTGTTCACGTACCTTTTCCTATCTTCTAATAAATCCATTTTAGCAAAAGATGATGTTAGATTCAGTCACTTTAGAACAGCTGTTGATTTCAGTCCAACTATGAAATGCCTAGTTTTCTCCTATACTTTCTGTTTTAAAACCAGACTTTTATATGTCTCTTTACAATTCTGGCTGATAATAACTTTTTCATTACACTGCTTGTTCATAAAATGCTGTTGAGTTTTTGCCATTTATGCTGTGTTATCTGTTCCCTCCTTTTAACAAGTAATCATTCAGAGTGAACCACAGAAATCAGTCAAAGTTACTTAAATGCAGTAGGGTACATGTATGCCCAAGATACGTAAATGCAGTAAGAGCTTAAATTTTATATTTCATTGGATAAAAATGTAAGGGAGCTAGTTACTTGACTACTTGAATCCAAATCGACAACAGGAATTCTCTTACCTAGAGCTTTAATTTCAGCATTTTGATCTTTTATTTTCTCTTCACAGACTTCTGCCAAGTTTTCCACTAAACATCATATTAAGTAAATGCACAATCATGTCTGGTGCCAGGTGTGCATGGACACACTCTAGAGAAACTTGCTCACACTAAAACTTCTCCACTCTCAGCACACTTCACACACCTCCCTTCTGCCTCATTTTTTCTCATAAACAAGACTATCTCTCTCTCTTGTATAATTTAAAAATTAAATACTCTTCGTTAATTTGTTTGCCTTGGCAACAGGAGTTTCAGAAAGTGTTACAGATTCTACAAAACAAGATACCACCAAAATCTATGACTGTGTCAGTGAAATGAGACTCCCTTTTCCATTTTAGATGCTGCACACTAAGGGGTGCAGAAGTAACACAAAACTGCATATCTGGCAAGTGAAATGTTTTTCAGTTCGAATTTTATAAAGATATACTATGATCATTTTGGTTTTTAAAATCTTTTATTCAGGTAAAAAAAACTTAACACTTTAAGTTCACAAGAGAATATGGTTTCTTACAGTGTTAAAAACTCATTATTACCCCTATCAAAGAGGTGTAAATGCTACCTTAATTAATAAACTTTAATTGTCTATTTTATACAAAAGATAAGAGACTGCTTCCAGAACTGCACTGCTCCTCATGCAATTCATAATGCCATTACAAGAGAGACAAATTAATGCCTTCATCTTTCTGGAAGACAACTGGTTTAGAAGTAAAACGAAATGGAAAATGTGCTCATGAAACCAGGTCTTTTAAAGTTCATCCCAGCAGGCAGCTGTTTGGGGGAGAAATGGCAGAACAATCTACAGATTTTACACAAACTGTTTTGTGGGATCTTAGGTATGAACAAGTCATGGTTCACATACATCCTTCACTGACCAGTCTCATGGAGACACAGACAAGATTGTCTTTAGATGGTTCAGGTTCACTCATTGTTTTACAGTTCAACAAAACCCTACAGTAAACTATAAACCATCTTAATAAAAAACCACACATTAGTTAGGAAATCAAATCTTCATTAAGACTTATTTTCACTCAGACGTATAATCATACAAATGAAAACAAAATAAGAACGGAGACTAAAGCAACTATTCTATTCTACACTATGCAAAGGTCTGCCTACCTAGATCGAGCCAGAAATAGGGACTCCATGGAAATGATTGTTCCCGTAAATTAAATACAAGGAAAGTTAAGTTTCTGAGAATCCAATCAAAACTATTTCCATGGAGCTGAGGTGGCACTCTAGAGCTAATGAAACACGGCCAATGAGTTAGTGATGTAAGGCACTAATTATTCACTTATTATGTAAGTGCTAGTCTATATTTATTGCAAAATTCAATACATCAAAAATCATGCCTGATATAAAGTCTGCTGGTACACAACTAAAGAGAGAAGGGCTCACATACGATTTTTTAGTAAACATGAGAGACACAGAGACAAACTACTGCTGCTTCAACAGACATAAATGAAATACCAAACAATGTTGTTTTCAAAACTTTTTATGGTGAAGCAGTGGCTCATACACAATTCCTTTTAAAATAACTGTATTTACCTTGCATGTCTGGGAAACACCTAGAACATGAATATTTCTACTGCCTGTACCTTCGAAACTATGGCTGTAATCATGTTAAACACCAATAAAAACTATGCAGAAATGAGGGAAACATCTGCTCATAACACCGTTACATGGCAGACAAAACAATCCCAAGCAAATATCATAAATACCAGCTTCAAATACTTACAAGGATTTAGCACAGTAGTAGATAAGCCAGTCAAATGAGCCTTGAGTACCAAAAAACTGAGCTCAGGAATATGTGCTTAGTCTTTAGCTGTGTTTTACAGTCTGCACATAATATAAAAGTATTAACTTGGTTTCTAAATCAAAAAATTCCCTTACTTGGATAGCTACTTACAATATTAATTTATATGAAATGCTTTTTCTATTGCAGAGGTCAAATTACCAAAGTTTTGAGCAGTTCCAGACACTCTACATATTTAGGGGGTTACTGAAAGATTAAAATTGTTGCAGTCAACTTTGACATAATTTGAAGTTGAACTGCTTTATTTGCTAGTTAAATAGCGTTTTGCCCCGCTCTAGAGACTAAATTCACTGCAGAGCAGAGAATTCTTACCACTTCATAAATATCTTCTTAACAACAAAACTGTGACCTAGATAAGACACTTTATCGTGAAACAGAACATTAAATCAACTAAACTTATTTTTGTTAAGGCAGCAAAACAAACTGTAGCCTTTTCAGAAGGGAGGAGAACCCTAATGGTGAAGAGAATGATGACTAATTGTATAAATGAAAGTATTGGCTTTTTTCTCTTGGGACTCAGGAAAGATCCTTTCCAAATTATGGTTTTAAATTAAAGACATTTGGAGGTCTCAAATCTTGTCCCTGTTGGACATATATCCAAATCCCTAAACCACCACATATTTTCTAAAATCTTGGCAGTCTCTGCACAGAAAAGCCCAGGATTGACCCAACTGACTCAGAATTACCAAAGAGAGTGGTTTCATCAGTTCAAAGGGAAAAAGAAAGAAAGCTAGGAGAGAAAGAAAACAGGGAAAAGAAAGGAACGGGGGGAAAGAAAAGAAAGGCAGAAAGAAAGGAAAGGGGAGGAAAGAAAGAATAAAAAGGGTGATGGGAAACCAATCCCCACACTAGGAAAAACACCAAAGAGTGGAGCAAAAGCCCACAAATGGTTTTTATACATTAAACATGTGCAACAACATAGGATGCTGTAATTTTCACTATTTCACAACTACGGTTTTGGCATACAAAGTATGTTTTTTTCCTAAACAAACAGAGTCCATTATTTTTTTTACACTATTAAGGCTCCCGAAGGGTCAGAACCCTGGATGATAAAATGGCTTCCTTCACACCTCTCTCCAGTTTGAGTGTTTCAAATTCGACATGGCATTTGAAATATCCATGCATCGCAGCAGACACCATTTCACTTCCCTTCGTTTTCCTAAGCAAAGCTTGCTATACAAGCATTTGTGAAAGACATGGCCATTCTTACTCCATACATCCTGAAGAAGAAAAATGTAACTAAAGTAGGGCTTTCCCAAACACAGCATGGCAGCCATGGTGGTGGGGCAGCAGCAGAAGTTTCCAGTTCTCTTCCATTCCACACTCATGAGCACATTAAAGTCCCCTACGCTTGCTGTCACACATTCTTACCAACCCCATTTCTACACTCCCCAGACATTTCTCTTCCTCATAAACTGGATCACAGGCCAGACCCTCTGCTCAGACGTGTCCATCCACACCAGCCTGTTCCCATACCACTCTTTCCTAGCTTTAGTCTTCTATTTCATGTTAAAATAAGTACAGGCGCTGATACCAGCAGCTTCTCAAGTAACATGAGTTGTGAGGGAGCATGCTAATTGCTCAGTCACTGAAAAGCATCCCTTTGGAGGCACTTTTCCTACCTGCTGTCCAGGAACTTATTTTTCCAGACAGCTAGGAACAGCCACTGTGGATCACTGAAATACTTTCTATCATTAGTAGGAAACCATAACATGTCTGTGAACTCCTAAAATCTAAAGTGCTACTCAATGGGTGAAGAATTAGCCAGAAAGAAAACAACAAAACACCAAGTGTCACAAGGAAACATGCTGCAGGGAAAAAGATTAAATCAGAAGAACAGAAAAATAAAATGAAGGAAGAGGACAGGATGATGTGAGCCACAGCAAATGAGGAGAACCCTGTAGAGGCAATGACAGCTACACCTACTTATTCTTACATAGTTTCTACAATTTTAAAACCATAACTTATTATCACAATAGTATGAATGCTTAAAAATGAATTTATATCATATGCTTCCAAAACTAGAGTAAATTCCCTTGGTCTTGCAACGTGCAACTGCTCACTCAACATCGGACTTTGAAGAGTAAAAAAGTAGGAATGTATTACCCAGTGTGGGATTAAAGGGTACAATTTTAATCCATGAAATTGACACAGACATGATATTAAGAGTCAGAACTGTCATTTGCAAAGTTTTCTATGGGCTTTATCAGAAGTCAGAAAAAAAAAAATCAGTCTCTGAAAATAGGCAGGTGTGAACTCTCTGCCCTTCAAATTGATGAATCTGGTACAATATGAAAATGTACCTTAGCAGAGCTATGGAAATGAAAGTTACAGGAAGGCAAGTTATTTAAGAAGAAACCACAGAAGCAGAGACTTACAGGTCACAAGGGTTTCTGCTGAGGGAAGTTTAGCTCCTGAGGACCGTAATATGACATCTACTATGCTGTATGGAATGAGAGCCTGAAGTTGCTAGTGGGGAGGGAGCTGCCCCCTATGACATTCTCATAGGCGAAACATGAAATTTTGTAGAGCGGCAAAAGACAGCTCCTTAGAAAACCATTAGAGTTACGTCTCAGGGAACTTGTGGATCTTCCCAAGTTTCAGTGCTATGGACATCTGCCTTACTGAACTACCAAGCTCTTAGGTGTTGCCAACATTCTGATCTTAGTAAATGGAATCAAACGCCAGCAAAAAATGGTATGGAGAGGGTGGGAATAAAGTGAAGCAATAGAGTGAAGACAGGCAGAAAGTTTCCTGCTTAAACCATTTCACTGGTACCAAACAGGGACTTGGCAACAATTCTTTGTGGAAGATCTGGAGTGGATCAGAACTTGAACAAGGCCATCCTGCCACAAAACAGTCAGAATTCAATCTGGGAAATAAAAATGTCATCTGGTAAATACAGGAAACAATCATCTTCCTTCAGCTGGTCCTGGTACAGCATGAACTAGAATACACCAGTTTTGGTTAGCACAGTTGAAGAAAGATGTTTTGAAGAAGGTCCAGTAGAGAAGAATGAGCACAACCACGAGATTCAGAAAACATGACGTAAGAGGAATGGCTGAGAAAACAGGAGTGGTGCAGGGGGTGTTGAAAGACAGCTATCTACAAGGAGACAGGACAATTTTTGAGAAGTATTTGTGTCAAAGTTTGAGGGCCTATTTCAGAAGCCACAAAAATAAAATCAAGTACAATTACAAGACGTAGAGGAATAAATTATAACAGGAAGTAATGCACTTGGATTGCAATCAAGTGTAAGTAAGCACTAAGTCTGCATGCCTGCCAGTGGCAGTCACTGCATCTCTGCTCCTGTCACCTCTGAGAATAGGCTATGCCTGCTAAAGTTGATTCTGTCTTGAAGAACAAATAATCCAACCTCTCAAGGTCCTTTTAGATCCCTTTTTTCCCCAGTCATACTGTGGTTACAGAAGACCTTGATCTTCCTAGAAAATGTAACAGAGGTAAAGACACTTGAGTAATTTCTACAGAGCCTAACGCCACAGTACTGAGGTTTGATTTTTCTCTGTTTCTGGAAATGATAAATCACATGCCAATCTGACTTAGCACAAGACGACATTACAAGTATTTCACTGATCACTAAGGCCTTGTCTGCAGGAAGAAAATACTGCCTCTAGTTTACTCTTCAGTTTCACACTGAGTTAAAACTTTCTAATAATTGCCTCTGTAGACACAGTAAGTGTTCAGTACATGTGAGATAACATTTTCCAGGTTTTGTAATTCTGAAAATACGCTATAAATTAACACCTTTGTTTTTTCAGTCCTCTCCTGCATAAACACATCATCCTCAAGTTCCAGAATCAAAGCTGCTCCTGACTTTAAATTTGGCCTTTGGATTACAGACCAGTATAACTTCTGAAACCTGTCTTTCCTAACTCTGCATGCTCTTGTCATTGAGTAGCATGATCCTCTTCAAAGCATTTTTTACATGTGATATGTTCTTAAATAACACAGCAGTAAAAATAAGCATATTTTTCTCAAGAGCAACATTATCCAAAAGCTCTCTAGACAAAAAATTTGAAAGAAACATGGTTGGGTTTTTCCTGTTACTTCGTAAAGCACAGTATCATGAACTTTGTAATAGTTCCTCTACTACCTCTGTTAGAGAAGAGATTTCTGAATCATATTTCTACACTGACACAGAGAGCAAAAGATAAATGTGAGATCAGCTTTAGAAAAACAGGTTGAATTACTATCCATAATTTCTGATATAAATATCCAAATTCACTGAGTTTGCAAAACTGACTATAGAGAACAGACTCACCCTTTCAAGGTATTTATTAAGTACTGCTTCTGGTCTGGCTGGAAATACTTTCTACAAAAATCAATTTGTTGTATTAAATTGTTTCCAGGCAGAGCTATGAAGCACAGTTATTTTTAAACTTAAAACAACAGCAGATATGTTTTTCTCATGTAGGTTTGGTTCAGATCCTGTTCAAGCTTGCAATTTTATCTACATATTACCACTTCTGCCTTTGTAAGGTATTCTGGTCTACCATGAAAGGAGTCATCTTTAACCACCACTATAACTACAATTTTTAAAACATTTTTTTATGCTTAAGCTCATTCTTCAACTACCGAGATCTTACAGTACCATAAATTATTTTAATTTCCCACTCCCCAATAAAGGAAATTCTTATACGAACATAAGTCTCTGGTTTCCCTGTCATAGACTCCTCCCCTTTCTTCTTTTCAACTTGATGAAAGAAATGTTTCACATCTACTCAGAAGCAGCATGATTTGTATTTCTCCACAGGAAGTTGTAAGATTTAAAAGAGTAATTACAGATAGATGCTACAGTATTTTCAACTTACAGAATATTCTGAAAGCTTTGATAGATTTTAGAATCTTCACAAAACTTGCATTCTGTCCATTTCCTTGTTTATTGTACTGAAAAGACTCCCTTGTTTTATTAAGACATTGAATCCCAAAGATCATTTATTCTTACCTATAATGCAATGAAAAACTCAGTGGACTCCTAAAATGCAGCTTAAGTAACAACTGCTGAAGATCCAACAGCTCTAACACAAAGACAAATGGCTAAGACGATTTGTGGTGAGAATCTGACAGCTAATCAAACACCTGTTTGCAGACTAGACTTTTGAGGCAGGTGAGAACTTTCTTATTTAAAATGCACAGGTTCATCTTCACTCTGCAAAATCCGAACCTTAGACAGTCATCTATTACAATAATATTGTGGAAGTGTCTCTACATTTTCTAGCCCACAAAATTATGTTAATATTTCTGCATATCTGAATTTTTCTCTCCAAGAATACAGTCCCATGGCAACTGAAGCTGCTCTGCCAGGGCTGCCATGTGCTCCTCCTCCCAGCCATCTATCTTCTTCCCCCCACCAATGCTGGTGGTCCATGGTACTGGAGGTAAGCCAATTCAGGGAGCCAGGCCAGAACAGGCTTGGATTCTGCAGGGTTAATTTTTGTCCAGTCAGCTCTCTGATATACAGTTCCCATACTTTGGCATTACTTGACAAATGTACATCAGGGCAGCACATGTCAAGAGGATAATTTACTTTAAAAATGCTCCTCTAGTTTGTCAGAAAATCTGAAAACAGCACATATTTAGAATCAGAACAGAACCATTAATGCCTGAAATAAAAGAATACAGATGATGATATATTTGGGTTCTCCGTCTGCAGCCTTCACTTGCCTATTTATGCTTTTGGATTTTTAAGAAGGGATACATTTTATTATATACAGAAACATTGCTGCAACGTTACTAGCTATAGTATTATTACTGGGTTTATCTATAACATAATTCTGCTGTGTCACTTTTCTAAACTAGAAACAAGCACAGCAAAACCATTTGCTAACTTATCTCCCAGAACATACGGTCTCTCATTTTAAGGGTAAAAAATCTCAGTGTTCTCTTTACATCCTATAACTTCTTCCTAAATTTTATAATGATGAACGACGCAGAAAATTTTATACATTGTTGAGGCATCTTAAGCTTTCAAGCAGTTTTATTTATTATTGGTTCATACAAGAGATTGACAGAACCTACTTTAAAGTTACTCAGCTGCAGTAGTCTGAGACCGTCAAGTAACACCGTTTGTCCTTTTTTTCCCCATTTTCTCATTTTTTGACCCTGGTCTATTCAAAAACACTTCTGATGGACTCATGGGAGTAATTTCCCATGCAAATCCAATCAAACTGAATTAATGTTTCCATAACAGTCCTTCTTGGCTTTTTTTCTCCCAGAGACATTCTTATATGACAAGACATTTGTTTGTTCTGCTTCCAAAGAGAAGAACAAGCAAGCAAGGTCCCACACCATCTTCATCTGATCTACAGTGGCATTGCTGCATCTCAGACCCCCTGTCCCTCAATGTGTAACCCCCCTGCCAGTATTGGCTGTCCCACAGACAATTACAGTTTTATCATACCACTCTCACATGGACCTGCTGTACCAGTGTCAGATTATTATTTCTTTATTTATTAAGTGTGTACATGTATCTACGCAACCAAGTTAGAGATACAACACCCATCTGTTCTGTTGTAGACATGGAAGAAAACAATCTTCTCCATTTGTGCAGCAGCCTGCCACTCTCTTTAGTCTGTCTTTGGTAGAGCTCTGTGATTCCTCTTTTAGCCTTATATACAATAAATTTCTGTTTGTTTGTTTACAATTCATTTGAATTAGGAGAGTTTTTCTGACTAGTAGTAATTAAGTTTACTATTTTCAAGCCTAATTTTTATACTTAAAGACACAGGAATAAAATTCTTCCCAACCTTTGTGGTACATTATCTGTTCTCTATCTACACAATAATTGAATACATGACTGTGTTATTGCTCTGATAAAGAATTAATCCATTGATAGCTTCATTTATGATTCAACTAGACAGTTGTATAGATTGTTTTGAAAAGTAAGCCTTCAGAATTCTAGAACTCTTACAGAATCTATCTCTTCTTTATACAACCAATCAAGTCATTCTTCTTATCTAGACAATACCATGGGGGAAAAAAATAATGTTAATGTGTTAAACTGTGAAAAGCATGGAAAACCATTTATAGAAACTACTTCACCTTGAAAACATACTTACCAGATGAACTGCTAAATGAACACCCTAGAGCAGTTCTGATGAAGACAAGTGGCAAATGATGAAGACAAGTAACCTGGAGTTACAGAATTAAATGTTTATGCTATTCATGTAAAAGGAAGTCCAACAAAGCAATTACAAGACAGAAATCTAAGTTCAGTAAAGGTTTCACAGGTATGACAATAGACACATGGGGTCTTTTTGTTCAAGAAAGAATACTGAACCTGTTTGTTGCTGTCTTAAGAAAACCACATCTGAACAGAAATTTCAAATCCAAAAGGTATGTTAGACATGTGTCCCATGGATGATGGATTGCTCAGGGACAAAATGCCAAATGGGGATTCAATCTAATTTCCTGATTCAGCTACTCACACCTTAAAATCAAACTCTGGCAAACTGTTATCCCCAATATTTCCCCATTCATTTCACTTTTCTGTTCCAGCAAGCAGTAACCAGACAAATTATCTTCCTTCTTCTTCAGCAAAAACCATTAGAGTGGAAGAAAAAAATGCCTTATCTCTTGTGCTAATTCTCTGTCCATGTATTCTTTCACTTTTTTCTCTATGACTACTTTCCAGCAGAGCCAGCTTGCTGATTTAACTAAATAAAGTAGGAGCTTCAGGTGTCTGTGAAACTATGCCCTCACCGACCACACAGCCTTTAGGAGAGCCTTTAATGAACTCTGCTCCAGACTCAGAGGGACAGGCACATGAAACCACACTCATTCTTCAAATACCTTCTACAGAACCAGTAATACTGTGATACCCTTCCCTTCCCTCAGCTACTGTATATCACTCTCCTTCACTTGCCTTCAAAGACAGGCACACATTACAGCAAAATCAGAAGGCATCAATAGACATGAGGGCTAGTTCCGTCAGCACAGAGGAGTATCCCTTTGCTTCGTCAAGCAGCACACACTACTGATACATGTCCACAATGGCTCACGGAGATACACACAGACTGATTCAACACTAGCTCAGAAGGATGGGCCTGTTATGTAGGATACCTCCACCGGGTCTTCAGCGTTGGTGGAATTCATCTACTTATGTGCATCAAAATAGGAGTGCACTACTTGGTGAAATGTATTTCTATCGCGATTTCTTGTTCTCACTGATGCTACAATGCAGATTTGTTTGGGTTCTTAAATGAAGGCTTTTGCCCACTGCCATCCAAAACATAAAGTCACAATTTATACCTAAGAGATCACCTTTTGACTTTTTGAAAAGTATACTTTACAGACTGGAAAGTCATGTGCAGACATTTTTAGTTTTAAAAAAAGATCACCAGCTGGCATCACTTGGAAAAGGAAGTCCTTTCCCAAGCTGGCCAAAGAGGACAAACAGATGTCAAGAGAAAAAGCTTGGTTGTGAGTCAAGTCTGTGGAAAACATCAGCAAAACCTGCAAGTGAACACTGGTGTATGGCAAGGTCCCAGAAAAAGTAAATGCAACAAGCCGGTAAGGGACATTTCACTACTTATGCGTTTAGAAAAAAAACCAAAAGACAATAATTTAAGTAAAATCCGTGTTTGTCCCGAATGATTACTAGCAATGCTGCAGTAGTCTTTAGTAGAGCAACAACTAAAAGCAGGATTAACAAACAATGCATCTTCTTTCAGCACAACAAAATCCTGTCGTTCCTTTTCTTTGAAGCGTTAACTACTTTGTAGTCCCTGGATTAGAAGACTTGAGTGCTTGCATGCTTTCCAGACATGCTGAGCCTAATGACAACTTCCTTTATAAAGCAACAGCCTCACAATGAATAAACAAACTTAAATAGCAAACCATTCTTTGCACAGAGAACATAGTGACAGATGCTATAAATTAGATGGAATAATGTAAGTAGCATTTCTTCCTTCTGAGCAAACACACAAGGCAACAGAGAACATCTATAGAAAGAGCTATTACTTTTTTAAAAATGAAAGTTTGCTTAATATTTTTCTTTGCCTGCAATGATAGAAAAAATAAATACAAAGAGACCTTTAAAATAAATTCTCTCAATCAGAAGCATGATTAAAAGCTTGAGATGTTGACTGCTTCTAAAAGACATTTTTATTGAATATAAAATAGGAATTTAAGACTCTGAAAATAAGCCATGAAAAGGACTCCACAAGTCCTTTAATTAGTGGTCAAACATATTCCCATGTCAGTGACAGTTCTGAAAGCTATTTACACCTTAGACAAAGTGCAGTGAGTTTAGAAAAAAGATCAGCTTTTCTGCAAACAACCGAAAAGTCACTAAACAGGATTAATTTGCTTCATCACTCATCTGGTCCTCTTCTTCCTTGCTGGAAGAAGTCTATGTTGTTTACAGCAACAAAGTGATTAAGGAAAAACGTGCAATTCCATTAAAAATGCTTAATTTAATCAAGACACTCAAGGGGGAAAAAAATTCAGTGCCAACTCTTGACCCAATGATAAACTTAGTCACTAGACTATTTAACAACTTAATTAACACTAGAAAGGATTTGATTAAGATTTGACCTAAAAATAGTTAATGTGGTCAATATAATTTATTAAAAGCTATCTGAAAACTCCTTGTACTCAAAGATGCACTGACTTTTTATCAGATGACCTGTGTACAATTTCCAGAGCTGAATCTCTTTTATTAAAGTCAGGGTGGAGCTATAACTAAGTCTTATGACACTTTTGAGATTTAAGTGTTTTACAACTTTTTGTAGTTAGGAATTTAAAGGCATTCAGAAGTTATCCATGCTTGTATTAATTTCTCCACAAATATTGTACTGTCAGAAATTAGAGAGGTTTTTTCTTTATGAAGTTAGGTAGAAGTTTACAAACTTCAAGGCTTTCAAAAACACAGCCATGAGTTACCATTATGTTTCCATTCCCAGACATTGTGTTGATGGAGTTGTTTTTTTTTTTAAATACTGCATTCTGCATACTTCTCAAGTCACGTGAGCATCAATTTCCAGTTGATTAAACGTCCTTTCCTATTTAATGGCAAGGGGGCAAAAGCCTGCAAACCGAGTCCATTGTGCATCACCATTTTCAACAAACGACCATCCTCACTGCTGTTGCCTCTCACCTGGCCATATTCTAAACTGAACACTGAAGAGGCTGAAATAACATCTCCAAAAATAAACCTTGACGTGAAATGTAGATTAACAAATACTCTGTTTACCATTCAGCAAATCTAATTAAACAGAAGAATACCCCTCAACAATAGAAGTACACAAGTATTTATTGCTGTGATTATGGGCTCTCAATCACTGTGCCGCTTATTCAGAGAAGAAAATGGAGTCTCAAACTTCATGCCTATCGAAGTAGAGTGAATCCACACTTTCTACAGGTGGTTGAGGCGATTATCACGAGCCTGTTTATGGGGCAGCGCTAAAGAAAAGGATAAACCCCAAATGCGCTTTTAATGGTAATTTATGATTTTATACTGCCTCCGAGAAGGTTGAAACTTGACATGTCTCCTGAGAGCATATACAAGCGGACGAAGCAGTACCATTGCCCACAAAAGAAGACGGAGGTACGCTGCCATACTCCCAGCGCTTTTTCGGCCCATTTTCCCGGCGCCAGGCGCTCCACCCGTGGGCAGCTCCGCGCTCGGCCAGAGGTTCCCGGGAGCCTGCACCCCTCCACCCCCCGGGAAGCTGTGGGGAGGCTCTGGGAGGGCAGAGAGAGTCTGGCCGTGGCAGATGCACAAGCGTCGGTGTTCTCGGGCTGCAGCGGGGGGCAAGGGAACGAAGGAAGAAAGGAAGAAAGAAAGGGAAGAAGCTCACGGGACACTGCGCACACCTCCTTCCCGCTGCGTTCGGAAAACAGATCGAGCTGGTCAGGGCGAAGGGAATAAAGCGGGGCCGGGGACAGACAATCCGGCATCTCCTCTCTCACAGCCGTCAGAGGACGACCGTCATCCTCCCTGCGGCCCCGGGGGATCCCCGGAGCCCGGGACCCCGCAGGAGGGGCAGAGCAGCGGGGCAGCCTCTTCAAAGGGAGCAATAAAAGCTCTAGGAAAAATAAACGCGACGGGAACTGACCCCAAATCCGCGAGCTGTAACATGCCCGCCTCCTGCTCTCGCCCCGGAAAGCTCCCAGACCTCTAGCTTTCTGCTGACCCTCTCCCTTCATGGTAAGGCAACAAATGGCAAGACCTCGGACCCCGGAGCTGAATAACAGGAAATATAGGCATCTGTCACCTCCCGGGGAGAGCTAAACGGATTAGTGAAAGCAACAAAGGGAAGAAAAGGTCTTTCAAACGTGCAATTGATTAACAAGTCCCCTCTAATCTGCAGCATCACTGTTTTTTCTTAAAGACATCATCGGTCTCCTCCAGCACGTCGGTGCAATTAAGTTAAAGCTAGGAAAGGCGGGGGAGGAAGGCTCTGCCAACCCGCCGAGCTCCCGCGCTGCCCTGTGAGGACAGAAGGGGAAGGGTTACAAACATGGCATGGAAATGGTGCAGCCTTGTCATCTGCTCCCTCAGTCCCTGGGCAAAGAATCCCGGGAAGGACTTTGTGAGTAAGGTTCATCTGCTGCAGAGGGGGAGAGGGCAATTTTCCAGAGAACGGCTTCAGGAAAGATCAAAGAGCTGGATCCGGCAGCTCCTACCTCGACGGTGCATTTCACATCCCAGAGAAAACGAAAACATTAAGCCTCACCTTTCCTGCTCTGAAAGCACCACACAACTTAGGCGTGAGCAGAGGAGGGAAATTTAAAAAAAAAAAAAAAAGAAAAAATTTCTGCGGCTTCTTTTACAGGAACTGTGTCTTACACCATCGTGGCTCTCCGACCCCACGCGTTCCCTAAGGTCCCTGTAATCGCGGCGCTACCCTCGGAGATGCCGGACAAACTGGCATCTGTTCAGCAGCAGCACTGCTGCTGCCACGGCGCAAGGTCAGATGTTAATAGGGACAGTTTATTCAGCCCTAAAAACAATCGTAGAGCTCACTGAACCGCGCATCCTAGTGTTTCCTGAGCCCAAAGTCTGACCTCCTCAGTCCCTGAGGGTCGGCCAGGTACACAGAGAAAATGGGACCCTCTAAAGCCCAAAAACACAGAGAAAGAAACCCCGCCGAGCCTCCATGAACTGCAAGCACGGCGGCTGCCCCCTCGCCCACTCAACTTTAATCCCCTCCTGGTTCCCGCTGAGATTCTGGCAACACTCAACGTCCCAAATAATAACACATTATTATAACCATTCCAAGAGGGCTGGAGGGCGGGCAGAGTGAAGGAGGAGGCTCCACTCATTGCTATCCACCCTCGGCAACAACAAAACCCCGAACTTTTCCTTTGTTTTCTCCTCCTTTCTCCCTCCACCCTGCCCCCCTCAGTGGCCACCAACCAGCCTCGGAGCGCTGAACCGGCCGAAAAGAGGCACGAAGAGCCTGCCGCCCGAGTGGGGTAGAGGCGCCGGGATGCGCTCGGGGTAAAAGTTTTAGCTGCTCTCGCCTCCTGCCAACCCCCGCCCCCTTGTAAAGAACACAACATCAGGTTTCCATTGTGCCAAGAAGAACCGGGAAAAAAAAAATAAAAGAAAACAAAAAGAATGGCGGAAAGAAAGAAAGAAAGGAAGAAAGAAAAGAAAAAGAAAAGAAAGAGGAAAAAAAATTAAAATAAAAGAAAAATATAAGAAAGAAAAAGTAAGTAACATGAACCACCACCTGGGGATGCTGGCGGCTCCGCCGGTCCCAAATGGATACGCGCAATTCTCCTAGGAACTGGAGCAGCTTTCCCTGCCTCCCCTCTCCCCACACACCCCTGCTCGAAAAGCAGAAGCATCCTCCCCTCCAGCCGGGGGTCCCGCTCCTTACCTGCCGCGCGGAGGCGAAGAAGCGAGGCGGCCGCCAGCAGGAGCAGGAGGCGGCCCGCCGCCCCCCGCCGTCCCGCCGCCGCCGCGGGGTCCATGCTGCCCGCCAGGCCGCCGCGGCACAGATCCCGCAGGTAGCCCGCAGGGAGCAGCGCCTGGGGCGGAGAGGGGTCCGGTGGCGCTGCCGCAAACACGTCCCGGGCACCGCCGCCCCGGCCCTGCGCTCCCGCTAACGGACCGATCCCGACTGGGGGCGGAGGAAGCTGCGCTCCTTTCCCCTCCTCCGCCTCCTCCTCCGCCTCCTCCTTCCCCAGCATCCGAACGTCACCCGGGACCCGACACAGGGGAGGGCAGCGGCGCCGAGGGGCGGACAGGACAAGGACAGTCCCTGCGCTCCGGCACCCTCTGCCGGGGATAGCCTCCGGCCCCGGCCCCGGGCGAGTCCGCACACACTTTTCCCTCCTCACTCGACGATCACCAGGAGCCAGCAGGACGTGGGCCCCCTCTGAAAGGCGAGTCCTGCTCCCAGAAGCCTCAGGAGCCTGCAATCTTCCTCACAAAAACCCCCAGTGAAACAAAAAGAAGCAGGCGAAGGGCTTCTTTTCGCCCAAAACCGCTACGGCTTTTCTCCTTTGCCTCCTTCCCTCTCGCTGCACAATCGAGGAGCTTTTGCACCCCTACAACGTTAAAAACAGTTGATTGAACAGCGTTTCTCCTGCCCCCAAGACGCACAGGGGCGTCAGCACCCCAGCAAGCACGCCGAGAGGCAAGAACCACCACGGCTGGGATGGTTCTCCTTTGCGCTCTACCGGTTCTCTCATGGCAGGGTGTCAAAAGTAAAGTTTGCTTTCTGTCTTCAGCAGGCAAAAATAATCTGCTCCCAGTAAAGTTTCAAAATATTTCCAAGTTATTTACTACAAGAAATAAGGATATTCTGAGCATAATTAAGTAAGCTTTTAAAATTAATTTTTTTATGGGGTGGGTGGGGGGAAGGGAAGAAGGAGTTGTCTTGGTTTGGGTTTTCTTTGCCGTTCAAAGAAATCAGTATTCTAAGTTAATGCAGAACTGTAAGCAGGCTTCTTTTAACTACATCATATAAACTCCCAAGAATAGAGTTCAGCCAATTAATTGCTGTGTTTTCAAAGTTACACTTTAACAGCATATTTAATTAGATGTCTTCTCTGCAAATACGTTTCTGCTGTTTCAGATTTCATTTCTAAAGATTTGATGCTGAGTAATGCTGAATACATACAAATCCTTTTAAGTTCTTCTCCAAATCAAGCTCTAAATTCACAATAATTTTAGTGAAATTGATTTTCCATTAAATTTACTTCTTAATGCAAACAAAGGCAAACATTACAACAAAGTCTTTCTTCCTGCTTTTGCACCCTGTTTCTTTGCTCCCAAGTTTTCAGTTCCATCTTGAAAATTCTTCTGGCACCTAAGAATGACAAAGGGAGGTCCTGATCCCTCTTTGGCAGGAATGTAGGACTGACTGACTTCAGGCCCTTGCCATCACAACAACACATTTTAAAATCCCTTTCATAAACATATGAAACGTATGGTAAAAGCAGTGATGATCCTTTTTTATAAGCTCCACTCCTTGGATTAAAGTCTGCTCCAGATTTTGCCTCTTTGATAGTTGGGAACATACTCCTTATTTCCAGACTATGTGTACTCAGATCAGTTTATATTCCTTCTCTCTTGTGCCACTACTATCCTTCCCACTTTCCCTCTCAATGGTGTAAAATGACGGATTCACACCTCAGTCTTTATGTTGTTACCCTAAAAAAACCTAAATCTTTTCATTTCCTGTGAAATGATCAGTTATGTGTTCCCTGATCACCCTAATCCTTTTTCCTGCCACACTGAATATCCCTCATTCCTCCAAAATTTTTGGAGTCTGATTTAATCTTTCTCATGATGAGTGACTTGAGCTCGACATAGTAGTGGAGATCCTTTCTCTACCAGAGCACTTTTAATTTCCTTGCTGTACTGAGAAGTTTGATACATACTGGTGATTTACAGCACCTTGCCAGTTTTAGGTATATTATGATGTGTCAGAAAATCTACTTCCCTCTTTCTTTATCTTTTCCAGTGTATACCTAACAGCAGAGACCTGCATCAAAATTCTGATCTCACAAATCCACCCCCACCCCCCCTTTTCTGTATCTCAACTCATAAAGATCAGTTCCTTCTGTGCCTTCTTTTATTAAAATCACCTCTTGACTCTGCATCAACAAAAAATTTTGGTTGCACATTGATAAATAAAATCAGTGTAAAGAAGTGTCCCCAGGAAACTAAAACAGTGTTATGACTTTTAAAACAAAGTTGAGGTGGTTAAAAACTGCAGCAATTGCCTGCCTAAAATGTTACGAGTTCAAACTCTATGTTCCTCTGAAATTTGCAGCTGTGTTTCTTGCCTTCCAAACTTAATAGGAAATAAAAATATCTGCTTAAATTAGTCTACATTTTGCATAACCCTCCCAAGAAATAATATTTTTGGGTTTTTTTCTTATTTTCTCAAAGACGTCACAAAATAACTAGGATATAGATCCACTTTTTGCCTTTGGGAATAAATTAGCATTTGATAGAAACTTTGGTTGTGAATCATTTTCCTGACTTAGGAGGGGAAACTGGTTTTGTCATGAAGGTTAAATGACTAGGCCAAGTTAGCTATTGAGAATTTAAGTAACCTTCATGCCCACAAAGTATTTTGTCACTAACCACAAAAACCGGCATTCCATATTTCATATTGCAAGTGAGTTCACTGCAGTGAAGAAACCACAGTACAAACTCTTTCTCTGTATTGTAGAAAAATACGTACAGCAAAGTAGCATGGAACAACTGCACATTCGGAGCTGGTTCCCCCTATTCATGTAAGCCATTAGAGAGATCACTTGTGTTGTGCAGCATATGGTCCCAAACTGTTTTGTCACTATTTGAAAAAGAAAAAGCTGTGCACGTATTTGTTTGCATGACCATATGGCATGTGCCTGATAGGAGCAGTTAAGAGCAATGGGCAAAGCTGGAATTCAGCCTGAACTTCCTTGGGAATGCCTGACAGAATTTAGGTGGATTTCCTTTGCCATTTGTGTCCTCTCTCATAATAAATGTAACAAAAGTGACTTTAAAGAAAGTGTAGGATTACATGTGGTTCCAATTGAAGGTCTTAGTGTTCTTATAACCATCCTGCAAGCCTAGATAAGTTTTAACTGGTACACTATCTTTAGTAAAAAAACTAATTCCCCAGCTGATCGTTTTATTCATGTGATAAAAGCAGCACAGAAAACATTACCTACATGTTTCACGTTTTCAGGATCATCTCTTTGGCTTTTTTCTACAGTATTAAAGTATATCACACAGATTCCCACTATGGGCCAAAACTGAGAAAAGGATTTGGGCACAAAACACAGGATTCAGACACTGAAGTCCAAATCTGTAATGCAAAAATGCACCTGTTTAGTCTTGAACATTGATTCTTAGCTGAATCCTGTTAGGTGAGATCAGTCCCTTGTGTGATCAGTTATACACGTTCAGAACTGCCCAGACGAACGCTCACTTCCACAGAGATCCAGAAACTTTCCTGCCATACTACTTGAGACTCTTGACAAACCGTTCCTGATTCTGACCACCCATACAACGTTAGTCACTGTCTTCTGAAGGGCACATTTTGGAAGAAAACTGAGGTGATGGTGCTCAGTGTTACGTCTCGGCCCAGCAAATACCAGCCTAACCCATGGGGAACTGGGCTCTTAACCTTTCTCAGCATCTAGGTCCTCAGGGAGTGACTTGGTCACAATACACTGTGCGCAAGAGTGGGACGCGTTCTACTCCACTTGCTGGAGTTGTGCCATCGTATGCAAACAAACTGGAGAGTTTGGGATGGAAGTGAGAAGGCACAAGGGGAAGCCCAGCTGGGTTACTCAGACACCGAGCATAGTGTAGGAATTTGATGAGACTGTTGGTCAGCTGATAAATGTGTTACAGTTAGTGTAACGCTGAACAAAAAGAAAACAGTTTTGGAGCAGCTATTCAAATAAAGAACTGCAGGTTCACAGTCTACCGGCACATTTCTGTGGTTTGTTGTTTTGTTGGGGTTTTTTAAATGAACCTTTTAAATATTAAAATTAAAAAAAAAAAAAAAAAAGTTAAAAACACTCATTAGAAAACCATTTCCTACAGAAAAAACCATCAGTTTTGATCCACACTTTTAGACCAGTGTTTCTTATGCTTCAAATATACATAATTTTGCGATATGTATGTCTCTGTGTGTATTAAAATAGCCACAGTAAATATTTTGAAGGAACTATTTCACCTCTAGAAGGTAAAACCCACTTCTACATCGGCTCAGGAGCCATCTCCCTCCTTGCTTTTGTTTCCAGGTAAACATACGCAAACATGTCAAGTAGTACCGCTACAGAAGCCAACCCACCAGAGAATAAACAAATCTGCAGGCATTCATACCATCAACACTCTTATTAAAAGAAGATCACCAAGGATATTTCTCATGCCTAGAACCATAGGAAAAAATCAACAAAGTGTTTCATTTGTTTCATAGGTTCAGATGCAGACACCATTCCCAAAACCAGAGCCGATTGCCCTAACTTGTAAAATCCCACTCACTTGATGGTTTGAGCATCCTGCAGTGTCTTCAGACTAATGTACCCTCAATCATCTCCAGTCATACAAACTGAAAGTGGGAAAAAGCTGCATCTCTCTTCTCTATCCATTATTCCTACAAGTGAGACAATTACGGAATGACTTATTGAAGATAAAAATCTGAATAGGGACTGGGATTTAGGTTTTCACTATATAAATTAAACAAGGACATGATTGTCTGATTTAATTTAATTTAGGACTCAATTACTCCTTGAAATTGTTATGATTACAGTAAAAAGTGATCTTGGCATTTAGTCTCATGCTCAAAAATAGAAAACCAAGGTTCTTTTTTCATGCAGTTTTCATTATCATCTTGTTGGTTGTACTGAAATACTTATGTGTATTTATTTTAGTTGTTTATGTCAGCCATCCCATCTCACTAGCATGCTACAGTTTTGTAAATAGCATGTGAACAATTAAAATTGTAAGTATTTATGTAAACTCCAAGGCAAGAACTAGCTGTCAGATTGGAGCACCAATAATCAGACATTTGATTCACTGCAATGTAAAAAAAAGGGTGTCTATTCATCCTTAACGCCCTAAGTTACTTGCAGAGTTCATGAAGAACCATAAATGCACCACCTAAGCTCACAGTACTGGCATACTGTGCTAAATACTGCAGTTTACAAGGCAAGACCAAAAATACAACATTACGTCAGCGAGGCAGACACAACCATGTCAGCGGATCTGACACCAGAGATTGGTGTACTATGCAGGATAAAAATACAGTTCAGTTTCAAAATGCATCAGATTTTTGCAAGTCATTAGAAAGCTATATATTGTTTCAGTTTGAAAGATCATCTGGATGTGAAGGTGTCAAACAAACCCTGAACTGAACCAAGAATTTAAAAGTCAGCCCCCAAGGGGTATTGACTATGGAGAATGTTCTTTTGAGAGCCTTCATGTGCCTGTCAGTTTCTAAAAGACAGTTGTAGGGGAAGTTGGGAGAGAAAAAAGAATAAAATATGAGGATTTTTTTTTTTTAAATTCAGTGTGGTCTGGGTTTGGGAGCATTTTGTTGGTTTTTTTGCTATCGTTTTGGTTTTTAAAGGTAGCCTTATCTAGAGAACAGGCAGTCTTCAGGACTGGAACATGGCGTTCATGCCCATAAACAGATATAGTTGAGAAAGAGGTAAAATTTGTGAGGAAACCAGAAGTAGTCAGCACAATTTATTTTTCTTATGTTATAGACATCAAGTTTCTTGCCACTCCTCTGCCTTTGGAGTCCCAAAAAGCCCCCAAAGAGACAATGATCAGTCTAACAGAGGCAGGCTAAACACACTGCAATCCTGCAGTAGGGATCAGCCATGTGGTAAAATAAAAATCTTCTCCTTCCCTCTTCTCCCCTAGACTTGGGGGTACATATTGCATGCACACATAAGGGAGCAAGAGCAGCCATGGGAAGAACTTCAAAGACAACACACAAACAGTAATGGGAACAGGAATACCCCTACAATCCCTTCAGTGCTGCTGTGTTCTGTGGCATGGAGTGGGTGAGTGCTGCTGGCTCTCAGTACACATTCCCCAGGTTCTTCCCTCTGGTCTACAATCCTGAGGAAGACAGTCTGCCACGTTTTTCCCTTCTCTTACCTACAGTCTGAACTCCAAAACATGTGGAAAGAACATTCAGTATATTGATGAATATTAAAATGAATGGAATCACATATCCTATTGAATAAAACTGCTTCACACACACACAACTAGTTAACAGTACAGACACTAAAGTCTTTGCACTGAAGTACACTAAAGGATACATGATTACATTGGATTGCACTTTTAAAATGTTTTAACTTTTCTCCTCAGAGAGATTTGCAAAGCCAACCACCTGGAACAAAAACAGTGTTCCCAGCTCCCACATGAATCATTGAGGTTCACTTCTATTAAAAGCAGTGTAGTGCTAACAAGTAAAATTATTTCAAAATACACTTTTTCATTATATCTAATTGCAAGGTTGCATTGTGTCTGAATTGTCTATCAAATCGGTTTGATTTTGCAGTGTTACTACCTTCTATATAGTATTTTTTCCTTCTTTTTGTCTGTGCACCAGTCTCGCAAATATACAAGAAAAATCCACCAAAACAAAAGAGTAAAATTAGATATTTCTTTTTACTTAAAGAGGCGCTCTACCTCTTCTCATTCTTTTTACTGGAATTGGAGGAATCTGGATAGTTAGCTGCTACATAAGTGTGAAAAGGAGTTTGTGTCTTTTCTGGCCCTCTTTTAGAACAGCTCTGTTTTTCTTAAAGTGAATTTTTAATATCTAATTGTCCCATCTCTTCTGTGTGCAAGCAGAGGAACTTTATCCAAATATATTTTGCCTTCATGATCTTATCATTATCCCTTTTACATTCTATATCTTTCATTCACAAAAGAGACACAACAAGGCTGGGGACAAGAAATAGTTAGAAAAATTATTCATGTTTTGTCTTATGTTTAATTGCAAACTCAGTCTGATCTACCAAGGGAGATAGGCAATTGCTTTAACCTAAGGGCAGATTAGATACCTCTCCTGGGTGCGAAGGTCTTATCTCCATACACGAGAGGTAGAGGAAAAGGAATTTCAGTCAGTAAGTTTTTTCACCTTTTATTAGGGAATCAATGTTTTTCGTAGCTGGTCAGTTCCTTTGATGGCACCATGTTCTGTTTCACTTCAGGACTTGTGAGAATACACTTTTTGGTCTGAGTCTCAGTCTTAAAACTGAATTTCTGCCTAATCTGAGGCTCTGCTTACAGGGATCAGTACCCCTCCTCTGGCATCAGTCAACATTCCCACTTTAAGCAAACAGGCAAGGATGGATTATCAGTTCAATCACTACTGTTGTCCCCAACACCTGTAATTTGACCAAGATTAAACAGGAGAGAAAACTTACTTTGGTTTCTAAGTTGTTCAGAAATTCCTAAATAAAAGAGGCTTATCTTACTTGCCCCACATCAGCAGATGCTCTACACAAGTGTCTACCTGCCTTATCAGAAAGCTTCTCAAAAGAATACTTCTTGATATCTTTCTTTCCCAACCAACCATAACAGCAGCAGCCAACTTCTTGCAACAAATCTGTAATTATATTAAATAGCCAAGTTAAATTAGACTCAGATGCTCTGAGCTATTGCATAGACTTGATGATATCTCTGAGACACCAGTGTAATTTTTGTGGAGAAGAGTTCATCTAAAAGTCCCCAGCATGTGCCAGTCTCTGCCTTGTGCAACAGCTAACATTAGGCAATGCTGGCCCAGTGAAAATTAGACCCTTTGCACCACTGTCCTCTGTCAGGTTCTCAGCAACTACCAAGCAGTATGGGAATCGACCCCCTAAGAAAAATACCAAGTGGAGAAACAGGACAGCTCCGTTCCAACTCTGAACTGAAGCCCTCTGAGAATGTCAAAGATAAATGTGAAGAATCTGAACAGCACTTTTTCTCTTTCATGCAAGTTGTGGATGGTAGGGAAAGCAAAGACAATTGAGGGCAATATTATTTCTCTGTGTGGTTTGTTCTGAAGTACTTGGTATTTAATGGCAGCTAAGTCAGACAAGAAGGCGTAGACTGATTTGGCAGAAAGTTTGCTCTACTATGTAACATAAAACATGTGAAGGTGATCTATTTAACCTCTGCATTTCTACCCTTGCATAGCTTTTAATTCAACAGGAAGTGGGGAAAGACAGCGTATATATTTGTACTTTTGAAAGGGTAGGAAAGGAAGATTTTGTTAGATTGTGACTTACAGGGCTTCTCATACTGAAAAGAATCTCAGTGGAGCAGAGGGCTTCTGAGCCACACATGGCAAAAGAAATAAAAACTACTAAATAAATACATCTGGGTGGAAGGAATAATGAGAAATCATTTTTCCACTGTAAAATGTGTGTATGTGTGTGTGTGTAGCTTCAGTATATTTTAGCAGAACTGCAGCTAGTGGGGATGAGCATGAAATCTACAGCTTTCCTTGGATATTAACCTCACTGAGAAATTTTCTTTGTGGAAAAGAGCTTGAGGTCCTAGAACATACAGGCTGTATACTGGGTATTTTATTAATGATGTACCACAGACATGGTTTTATACTGATGTGTATATTATTGAAATAAAGAACCTTACAAGACCTTCTAATGCAACAAAACACCAGTATCCCAAACCCACAATTTTTTCCCTTCTTGTTTAAATTCTTTGGAAACAATGCCATTAAATCAAAAGGAAGAAGGCAGAATTAACAGTGTCGTAAGAAGATAACCTAAAACAGAGTTCTGCATATATTCGTTCTACAACCAATTTTTGTTTACATTTGGAATTTAATAAAATTCTGTTATTGTATTCCCAGGCAATAAAATTCCCACAAAAAAATTAGCCGAAACACAAATATTTTCCTCATCTACAAAATGACTGAGTTATTGCTACTCTTGGAAATTTAACTTCTTCTGTTTACTTTTAGATTACAACCTGAACATTTTAAATAAAACATAAGAAGAAACTGGTGTTAAGAATTACAGGCCAAAGCCTCATCGAAAAACTCCTGTCTTTAGCATTGATAACAGCCAAAGAACTGTGATGTTTAAGGCTTTAAAGTTAGCCTTCCTATTACCTACAATAAACTCCATGGTGTTTATTTTGTTTATTTAGTGATATATAAGGTTGGGGTGACTTCTGGGACAACTTGAAGCCTGCTGCTTTTTCGGCTTTCATTAGCATTAGTAGGAATCACATAGCATGCATCACCGTCAGGATAAACTCTAAAAGAATTCATCTTTAAATAAGAAGGCACATTTAAAGACAGATTTCTATCAGTGCATTTTACATGACTATGAAAGATTTTGATTTTATCCACACTCAGTGGGGGTGCCCGTTATTCAAACCATGTGGTATCTGCTTGGTATGCAGGGCATAAATACTGCTGCTGTCAGCATTTCCTTTAAAATCTGATGCAATGTATTACAAAGAAGATTTGAACAATCATAACTAAAATTTGTTGGGAAGACTTGAAACAAAGGTTTGAATGGAGTTGAAAACTTATGGAAACAATAAAATCTGAAATGTTATAAAAAGAAACTTAGTATCCACATGGGAACTATTCTACAACCTTCTTAGCAAATTTTAATCAGACATGCCTAACAAAAGTAATACAACCAACTTCTATATAAACAAAAACATGCATATCTTCCAACAAAGGGATTAAATACTGCAGTTTACATTTTTTAGAACTACTATATATAGGAATACTTGGTGCAATCTGATGGCACTGAACTTAAAGAAAAATGCATAGTCAATTAGCAAAATAGTTTCCAATACACATCTCTTTATCAGGTCATTTTTTCACTATTTTCCACTGTGAAATCTATATTTAGATTAACATTCACACAATGTAATTCTAATGGTTTTATGCCATCTATCTTTATTTGGTCTTCTTAAAGCTTATGAGAAACTCTTCTGTCCAAAACACATACACTGATAAACATAACCACCACAACCTGCCATATTTAAACTTATTTAAAGTTTTACTATCAATGTTGCTATAATTTGATATTTAGACAGGTCTGTCAGAAGTTATGAAGGCGTTCAGATGAAACAGTTCTTTCCAAAAGAGATCTAAAGATGTGCTATAAATTACACAGCAGACACAAGACTTGAAAATACAATTCTGTGTCATAATAAACACTTTATACTACGTAACTTATTGGTGCAGATGTTTTCAAAGTCTTGTGAAAACATTAATGTATGCACGCCAAAATTAAAGAAGCTGTGTTAACAACTTTTTAGATATGAAGAATCCATGGGGACATTGATCAAAATTTTATAGAAATTATGACAGTAATAGAAATAAAACCTTCATGTCTGATCAGGTTATTAAAACTCATACCACTTTGACATTTAATCTCTGCTTCAGAAGACCGATCTTCATCTACACAAAAACAAATCCTTCCTTTTCCACTCCAGTACTGAAGTCTTCTCTGCCAAGCTTTAGTTGCATTAATTCTAACATATAGAGAGATAAAAAGTAATGTGGAAGCATAAGGGAACACCTAAATATACAGCATACAATGTTTCCAAACATGGAAAGAACTACAAGAAGGATACTTCAGATAGTAAAATATATTTTGCACTATTTATAGTGATACTAAGTAAAGGAAATGAGATCAGCACTGGAGGATTTTACTAATAAAAGGTGTCCTTTTACACATCTAAGATTATCAAGATCTTAAGAAGCAGAAAGGATGCTCTTAACTGAGGTGAAGTCATCTTTCTTATGGGTGTTCCTTAGTCAGGTGTAGACAGCAATCTGATAACAAGTTCCTAGGCAGACAGACCTGGATCCAGTACGATTAGTCTTTTATTTAACGGTGTTCAGCAGAAGGGTTCTAGTTACAGATTAAGACTAGACTTTACCACCAACTATTGATATATACTTGATTCTGCTTCAAAACAGATTACAGAGCCTTTTGAGATCCTTTCCAAGGTTTTTATAAAAACAGCAAGATGGGTCTTATTGTTAATACATAAAATAATACAAAATCACTCTGTGACTACATTGAAATGCAAGATTGTACCACCGCAAAAAAAGTGGTTTTCACTGACATGAACAAACACTGGAGACTCAAAGTTTGTTTATGAAGATGAATACAACTAAGTTGAGTCTGAACTGAGGACAGTCATCATTACTTATATTTTATATTGTTACATAGTCACCATCATGTGTAGATTCTATCACAAATCATGAAAATAACTTTTAAGGGACATGTTAGTATTAACCGAGGATAAACGTTCTGGTGACGGGATGCCCAGTTGTTCTGATGGTAGAGGAAAAATGTATCTGAACTGTGCTTTTGTCACTTTTTCACTTCTTTTTTTTGGCTTCAACACAGCCAGTTGTATTTGCCAAGTCTGTGATCTATCTCTATGGAGATGTACACAAAAGGAATACCTCAAAATAGAAAACTCAAGTATTTTCCTCAGTTTAACCAATGACAAATATTCTACAGAAACTTGTCAGTTTCAGTTCTCAACTCTTTCCCTTCCATTTATATGGATTATTTATTGTTTTTGAAAGAAAATATGGTTTATTAAAACATAATGATGGTGCAATAATAAGAAAACAACAATGTATTAACAGTAAAGTCAACTGCGCTTTATTCGCTGCTTCATTCTCAGCATAGGAAGCCAGCTTCCATAACATAAAAGGTCCAAGTGTGGGGATTTGGGGCTTTCTTTTAAGCCTACTGTATATCTAGACCACTGATGCAATATAGTAAACATTTATTTTTGTGTTAGACAGATAAATGACAATATTAGAGCACAAAGTTTCTTACAAAACAATGTTGTAGGGACTTTACTGACCACAAAGCACAGAACTATACATCAGACATGGTACCAGAATGCATAGATCATGTGTGTTTCTGGCAGTAGCTTTCTATTCTTTTTGACTGCCTATCAACACACCACCATATGGTACGAAAGATATCCAAACTCTCCTTGCTGTAAGACAATATGTGCAAAAGCAGTGAGGCAATTGGATTATATAGTCTCCACAAGCAGTGATTACTATCTAGAACTACAATCCAGTCAAAGTCTACAGACAATTAAAATTTTTATTATATGAACACAATATTCCTAAAGATGTTAATCCTACCTCATTACAGTTACCCGTTTTGCACCACTAACACACTTCCTCTCTTTTTCTTGCTTTGATGGACCTATGCTATCAGTTTTATCCCTAATACGTGACACCTTGTATGTCAGTACCTCATTCCTTATTCTGATGGCCACAATAAATCACCTAGGGCTAACTATTTTACTGATAAGAGGAAAAAATTTGAGATGCCATTTCAAAGTCTATTAAGGATTTCAGAATAATAGTTTGATGACCCTGAGCAGAAAGTTCAGACAGGAAAGACTTACATCCAGAGGGATTCTGAGGGTACGTGAATAAACTGGTTAAATCTCCAGCTTTCCAGTACTCCACACACAGATAATACACACTTCCAAACACTACCACCCAACACAAATCCCTAAGTATAGTATTAGACACATATTGGCTAATAATGTGATCTACATATTCCTCAATGTTGCCATAATTTCCTATTTACAATTACAGATCTTGTTTCAAATCAGGGCCCTCAGAAGCTGGGACAATGGCAGTGGTTGTTGTTCTTTAGGTTTTTTTAAATCACAAGAACTGTGAAAAAACTACAATTGAAGCCATAGTTAGGGTATAAATAATGACTCAGACAACTGGTTTTTATTTTCATTTTTGTTTTCACTGACTGAAAATGTAAATTGAACTTTAGTGCTATTGTGCTTTGTTCTCCCTCTCTGTGAAAAAATGTGTTCTGCATTAAATTGCATGGATAAACTCAAACAGCTCCAAATATCACCCTTCAGCTTTTGTATAACACAAGAGCCAAGAAAAGATAGAGAATGTGGTTTTATGACCAACAGATGGTGTAATTGGTATCATAGATGTTTTTATGTCAGGGGGTCGTAGGTTCAGTCTCCATCTGGAGCCTTCTCAGATCTGCTGTGTAGCTAAATGATTAAAGAAGCTATATTGGGTCAAAGACACAACCACCTGCCTGAGGGTAAAAGAACTGCTTTCTTCATCTAGCTGTTATTTTACAGTTGCCTCCCATATTACAGTTTTCAAGCCAAACAGTGCAGCAGTTAATAGCAACAGGACTGCACAAAATATTCAACACCAATTTGCTCATATCCATCGAGTTTCTCAGAAACTTTGGACAAATCTCATAAAAGTAAGTCCTGTCTTGCTTACATGAGTGAAAAGCTATTCTAACTCAGACTGAAAAATAATTGCAAAATCCAAGGAAAACCAAACAAGTAGGCTGGATAGACCTTGAGAGATTCAACAGCGTTCAGCTGGCCAAGAGGGCTCACACCTCCCAGTCAGAATTAGACACACTTGTACTCTGATGGTAAAATGCAACATCAATGCTCAGCACAATTAGTCTTAGCTACAGTTTATGGATTAGGATCAGAATATTAAAAAATGCTCAAATCCTACAGTATTAGGTTTGTATATGGTTTACCTGGCTAAAAGGGTGTGCAGACAGATCAAACAGTAATTTATGTACACAATGAGATCATCAGTGTACTTCCCTTATGGGTAGAGTATCAGCAGTAATAAATGCACAAAACCAGTGAAACTGTGGCTTCACTGGAAACCAATACTGTCACTTCCATGAAGCAGGAATTCTACATACTCAGAATTATCATTACACAGTGCACTAAGCTTGCCTGGCATACCTCATGATTTAGTTGCTCTCTATAGAACTGGTGCCAGAGACCTTACCTGGCTCATGCTGGAAACGAGCAAAATATTTCTGTCTAATTAAAAGCCACCTTGCAAATTACTAGTTTCATGAAGTTCTGCCACAAAGAATCCTATTACTCTTCACAAACTCTGGATAGCAGTAACCCTGTGCCAGATAGAAACCCAGTCCAAGGTCTAAATTTTAAAGATGACGACACAAGCATGAGTAAAATTATTCCATTTATCACATTTCATGTGCTCATATGGAAAGGAACAGTAAAGTCAAACTCTTTCAGAATGTTAAAATATTTCCTTATATTCTTTTTTAAGGATTATCCCATGCTAATAATAAACTTGGTATATATTAGTACTTCAAAATAAGCTTTAACACTAATTAAAAGTTAATATTAAATAGACATGTATATTTTCAAAATGTAAACACAATACATATTATTTTAACTGATCATAAATATAAAGAAAACATGTGATCTCATTACAAGCTTTAAAAGTTTCTCTTTTCCAATATGACTGAACTGACAGCTTGCTAGATCACTGTAGTCACTTGATGAAGACTTCTCTCACAAACCTACATCTCTGAAGTCAAGCTTCAGTATCACAGATTTCAGCTGTTGATAACATGCAAGATTTTGGGTTTCTGTTTGCAGATCCCTAAACAAAATATGCATATGTCTTAAAAAAAGCAGTTGCAAGTGAAGTTTAACTGCATTTGTTTCAATGCTATATGTTTTTGCATGGAGTATCATTCACATGATTCATCTTTGCTGGTATAAGAAAAACTTGAGATGCAGTAAGAGGAAAAAAAAGGTGTATTTTTTATCTCATTTCACAAAAACATGCATTTCTATTTATTTTTACTTACCACAGGTGGCAAAGTATTTTCCTTAAACACAAAAAAGATTTTTTTTCTGCTGCAAAGCACTTTTCCTAATAGTCTATGCTATGGGAAGGATAACAATTGCCACTTCAAAGTAATAATATGTATTTCCATTCCAGTCATCCATCTCTGTGTAGTTGAGACATTTCAAGTAGAGGCAGGATTTATAAAAATGAGTAAATTTAACTGACCAAAATATCTATACTAGCAACTGAGCATATTGCTTGGACATTTGAGTGCGGACACATGGGAAACATCACCAACATAATCATTCAGCGGCCAAAAAAACAAGCTTGTTAATTTAAGAACTTTTATGTGGATTCATGCAGCCTGTCTTCATGGGTACATTATGTCCTCTTCCTCCACTTGTCTCCGCAAATCCATCAATACTCCCTTTAAGGGATGATAGACGAACACACAACGTTCTGTACTAGCAGTCTGAGATTCTTCTGAGACTACTCTTGTTTACTGAGAGTAGAGGGCTGTGTCGGTCAGTCCCTTCAGTCACCAAGTAAGATAGTCAAATGTTAAACAGCTTGGGCATTGTGCAAGCTTTGTGCTGCCCAAGAACACTTCCACGGTAAACTACACCAAAGGCAAATGCTTTGCTGCCATTTTATCACCTGTTACAACAAAAATTCCTTCACCCAGGAGTTAGCTCACCAAATATTTCTTCTGTCCTGCTGCTGCACAAAGAATCTCTTTGGCTAAAGCAGTATACACATATGCTGAACTTTTAGGGTTTTTTCATTTTAAGGCTTGGAGTGGCCAAAACGTGTTCAAACAGTGCCATTTGATACCACCCTTTATCTCTGGTCAAAACTGTTAGGAGATTGTGGTGAAGTTTTTTGCCTAGCTGTTTTCGAGAGCTTATGTGGGGTTACACCAGGCTGATAACTGGTCACTGCTGGGATTCCCCAAGGCTCCACCTTAGGCGCAGCTCTCTTCAATATCTCCATAAACGACTTGCATTCAGGACTCAAAGATATACTAAGTCAGTCTGCCAGTGGGAGGAGCTGTCAACTCCCTCAAAAGTAGAGAGGTCCTGCAGAGACCTTGACAAATCAGAGAACTGGGCAATCACCAACTGTATGGCATTTAAGAAGGAAAAGTGTTGGATTCTGCTCCAGGGACAGGTCAGTCCTGGGTGTACAGACAAACTGGGGAACGAAATGCTGGAAAGCAGTGCCACAGAAAGGGACCTGGGGGTCCTTGTTGAGGGCAAGTTGAACGTGAGTCAGCAGTGCCCTGGCACCCAGGATGGCCAACTGTGTCCTGGGATGCACCAGGCACAGCATCGCCAGCCGGGCAAGGGAGGGGATTGTCCTGCTCTGCTCTGGGGTGGCCTCACCTCGCAGACTGGGGGCAGTTCTGGATGCCACAAAACAAAAAGAATACAAAGCCATTAGAAAGTGTCCACAGGAGAGTAATGGAGAAGGTGAAGAGTCTAGAGCAGAAGCCATACAAGGAGTGGCTGAGGTCACTTGGTCTGTTCAGCCTGGAGAAGAGGACACTGAGGGGAGACCTCATTGCAGTCTGCGACTTCCTTGTGAGTGGAAGAGCAGGGCAGGCACTGATCTCTTCTCTGTGGTGACAGGACCTGAGGGAATGGCCTGAAGTTGTAACAGGGGTTTAGGTTGGATATTATGAAAAGGTTCTTCCCCTAGAGGGTGGTTGGACACTGGGACAGGCCCCCCAGGGAAGTGGACACAGCACAAACCTGACAGAGCTCAAGAAGTGTTTCGGCAATGCTCTCAAGCACATGGTATGATTCTTGGGGCTGTCCTGTGCAGGTCAAGGAGTTGGACTTAGATGATCTTTGTAGGCCTCATCCAACTCAGGATATTCTGTGATTCTGTGATTTCTTTTCTTAGCCCAGCATAAAAAATGTATTTATAGAAAGGTGTGTGAATAGTTAATAAATTCCCTTTGATATCACACACCAAATTCTTCCCCCAGGTTGCAAGAAGTATATAAAACTTCACTCATTTGCTAGTTTCTCTGTGATGCAGCTGCATCTAATTTTGCTGTGAGGTAAGACACTACTTTATCCTGCAAACAGTTTCTGATTATGTGACAATTCACAATACAAGTTCACCATTCTCCAATGTACATTGTTACTGCCTAGACTTTGAAGAGACCCAAAAATGGGTGAACATTTCTGGAGACAGAACTGTAAACTTCTAATTAGTCTCATTACTAATGATAACAAGGATCCTGCTATTTTCTTCACTGCAGCTCCACTGCAGCACCTTGCAGTTAACTTACTACTCTTAACCAGCAGCTAATGAGCACTTGTGTTTTCTGTTCAAATTGAAGGCTCCTCAAATATTACCAAATTCCATCTTTGTAAAAAACACCATCTTCCACTGTCTTCACTTCATAGTATTCAAAAAATGTTTCCATTTTTGACCTGTAACTCCAGCATGTCTGAAAATGCAGCTGTGATATTTTAGCCACACTTAAACTCTATGGTTTCAAATTGGAAAAAATATTAAAATTGAAAGACTAGCCTTCTGTACCTAGAGGTGATCACTGACACCTTGAGTATTTATGCATTTCCACAGAACTCAACTTACATTTAGCACTCATCAGCACTATGCACCAAAGAACTAGGTCATTACAGTTTCATCATCATCATCACATTAATTTGTACCATCATATTAAAGCAAACACTCACTGCTCGTGTCATTTTAAAGCATCTAACAATGCATTTAGCTTTGGTGTCTGTCCTGACAAATGAATGAAAAAAAGCAGGAAGATGACTGGAGAACAAAAATGCAGGAAAGAAACAAGAAAGTAACCTATTTATATGTTCTAATATTTTAAAATCCTTAAACATTTTAAAGTTCTTATTCTCAAAATAGCGATCAAGGTTAAGCAGTATTTAAAGTTGAGCAGTTAATGTATTTAAAATTTTTTAGAAATTTTTAATAAGCAAATTTAGTAAAACAATCATGCCTAGTTCTTTTATCCATGAAGAAGTCAGGAAATTTATTCTTGCAAATGCTGATTACTGTTTGGTAGCAATTCTTTGTATGTAGCCTGTTTTTGAAAATCTAAAGATGGATAAAAAATAGATCTATATATTTCACCAATAAAATAATATATCAGAACTGTCACTGATAGAAACTTCATTGCCATTGAGTATTCCTTACTATCAGCTACTTTAAAGGCCACTTAAATACTCCCATATTTTAAGCCTAAGGTTGCATACAAAGGTAAAGGGGTGTTGTAGTCTGTTTAGATTCTGTAACTAAAGTTCACATTCACTATTGACACTAAAGCAAAACTTTGCACAAACATGATACACAGAGCTGAATCTAGCTTATTAAAAAATATCATCCTGGACAAAGTTAAAATAAAAAAAATCATATTTGACCAATTCACTGTTGAGAACAGCCATTTCTTTACCTCATTATGTGAAAGAACAGGAAAAGTCCAAACCACTAAAAATGAGAAAAGGAATTCAAAGTCACCACTCAGGTTATCATGAAGTGCTGGTGTTCCATTACCTTTTTTTATTCTTTCAATCATCAGCCTAACTTGTACTTATGGTAATGCACAGAGTTTAAATTCTTGCTCATGCATTCTCTCAACACCTACTGTGACATTGGTGATCAACAATGGGCTTGCTCCAAACAAAATCCAATTTTAATTAGACCACATGTGAAAAATTATTTCCACTTCCTGTTCTGAATTATAGTCACAGAACTATGGAATCACAGAACAGGCCAGACTGCAAGGGGCCTCAAAAGATCATCTGGTTCAACCTTTGGTGAGAAAGGGAGCCTAGATGAAATTATTCAGCACCCTGCCCACCCACATCCTGAAAATCTCCCATAATCCCTGAGGAGGTTGCTTTCCAGGGATTGACCATTCTCGTCACCGTACAAAAATCATGTCAAGATGAAACCTTTCCCTATGTGACTTGTACACATCAAGTTCCATGTGACTCACCTTGAGAAACTGGGTCTACTGGGGGCTGATGGGGTCCATCTGTCAGACAAGGGGAAGAGCATCTTTGCTCATTAGCTTGCCAAGCTGGCGACAAGCTGTGCCAAGGGAGGTTCAGGTTGGGTATCAGGAAGAATTTCTTCATTAAAAGGGTTGCCAAACATTGGAACAGACTGCTCAGGGAGGTCATGGAGTCACCATTCCTGGAGGTGTTCAAGAAATGACTGGACATGGCTCTTAATACCACGGTCTAGTTGACATGGTGGTATTTGGTCAAAGGCTGTACTTGATGATCTCAGAGGTCCTTTTCCAACCTTAATGATTCTATTATACTGCCCATGTAAGCTGTGGATGACCCATCCCTGGCACTATTCAAGGCCAGGCTGGATGGGGGCTGGAGCAACCTGGTCTGGTGGAAGGCACCCCTGCTCATGGCAGTCGGTACTAAATGATCTTCAAGGTCCCTTTCAACCCAACCCATTTTATGATTCTATTGCCCCTTCTATTCTCCATGTGGCTTACCGTGAAGAGAGCTTCGGCCATCTCTGTAGACACTGTGTAAGAATTACACAGTGAAAAACTGTCCTTCAGTCTTTCTTTCTTCATAGGGGGTTCTCCAGCCCTTTGGCCATCTTCATGGTCCTTCTTTGGACCTTTTCCAATCTGTCCTTGTCTTCCTTAAATTGTGGAGACCAGAACAGGAGCACAGTCTGACAAATGCTGATTAGAGTGAGACAAACACTTATTTTTGGCCTACACAAAACGTAAGTTAAACACTGGATTACACATTTTCAATTCTACTTAAGGTGTTCCTTCAACGCTTACTGGTTATTGCCAGCTCTCAATCTTTTGTTGGAAAATGCAACTTGGTTATACAAACAGCATACAGAGCTAAGTGGTAACACCTCTAATAGCAGGGGAAGATAAGAGAAATCTTATCCATAAAACATGGTAGGCAAAATTGCAGTATTTTATTCTGTAAAGGTGTCTCAAAGCTGGGGTATATGTCACCTGGACTCGAGCTCATTGATACACCAGAAATTCTATTCTGAGTCACAACAAAACTGTATCTGGCCCACTGCCTAGCTTCCAACAGTGGTTTTCAGCAAGCGTGTGCTACCTAAGTATTAGAAATTGGACATGTAGAAACTATCCTTCCCTGATAGGTACTCTTCAGCAGATTTAGTAGTTTTTGTGACTTCTGCTATGCATGTTTTGCAATTACCTAGTACACAATGGACAGGAAACTAAAATCTGGAAAATCTATCAACAGCAAGACAGAGTAAGTCTAATACCTTATTACCATGAAAACTTCCAAAGAACATAAAAACACAAAAAGAAATGTTATCCAGACACTTCCTTTTATTAGGACACTGAAACAGTTTAATGTACAAATGCTTTGTGTTAGTTGTAAATATTTCCTCTGTTTAAGCAGCATTTACAGCTCTGTACATTTACATGTGCATTTCTCTAGTCATCTTAAGATGCAAGACACTTTTGCGGTAGCAACTTCATAGATCAGTGAATGCCAACACTCCGCAACCCTGTTTAAAATAATAAAGTCCAGATGGAGTGACAGAAAGGAGACAGTACACCATTCTGTGCACTGACTGGGTTCATATTTCAAAAGTGAAAAAAAATAAAATCAAAGTTATTCAGCCATACGTCTCTTTCTTTCTTAATACCCTCCTTATGCATTTCACCTCCTATCCAAAAAGAATGATTACTATAATAAACAGAAAAGGCATCTTTAGTTTTTCCTATAAAAACCATAAAACTACACAAATAGCAATCATTTATTTTTAAATATTCAAGGAAAATAAATCTCTTTGTTTAAAATAAGAATATATATATCACATAGACATGTTTCTTCAAGCTAAAATACCTTCAAAGTATAAATTCTTTCCAGTCCATCCCAGTCCCCATATATTGCAAAAAATTGCTTCCATCAAGACAATTTCAATAAATGGCCAGCTTTTTACAGTTAAAATGCCTTCTTTCTCAACTACCAGATATTAATCTTCAATTAAAAAAAAATTAACAACATTTATTTTTGATCACTCTTTAAAATACTGGATCTATTATCCACTTAGCTGAAACTCTGTTCCAAATATTTGGCAAAGCAAAATACATAAATTAATTGAAATAAAATTTATTTTCAAAAGATACGTTGAAGTTTGGGATAAGGTCTTTGTGTTTGGTTCATCTCACAGTATCCTACTCAATAGCTTTCCACTCAACTCCAGTCTCATGCTCACAGCTGAAGAAATGGATGGAAAAATTCCACTTCATCCAAACATAACTACAAAGAAACTAACACAGATTTGTTCATATATCTATCAGCCAAGAGCACTGGGCAGTTAAGCACCTTAACAGGCTTCTGATTTTTCAAATGTCAGAAGTTTAATCAGAATCACCTGCTGTCTCCCTAACCCCAATCAACATTTTTCCCCAGAGTCACCCATTTCTTCATCTGCTTGCCATGTCAGAGACATTTATCAAAAAAGTCAAAATGAAGAGGAGTCAGACATGCTTAAACTGACCAGGAATATCCCTCTCCACCAGTTACATCTCATAAGTGTCTTAATTTCTCACAGAGACCATGCATATAACCTGTCAGTAAAACACACGCTACAATAGCACTTCAACTGCTATCAACCAAGGTATTCACTTTACTGTGATCCAAATGCTTCTTTCCTATACACTGGTAAACAATAAAAAAGGACAAAGGCAGTTTTACCAACATTTTAATGGTGGGTATGTGTTTGTTAAATGAATCAGATTATAGCATCTCTTAGCAACGTTTTTTGACTTTTATTTCATCAGAACCCCTTAGTCACAGCTTTGAAATTGCTAGAAATTTCACTCTGCTTCTTGCTATTTTAGTTGTCATCACTGCATTTAAAAGCAAAAATACCCAACAAACCAAGAACAAAAATAACAACACAAATCCATGTATCTAAAAATTACTGCTAGTTCTCTAAGCACAACAAAAATTCCACCCCATTTGCAGACAACCTAAAATAAAATGCCAGAATTAAATATGGATTCTGCAACCTAGGTTTTTAATGGCAATTGTTACTTGCTTACCTTCCCCGGTTTATCTTAACTCCAAAACCATTTATTATGCTGCACTGGAATCAAAGTACCTCATTTGTTCCAAGTTTATACATCAAAGGCTTGACTTTACTCAAATATGCAGGTTTCAATTATCAAGCCAAAAATGGCTCAAAAGCTCAAAGTAGAGTGATAACATTTAATTTCCATTTCTCACAGTCTCTGAGGGTCTTCAAGATGACTGTTCTGCACTTCAGTTCCAGTCTGTAAAATGGGAGTCAGTTCATTCTGCACATTTTTTTCTCTTTTAAATTGCTGGCTTCCCACTGGCTTTAACTCACAGTTAACAGAGAAAACGTAAATGTCAGTGAAATAGGGATACTCTTTCACATTGGGATGAAGGTTTTTCTCCATTGCACAGATAAGGATTTGACTATTTCAAATGTCAAGGAACAGTCACAGAAGTACCCCAACACAGCTTTAGATGTTCTGTCTGAATGTACACAGCTGAAAAGTTCTGAAAGCCAGTGTAGAAACAGTTTCTATGAACTGGAGGCAACATAGACTATGCTCACCTAATGTGGAATATTCAACAATATATGGTCGACCATATATTGCATTGCTACAAAATCCAATTGTATAAGTAAAAATCTGAATCAAACATGATTAACTTTATATTTAACAATGATGCTTCTCAAAAATAGTCCTGTAATCCTTGTAGTAGCAAACAAAAAGGCACATAAGTACAAAACAACTCAACACATATTAGGCAGAATACAAAATTTTTAGACAGCCATTCTTAAAGCAAAATCTTGAAATAAAAAGCTATATTTTTTGTTTTATAAAAAGGTACATACTTCCTTACCAGTTTCCTGATTGAAGTAAAGTGTCCGTATATGTAATGTCCATCTGTGCTTACTTAATATCCTGATAGCACAACCTCCAGATATTACCATCTATTTACTCGGGAATTTTATGTGCACAGATTGAGTTGTGTTTCAGTAGTATTTGTACCATCTAAACTCTTAGTAGCTATCTGTGAGTCTTCCCTTCTAAGGTATAGATGTTTAAGATAAAACTAAGCACACATCATTTTTGTGCTTAAAAGCAGTTTGACTAAGCTATTATTTAGTTGCTTTTTCAAAACCTTGGTTCATTTTCTGTGTTGCCTATTACTCCTCTTCAAGACTGGTACAAAGCTCCCCTATCTGAACACACTACATTGGAATTACATAAGTTTCACAATTCAGAGGTTTGAATTTAGATATTTTAAAGTTAATGATATGAAAAACCTCACCCATAATATCAAACATGCATATAATTACTGCATATAGAATGCATATAGAATGCATATAGAATGCTGGAAGCAAATAGTATTTGATATGAATTTACTGGTTAGACAATAGAATTCTCTGGCCAGGCTTTCTTAAAACCTGGCTGCCAAAAATGGTTAGAGAAAGATATATAAACAAAAAGAACTGAAGTTCTTCCCTCCTATAAATCAATAATAAATGACATAATATAGCACAAAATTACATCTTAATGTGTCATTTTCTTCCTTTTGGAAGAAGTATTAGGAACAGTGTATTTTCATCTGGAAGGTGGGGAAGGATAATTCCTTGAAACCTATTTGAAGTTCCCACATTCTGAGAAAATGCAGAGAAAACAATACATACTACATGCTTTGGGGTGAAACTGAATGTTCATACACATTTTTGAGAACATTTAAGGGTTTGAGGAAATAAATTTAATACTTTTTGTATTAAACATATGAAAGAGACATGAATGCAATAGTGATATCCCATTTTAAGTAATGCTAATAAATGGTAGAGTTTGAACTGGAACAACCCTGTGTCATTCAGCAACTCCAAAATTCAGCATTCTTCCCCTCACTGCATTTGTACCACTCTAGAACAATTTTGCTAGTCAGATTTCAATGCCATCAGTGGAAGAATCTGGAAGACACTATACAGTGTAAAACCCTTATCCTGATAATGTGGGGAAAGATGAATCCAAAAACAGCAGTCTAATTCAACACAGACTGTGCAGCTTCCTTAAGAAGTGATGCAGCTTTGTCCAGTTCTTGTTCTGTTTGTTCCACTGTTATCACTACTCGAATACTAGAAAGAGAAAACCAGAATAAACTGGTATAAACACAATAAACTTTACTCCTACACTTCAGCTTTAGAATTGCTTCGTACTAATTTCAACACATTAAGATCACTATCTGTAGGGAAATTATTACAAAATAAAATTCAACCAGAAACAAGACACATGACAAAACAGATGTGGTCAAACCGCTTTTTTGCCCCCACTCTGCCGCCCCGCCATCACATTGCAGAAATCTGTTATCTTTTTTACCTACAGAGGTGCAGCTCATGGAAATGTGCCTGCTAACAGGCTACATGCTGATCCCCAAGATACAAGTAGTTTCGATATCTTTATTTAATGGTACTAGCGACCTGTAACAGTCACTGAACATATACCTAAAAATGGAGCCTCTTCCATTTTTTCAAGAACCAACTATTCAATCCAGTCCACCAAACAAAACTCCATCTTTGTATGAAAAGAGATGGAGAGCCACGCCCAATAAAAATCAAGTAACATATTAACTTTCTGCTAACCTGGGTGGAGGAAGACATTTTTCTTCTTTCTCCAGATAGCGAGCCTGTGTTAATGCAATACCACTATTCATGCACTACAAATAAAGAAAATACAGCGGTCAACCTGGGAATTTCTGATAGCTTATCCTTTTGATCACCAAATACATATAACTAGCTTTTATTAATCTGGTGACAAGATAAATGCAAGTTCTTTCCCAATGGAGGTTGGGAAGGTTGTGCAAAATAATTTCTAATTTCAATACAGTTTTAACACATAAAACAGTTTAGGGTGCAGTGTCTTTCGTTTTCATCTCCATGTAATCAGGGAAACATAACGTATTTATCAGTCAATTAAATCATATTTAAGCATATTTACAAGGAAATTGACTTCAGAATTTCTTTGTTGTGTAGCCTTGCTTACCTGCCACCTGATATATAAAGCTTTAAAGCTTTCCATTAACCCTCACCTCCCCACGTAGGACAAAGAGAACCAATATGTATTGAAGAAGGGCAAAATACTACATACAGAATATGAGATTGCTCACACATAAACACAAGTTCACAAACTCAAAGAAGCAAAGGTTGACCTTAAATGGTTAAAGTGAGCCTCCAGAACATGGTTCTTATTAACATTATAAAAGTTGTCTAAGCAACAGTTTTATATGCAGATTTGAGCACTAAAATAGAGAACAGGAAATAACTATTTCCTGAAGTAAAAGGTCTAATATATACTTTTTAATCCAGAGCTACAGACCTAACTATCGGCAGCAAGAAATGGTTAGAATATGTTCTTTAATAGAGCAGTATTATCAGCAAAGAATCTGAGTTTCTTGCAGCATTCCTGCAAGATAATTCAAGAAGTTACCCAACAACCCTCCCTACCCTTCCTTCATTATTAACATTCAAAGTCAATGATATATTTTAGTTACTATGGGGACACTTACATAATCCACAATTCTTTTGAGTAACTTCACATCATTCTCTCGAGATCCACAGCTCTCCTCCAACTGTAAGTGCAATGCTGGAGAAAAAGATTCTCCCACTACTTTTAAACCAGAAATCCTAAAACAAATAAAAAGCCTTTGATGCACATCCTACTTGAAGACATGTGTTGAAATTCTAGGTAACAAGTGTTTCCTCCTTCTAGGTCGTGAGTGAGAAAAGATGGATATTTCCCTTTACTGATACTAATGCAGACAAAACATATGTGCATTTCAGCTTGCATTACACAAAGATAACAAAACTTATCAAGCAAATGTCTTTATTAAGGAGTTTCAGTAAGTTTGTATAACAATAGTTACTCACCCTTTTCCAAAAAGAATGAATCATTCAAAAATTCTTAAAGAATCCTTACGAAGATGTAAGAGCGATGTCTGTGTTAGGCCTGTAAGTTGCTGATAAAAACCCAGCTAGCTAGGTCAAGTCTTTCAAGTCTACATTAAGAATAATAATAAACTTTTTTATCACTTAAGGGATAAGAAGAAGCAAAGGTTTTGCTGGGAAGTTTTGAAATATTTGGCAAGATTTATGGTTTTAAATTATTTCCTGTAGAAAATCTTAACAGCATCATCTGTCACTTAGTCAGAAGCTCCTCTAAAATTAGTTATATGACTAGAATTGTTCCCTCATCCATACATAGAAACAGTTGTTATTTGGGTTTCTAGAATTTGACTGCATGATTGACATTTGATTGTCATTGTCCTGACACATCACACACATTCAGGACTGAGTTATTCCCATCCAAAAATCTGTATCCAATATCCAAGCAAGACCTCTGGTCCCCTAAATTAACAGGTTAAATAAATGCATATCAATTATGAGGTGTAATTTTGATTTCTGGACTTTGATAAGATTGCCTAACACACATTTTAAGAAGATTGGGCTCATTTCATGGTAGTATCATTCCAAAGAAATTAGTATTAAGCAATCATGCCTTAGAGATTTTGTATGAGTGTTTTTAAAGGTTATTAATTTCTGTAATATGCAACAGAAAATTATTCAGGAAGAAGAACTGTAAAATACAACTGCAAAATTACTGCACATTAAATGATTGTTGAATATCACAGCAATTTCTGTATCTTTTTAGTATCGATACCTGACAGGAAAGAAAAAGCAGTTAGTCAGTATAGTCATCTTTTAAAACAGCAGAGTGTTACGAAATTTTAAACCTTTTTTTTCAGATAAATTCTAGCAATTTTCTATGTGCCTCTGGAACAATGGGTACTTACTACTATTTTAATGTTCAAGTCAAATATGTAGGAACAACATTGTATTCAAGGTGACTGAAAGGTGCATTGGGGTGTCTAAAAGAGTATCTGCTAAGCTTCATTCCAAATGCTTTTATTTAGACAATTTTCAAAATGTTTATCAACACTTTGTGTCACTGAGAGCTATCACACTCTCCTAAAGATTTTCATATGTAAGAGATTGCAGACTTCCTCACTAGCCTGAAGGTATAATCTCATTTAAAAACCTGTGAGGGATTTAAAAAACTTGGACTCTTTTTAGTAGCATAACAGACAGTTGGGAAAGAATAATTTTCCTCCTTTAATACATACATATTTGAGAGTACATATCCCAGTCTAAGCATCTGTAAAACCAGAAACAGATTTGGGCAAGAAAAGTTCTTTAAAGTTGGCATTATAAAGGCATAGCCAAATAAAAGCCTAAAAAGCCCCAAACCCCACACTTACCCCTGTAAAGCTTTGTGAATTCGTTCGCATTTAGCCTGGAGAGTCTGAAAAATGTCTACACAAAAATCAACAACAAAACAAAACAGAAAAAGAAAAGGCTTAGATTTCCTGTTTCTACTTTATATTTCTTTAAGATTTCAAACACAGCATTTGGAATCAAAGGTATGTATATCTATTGAACTACTAAGTCTCTTTACTACTCTTCTTAATGTTCCCGATTCCCACTTCTGCCAGGAAATGACAAGCTTTTAAGTCCTGACAAATGTACTACTTCCCTTTATCTCATTACTCCAGCTGCATATGGAGCTTCTGCTGTTTATGACCATATGGAAATGATGACATAAACACTTTGTAATGGGACTGAAATGGCAGGTCCAATTTATAAATATCCATAAATATCTATTGCCATGCAGTCGCTGCTCGTTGATCCTATCCCCAATTCACTGAAGATTCTTAAAGAGGAATCTGACTCCTGCATCTGCAAACCGTGGCTCTTTTCCTTGGCAAAGGCTAACCCTACACTACACCTAACAGTCCTGTAACTTACTCTTAATTTTGTCTTGATTCTATTTCACTTCAGAGGACTGGGCATGGGCTACCCAGTAATTTTCATTTATTTGTCACAAATTAAATACTGTATCTCTGCAGATGTCCTCCAATCTGTTGATGCAAATGAAGGTTAAAACCAAACATACACAATTTGGCCAATTTTGTCCTCATGTGCCTCTCAGCCCTTCCACTTCCTAAAAAAAAAATAAAATAAAAGTAAAATTCCTTCCCAGGTTTTCTAGTGGCACGGATTTGGCACTACCATGGCCTGGGCTCAATTCCCTGTCAGGAAAAAGATTTTTCAAGGCCAGGTTGGACGGGGCTCCTGGTCTAGGTGTCCCTGCCGATGGCAAGGGTGTTGGAACTAGATTATCCTTAAGGACTTTTCTAGTTGACTCCTAGAGCAGAAATTTCTGTCTGCCAACTTTACACAAATGCCCTGTATTTGGTCCTGCAAAATCGCAGGCAGTTTGCACCCTGATCATTCCTGAGACTCTTGCCTGAATGCTTAACTAGAGAAGGAAAAAAATCTAATTATATAGTGCAAGTGGAAAGGAGAGGGTTGTTCAGTCCTGAGGAAATATATTACCATTTGTTTCTATTTAACCTTCTCTTCCTTCATTTGTGCTGAAGGAATGTTTTTAAGGAAGAGGCATATCACTGATCTAAACAGCAGAATAAAAATTTCTTATTTGCTTTTTAAAAACCATCCGTGTCCCTCTTAGCCTCAAATAACCATCTTACTTTCAGCTGTAAGAAGGAAAGGGAAGGAAAGACTGAAGAAGAAAAGCAGAATGGGAAATACCATGAAGAAAAAAACATGCGTGCAAAAGTAATTAGCAAGAAAATAAAGAGGACATCAGAGTAAAAAGGTGAGGAATCAAAGTAGGGCGAAGTTCAACTTATCAGTCTGGAGTGAAGAAAGACTGAAGGACAACATTTTCCTGAGTTAAGTACCTGGATTATCTTCCATAATATTCAGAGCCTCAATAGCAGCAGCAGCTAACAAAGGAGGTAGGGAGGCAGAAAAGCAATAGCCTTGACCAGACAATCGCTATGGGAGAAAAGGATAAAAAAGAATTTTTTTTCCAGTAATGTAGACAATGTTTTAAAAGGTAATTCATGTACATATAAACAGCCTCTCCTCCACACCTACAGGTACATGTAAGGATTAAAAGCAGATCTCCAATTTATCTACAATATTTCATAGAACCAGACAGTTTCTGTATAGAATCAAATACTGCATAATCATCTATATCACACTTGCAAATTGATATTAATAACTAATTCTCATATATAAGTAACTAATAGTGCCAGACTATTTAAAAAGAGATCTGTCTTACCTGATGGTCAATAATAAAAGATCTTCCACAGCAAAATCCACCAATAGAAGCCAGTGAATTTTCCATGTTTGCACTAATAAGATCTATATCATCAATCTGTCAGTTAAATCAACAAATTATTAAAAGATGCTTTTGATTGCATCAAGACCATTTATAAGTTAATCTATTAAAAATATATCTTGTTTCATATTACCATGAATACTAGAGAAGATCCATCAAACTATGACATAATTAAATGAAAGTACAACTGAAATAATAATAATAATTTTGAGCAATACAGAAAGGACTTCACGAAATTGAGATTTATGGATCTGTAAATAAATTGCACATGATCTCTCTCTTCCAGGCATTGCAATGTGAAGAACACAAACAGATAAAACAAATTATTTAGATACTGGTGACAATTCCACAATGCACTCAGTGTGGCAGTTTCCTTTAAGAGTGTAAGTAGCCCCACTGTAATCAGTAGCAGGTAGAATGTGATTAAAATTAAGCATAAACCTAATTAAAATAGTCTGAACATTAGAGACACAATTGTCCTATTTCACTTGTTAGTTGCAAATATTTTCTTTTGCCAGGCTCTGAAAGATTTTGTCTGAAAATTAATTTAATGTAAAAGTCAATTAATTGGAAAGGAATTTAACATAGAAGCTGGTTAATTAGATGGCGGTTGGCATGTATCACAGTAACACTGTTTCCTTTTATAAATTAATTTCTCTTTTCCATGTTTGGTATTAATTGAAAGCAACAGGACAAAGGGGAAGACCGAATGAATTCTCAGAATTTTTTATTTCACCTCCAAGCTGAATTCAGATACTGTTGGAACGTAGTGAGAGATCGAGATGTAGTTCTAGATTCACTAGAACACTGGCAAACAAAAAGCTCTTCTTCCTTTACCTCAGCTCAGGGGACTGTGGTAGTAAGCAACTGCAAGGATACCATTTTGAATTTCCAAAGTACTCCTCAGCTGCATATACACCATGAAAAGTAGACCCTTGGAAAAATAGTTAGGCTTAATCTGCAGGTAAAGTACCACAATAACACCTTTGAAAGAACCATCCAAAATTTTATCCTATTTTTCCCCACTGGAGCAAAAGGCAATAGAGAAAAACAGGATGGCTATATACTGCAAAGACTTTTCTTATTGACTCCAAGACCTCAAATATTTCTGTGTCAGAGTGACACTTTTAAGTGTATGTGGCTGGAAAAGACAGTACTCATTATCTCATTGCATGTCCCAAAAAAGGACAGAATTATGCACTGTAAAAATTCTTTTGTTATCTTCGTCATTAAAGATAAGTAAAACTATTTCAAGTAAGCACATGAAAGAGTGCCAAAACCTGAAAGCCAAAAAACCCCTATATTTTAAAAACCCCATATTTTAAAACCCCCTATATTTAAATGTCTACTGTACACTAAAAAACTATCTCTTAATGCCACAGGTATTAGAAAACAATTGCACAACTTGCTTCTGTACAAATCCGTCATTCACAACAAAAAAGTACATACATTTATTCCAAAGTGTTCAGTAATTCCTCTTCCATGTTCTCCAAGGACTCCAAAGGAAAGGCTCTCCTCCAAAAATATTCTAACTTTGTATTTATACTTCAATTTTATCTAAAACAAAGAAAATTTTATAAAATACAAGTCAGAATTTGGTGACAAAATGCATGGGAGAGATAAGGTAAATAAAGACAAGGACAGTATTCTGAATACTGCACAAAAGTCTAGAATTCCGTTCTGTCATTAAGACATTATAAAAGCCTTCAAAATTATTCCTCCATGTAACACTAGAACAAATTTCACAAATATTCATAAATAAAAAAATCCCTTTTTTTTAATAGGTTCTCAAGTACTTTCAAGACGACATATTTCCACACCATTTCTTCCATCATCTACAAGAATAGAGCCTGCACAAAAAGCCATTTTATGCTGAACAGCAAATGTTTTCCTTGGAGTCACTATTTGACATTTGTATCAAGGTTTCTTTGAAACTTTTTTTTTTAGATAAAACCTAGTTTAACGATCTAGTATCATACAGTATAGCTGAAAATACAGTATATTTTACAGGATAAAAACTAAGACCACAGTCAGATATTCATTTTTAAGTCTCAATAGCTTCATCCTAGTCAGAAGTTTCAAAACAAGGTTAAGATTTGGAATCACCATTCGATGAACATGTGAGAAAGCAGAAAGGTAAACAAAAAAACTGCACGCAGAGCTTTTCTAAGTAGGCTTAACTACACAACACTATTATTTCATTAGACGCATGCTTTCATATGCAGTTCAAAACGCAAACTAAAACCACTTACCAACTCTGGAAGAGGGCAAATGTCTCCTGTGTTCATATACAATCCTTCCACTACAATAAACCTTCGAGTTACACGGGCCTTGCGAGGATTCTTCAGAGAAAGATATCGTTTTAGTTTATATCAAGTGTTACAAAACAAGCAAAGTTCTACATTTTTTTTTGATAGGGAATATTTTTTTGAAGGGAATGGTGTCTTTTTCAAATAAGCTGTTACTTAAGTTTAAACTTATTTTTCATCTTTAACAAAAGTTGAAATGCCTCACTGGGCTACTTGTCTTTTATTTATTTTGTAATCATTTCAAAGCTTTTGACTTCTACACATGATTTAAGATGCAGTGTTTTGCAACAAATCATAACCAATCCATTTGAACTTTATGAATAAAATGCAACCAATGTAACTACAGAACAAATACTACAAATCTTGGTCTCTATTATACTCATCATTAGTCGAAGCATTTAGAAGACTTTTCAACAAGTGTTTTGAGCACCAGGATTCACAATGCAGCACAAACTTCTTACAAGTACTGTCTTTGTAAAACACAATGCAAAACTATTAAAACACTCACAAAGTCCTTGTCTGATCTCTGGATACAGTACAGACCATTAAAACATCTCTCACTTGTTTCTGCTAAATTGCAGTTGGTATAATTTCAGTTTTGCTGTTTTAAAATGCCATTCCTCCGTTATTTACTTTGAACCTTATTGCTATTTTCTGAACAAGGATATTTAGTCACACTTCTTTCATTTTTCAGTTCTTGTAAAGAGTCAGAAACATCTATTTGACTTTTCTGTGTGGTAGGTGCCACACTAGTCACAGTCTGCTCAACAGGCTTTACCAGCTCTAACGATAAGACCTACCCTTTTTTAGTCAGTACGTCTTAGTTATACACACATGGTCTATATTAAGCTCTTGCCCACCAACTTTATGCTCACATTCAGGTAATTACAGTAAGAAACTTTAACCATGTAGCTAATTCAAAGCACTCTGCTCTAACAAACCAAATGTGTTACACAAATTAGTCTGAAAACCACATCTAAAAACTCATGTAAACATTATCTGACAGTATGTATCTTCCATGAAGGAATGTTAACTAGTATGTTATCCACAAATCTGCTATTAATCAGATCCATTAATGATGTACAGTGATGTTAATCTGATTGACAATTTATCTACTCCACTTTTTCTATGTCTTATCACAAAATCAGCTTTCTTTCAATTGTCTGTAACTTGACAGCATTCTGCAAACAAACCATACAATCACGATAGCTACTCAGCTAATTCTTTTAAAACTATTTTAGTAAGTTATCTGTACTTTCTGATCCTGATCCTAGTAACTGCTTTTGGGTATCCTTTTGCATTACTGTCAGAATGAGAAGCAAGCCATCAAACTGACTCAAATTTTTCAAGAGAGAGAACATCTTAAGAGTTAAATGTGTGATAGGGAAAGACTAAGAAAAAAACCAACCATATTGATTCTAGAAAGGACTAGCCATTTTTGTGCTGATTTCATAGTGTGGCATTCAAAATGATAATTAACTTGCATGATTTATTAGGTAAATACAGTTACATAAATTTCTCAGAGATCCAAAAAAAAAGCTCTGTAATAGTATTTAAAGAAAAGAAAAACATTATCTCACTTTAGTCATCTGCCTGTAAAGATATTCCCCTGCTACTAATGCTGATGAGCTCAGTTCTAGGGGTTAAGAAGAAAATGCAAATAAATAATTTTTTTTAAATTATCTTAATTAAATAAGCAACATTAACTGCTCAATAGAGAGTTACGAAAACCAAGTAACTGCCTTTGTGCACTGCATCCATTCAATTACGCAATTCAGTAAAAAAAATGTGGGGGAGGTGGCATAAAAGAATACAAATATTGCTTCAAAGGAATGGTACCTTTTGATCTTCAGTCTCTTGTTCTTTCAACAGTCGTTCAAGGTCAGCCATATCATTGTGCTTAAATAACTTGATGTTACTACGAGATGCTTGTAATCCCTTCTGAATAGCAAAGCAGGCAGCTTCATCTCTGTAAATACAGCAAACCCTTCCAAGTTTGTTAAACATGGTGCAATTATTCAAAGAAAGCTGGCTATTAGAACTGTCTTTCTTTTGAGCAGATATTTGTACTTAGGTGTAGACAAAACCAGATGTTTTAAAGCACTGTATATTTTATTTACATTTTGAAAATACATTTCAAAGCTTCTCAGTTTTATATGTATTACAGACACTAAAAGCAAGCAAGCAGGTTTTTTCTTGAACTCTACACTCATCCTTTTGTTTGAATGTGACAGCAGTTTGAGCACAGCATTCTGTGGACCAGGTACAATACCACAGTAATCATCCCAGAAACCTCTCACTCCATTTGCTCTGGGTCTTAGAAAAAAAGCACAAAGATGCACCTGTAACATTTTTTGTAGTCCTCCAAATACTCAAAACCTCCATCTTAATATCCCTTGAGAAATAATATCTCCATGTCCAAAGAATGATCCCCCCATTTTTAAGCGTTGGAACAGCAAATTTCCAACTGTGATGGGCTATGCAATTTCACAGCTGCTTAGGCCAACTAATCTTGTAAAAGTGGCAGCTAAAGCAAACCTGCACATGCTAAATGCAGTCATTTCAACCAAGCTGCTTTCAAATACAGTGAGATCTTTTGTCGATGAGAAGGTGAAACAGTAGGAGATAACTAAATCCAGGGTACACTGGCATCCTTGAGTAGTGTGCACAATCCTGGTCATTTTTCTCAAAAATGCTGATCCAGAAGACAATCAAAGACAACCAAAAACATGATTAAATCTATGAAAGAACTTCTGTAAAGAGGTCAAATAGGCTGCAAGCCTTACACTTAGAAAAGAGAGCACCAAAGAGAACTTTTGGTAGACAAATACAAAAGTATCACTGTGTTGTAGTTTAACCACAGCAGGCAGCTGAGCCTCACGTTGACACTCACTCCCTAGTTCCATGGGGAAAATCCCTGTCTAAAAACCAAATGCATCCACAGAAATTAGTATGTATTATATCTGAAACAGGCATGTCATAGAAACACTGTGGATATTAAAGATCTAAGGTACTAAAAGAATCAGAAGATTTAATAAAAATCCATCAACTCTTACTAAATCCAAACCCTCTTCTTTAGCCCCATAAATTGAGTACTGTTACATTGTTTCTCTCAGTTCTTTAATCATCCCTAGACAAATCATGACTGGCTATTCTCAGGGACCAAATACTGAGCCTGCCAAATCCTTTATTTTGTTCTGCATAGCTATTCTTCTGTTATTTTAATAAGTACCAATATTTATCCAACTAAATCATTGCAAATAGGCATGAGGGGGACAACTGTCCTGGAAGAAAGGGGAAAAGCCAGCAGTAAACAGGAGAAACGCAAGTATTACTGTATCATTTATTAAGAAGAAAATTAGGTATTAGAATTACATAAGTATTTGAATGCACAAGCTATTTTGCTTTTTTTGCAGCTGAGTGCCCATGTCTATGTTTTCATGAAGAAAGAAGTAACTGATTTGTAGAATTTGGCAAAGAAAAAATATTTGAACTTTGTACTACATAATAGTTGATCAAAACCAGCAATATTTTTAAATGTTCAACAATATGATTAGCAAACATGAAAAAGAAAAACTAAAAGGAAAACGGTTTAATCTGGAATTTCCCAAGTAGAAAACAATACTTACACAAACACAATGTCCCCTCTCTTTGAATATGCAGGGATAGCACTGGCAATTGTTGCAAATCCATATGAGTATATAATAGCTTCCTCTGTCCTCATGAATTTTGCTAGCCGTTCTTCTAATTCTAAGTGGACATCTATTTGAGAGAAAAATCAAAAATATCTTAGATAGCTAGCTTGTTTTCATATCAAAAAGACTATCATTACTTTTAGAAATCATCTAATTGAAGCAGACAGAACATTTATTTGTAGGACAAGTATTAAAACAAGTAACTTTCCAAAACCCAGTTGCAACCAATCCAGCTTCACTTAAACTGACAAGTAACTAATCACAAGTTTTTACAGATCTGAAAATATTTATGCAACATGTTTCTCTAATTTTTGTATGCAAAAGTTGTTAAAATCTACTTGTGATTAGACCACAAATGATGCAGCCTTCTTGGACCGTGACTAGAGAGCACAGTTACTACAGTCAGAAGACAAATTATGTAATTTATAGCAATTAATGAGGTCCTGTTGGCAGACTGTCAGTTCTTCCAAGCTGATGCTTGCTCTACATAAGCACAGCTATCATTATAACAGAAAATTGCTCTTGTCAGACTACAAGTCACAAACGATCTCCTGAACACAATTTAGCCCATTGAAAAGGTCACACCTCCAAGCCAGAGATTATTCACCCTTAAAATATATTGACCCAATCACACACACAGCATTTCCCAAGCCAATTAGATCAAAGTGACCAATGTCAGAAACGAAAATATTAAAAATTGTAATACCACATGGTGAGTGGATTGTTGCTGCAAAAAGGTAACCACAGCATTAAGTATTCTGCCTAAGCAAAATAACCTGTATCAGACAAACTGCTATTTTGGTTGTCTAACTCTTTTGCCACTGTCTGCTTCTGCTAGCAATAGTCAGAGAATTTATCAACTGGAAATAAATAAGATTAAAAGACAAATAGAGATCATTACTGCGTGACTTCAAAGACCACCACTGGCCAAGTGTTATCTTTTTGCAATTACTGGAAGTTCATTGGAACTAAAATCAAATAAAGCAACATCAGTTATACGTAGAGATTCTTTCAATAGTCTGTGGGGCATGGTTATGTCAGTGTTGCTCTTTCTGACCAGACACCAACAGAAAGGGTGCAGAGAGAAAGGGTATCGCAAAAATCCCAGCTCTGCCATCCTAAATATACCTAGTTTAATCTTTCCCCAAAAGGACAAAGCCATCTGACATATTTATTAATAAAAGCAAAGGGTACTTATTCAAACAGCCTCCTAATCACAGTAAAGAGGAATTTTATCCATAGCCTGAAAATATAAATCCTCAACAATCCTTTCCTAATGTTTACCTGGGCATCAGGTAAAAAAAAATACATCAGGTAAAAAAATACATCAGAAAGGAACTGGTTTTCCCACTGCTTTTAAATGAAAACAAACAGTTAATCACTCGTGATTTGGAAGTTTTCTTTTGCACCCTATCATTTTGATCCAGTTGCACTAGACATACCAAACATTCAGGGACATATAGAATATCCACTCCTCTCCAAAGATGGAAGTATCAGAAGGAAGGATACTGACTGGAATTATCTCATCTACTTTCTGATTGAGATTGTAAATAGTCCAGTTCCAGAATCTTTGTGTATTTTTCTTGCATCATTGCTACATGGACTTCAGGATCAATAAACAATCTTCAATCAGGCTTCCAAACAGATAGGATAACCTTTGATTTATTGAATGAAAAGCCCAACAAAGATCAGCAATAACAAAAAAATTTAAAAATAGACTGGCCACATAACATTTAAAGCGTACAATATAAACAACATTCAGTCCAAAATGTTTCTTTCTGAAGCCCTGTAGAGAATAACAAATTAGGGGAAATAAGGACTGAACTACTGGTTTTGAGCAGTCAGCTATTGATATCAAATGAGGAAAAATGTTTTGAGTGACCACTTACACAATTTAACTGAAAAAGGTGAGAAGACCATCACTGTTTAAAATTGGAACTTGCACCCTTCTCACTGAGCTTTATTCAGCAACAACCACCACTACACTAAGCAAGGTCTAGGTCAAAAACAGTGGGCAAAACAAGTATTGACAACAAGGGCAGCTAACAAATATATTCAGATTTGTGCTATGGAAAAAAGTTTTGCAAGCCTAAGTAAATTTTGCCAAGGGCAAGAACTCGTAAGTTCAAAATGACACACACTTGGTGTATCATTACATAAGGGTATGAATGCTTTGTTTAATCATGAGGTTGAAAAGTGTTAAGGCAATGTTAAGGTTTCATTGTGACAAAATCCAAATCTGACTCTCCTCTATTGCAATGATTCACTTTAGTCTGGTTACACCACTTGGATTAGCCTAGCTTAACTGAAAACTGCAAACACCACCTGGAGTACATTTGCACAGAGGCAAACAAGACTGGAACAGCTTTCTATGCAATTATGAAACATTAATAAAGCCAATATTGTTAATAACTATTATGAAATGTCTGTTTAGTGCCTAGCATATGCTCACATGGAAGTCAAAAACAAAAGAAATGAGAGTTATGGAGAAAATACCCACAAATATTCAGGTATGTGTAAATATACAAGTATTTCATGCTCGTTATAGAATAAAGGCACAGATACATTTTTCAGGGATACAACACAAAGTAAAAATGTCTTAAAAGGGACTCACTAAATCTATTAATTACCTTCAAAGTGGTATAGATATGAAGAACCAAGTCTCCACTCAAAATAAATTATAACACAATATCTACATTTCAAATAGAGATCTCTAATACTGATATGAAATACCAGCTCCTAAGAGATGATAAAACTGAGCAGTAACAATCAACAACCATCAGTTAAATTCTACATAGGAATGTAAGAGGAAACTGTATAGTTCTGCACAGAAGATGACCCATTTACTGAAGTAACAGCATGTGAAAAATTGTGTGAAAAGTTTAAGGCACACAGTGATGCAAGAAGCGTTTCTTCTCACAGATCCTAAACCTGCCACACTCAAATGTTTAAAGTTTGGTGAAAATCGGAAGACAGTTTCAAATTGAACAAGTAGAGCAGGAGTTTGTCTACCATTTAAAATGAAGCCTCCATTACATTGTGTGTAAAAGATATACCTCAAATGGGCGAGTATAACATCACTTCTTGTCTAGTGATGTTAAGTAGCAATGCCACAGATTAGATTCCTTGCCTTGTGAAATGAGAGTGCTTATGCAAAAAATTCAGGAGCCAACGAATAGCAAAAGCTATAGTTTACATATTAGGATTAGCCCTCCAAAGAGGACAGGAAACAATCTGAAGAATCTCTCACTTACCAGAAAAAAACAAATTTAACCTGTTTCAAACAATTACTAAAAATAAAGTGAAAGACTTCACAAAATTTAAAATCAGCTTGGATTCAAAAGGTTATTATTATTCCGCAAGTTTTTTTGAGCACTTCAGTGTTTTGGAAGAGAGGGGAAGAAGCCTGTGTGAATCCCAACAGACCACTGCTGAACTGTAATCACTAAGGGAATCTAGCATCCCATAAGCTCTCTCTGTACTAATCAGTGGGCTACCAGTACATTCCTTAGAAACAAATTATAGTTCTAAACTAATGAACAATCTCTAAGACTGATATCAAGACTCAGCCCTGTTCTGATAGATACACTTCTATCAAATCAAATTAGGTATAGCAACTAGTTTATCACTTATAGGACTAGTTTGATTAACTAAGAAAAGCTCAAGTTTGTCTTGAATTCAAGTCAAGGCTACAGGAAGCTAACTCTATGAAATAATTTAAGTATAGACACCCTTAGAATTCTATCATCTCTGGGAAGAGATTGGAAAGTTCACAAAATGAGTTGACGGTTTTAGCCTGTAACTGTGCAACTATTAATGTATAACTCTTTGGTTTATATGCAATTTTTCAAAACATAAATGCCTGTAAAGAACTATTTGCCTGATATTTAACAACTTACTACTTCTTAAGAAGAATTTTAAAAGCCCCTTATCTTAGTAATACCTGCTCAGGTCATAAAGTCTCTTAATTACAACCTTGAAGTTATCAGCAGTGTAAAACTCCATTCTGACTACAGCACTAGATAAATGTAGCTAATAATCGTTATCACAGAAATCAGACTGCCCCCTTGTGGTCCCCTTAGAAAGCATAATTCACACTTAACACTTGCAGTCACCATGCATTATTAAATTCTAATAGATTTATTTTCTCTTTCTACTATGGTTACCAGAACTAAAACAGATTATAAACTTTTCTCCTCCAAGAACAGCATTAGAAAGAGTAAGAAAATAGATAAAATAATAAGAAATAAAGCTAGGAACAATAAACGCTACCAATCCTCAACAACTACAGTAAAATGTGCGTTAGAGGATAACTGTTCTTCAGAGCAACAGAAATAACTTTTTGCTTATATACTTGGTTATTTTGGCTGGCTTACCAAACTACCTTTAAAGGCAGATCAAAGAAAGTTACTCACCAAAAGTACCATAGAATCCTCTGGGTCCACAAGTGCCAACACCGTATTTTTTCAGAGAAGCCTGGGCTGCACTCTTTAATAGGAAAGAATTACGTGAAATATTCCTACAGTAGCTCTCTCTTCTATACACTTCACACTGACAATTCTACACCAATGTACACAGATCAGTTTTTGTATCATGTAATATAACCTGCTTCACAGAAAGTATAATAATGTACTGAATTCTATGAAGTAATTTCACCTCAAAACTATTTTAGACAAGTGTTTCAGCATCATTCATTTTATTCTAATACTTAAGGACATTAAATACTAATCTAACTTGATAACTAGGTATGCAGTAAATACACCAGATTAAACTTTAGTAAAAATACAAACTTGAATAGCACAGCATTACAAGGTTTATAATCTTTCTTCCTGCTTTTCAATATGTTATTGATGAAGCTCATGCTTTCTGTAGTTATTCTTTATGCCAAGATAAGAGACAAAATAAGAGAGGAATAATCACACAAATAGAATAACTGGAAGAACTCACCTTAACCTTTTCATTATTTAGAAGTCCAAGGAAGTTAAATGATGCAAAGTTTATACATTCCTTGCCATTAACAGTGATTATATGGGTGGGAGGACTGAAAAAAAAATTACAGACCTATTGTTATGAATGAACAGTTGTCATTTTCATAAACAGCTAAACAATACAGTTCTGGTTTTCAACAACAGAAGGCACACAGGTTTTTCAAGATTCCCTCTTTCTACTTCTTCCGTTGCAGCTGCCCATACGTATTTAAGTTCACTGTCAAGTCACAAATATACTGTACTGTACTCAACAAAACCTATATTCCTGTAATTTAATAAAGAAACTGTAAATAGTTTCTTGAGATATTTAATGATTCCTTGTTGAAAACTTAATTCATAGAAGGGTGACCCCTGAAGAGATAAAGTTTCTCCGTTAAAAACAAAGTGGTATCTATTTTCAAGAAGAAATACTAAAAATAAAAAGGAATCTTCATTGCTCTTACTTCCAAGAGAAAAATTAATTAAAAGTCAATGTTTTTGTCATAAAGCAACCCCAGAATACCTACCTTGTACTGATAGGGCTATTGAAATGTAGGTACTAGCTGTAAGCAGACAAAACTATTGTATCAGCTATTACCTCAAGTTTCCAACGGAGTTTAATCTGTAATGGTTTGAGTAATTTATGTAATCAGAAAACAGAGAAAGTGTGAAAATGCACACTGTTAGCAAATGAACAAGAGCATAATATATATGAATAAAAAGGCAAAAAAATTTTCTCACCTAAAACATTATGAATCAGGTAAACAAAAACAAAACAGTTGGAGGTAAGTAAAATATTATCCCTTTAAATACAAGCATCATGTCTGCGTACAGTGTTCTATAAGCAAACCTGTTTTGGCAACAATACACATCAATACAACAAATTCAAAAGTTTCAATTAATCACTCGGAGTGTAAGAAGTCTCAAATCTATGCCAAATACAAAACTCTATGTCTGTCCATTTCTGTATCTGCTGTCAAATATTACAGTTGAGATCCTATGCTATTCCTCAGACACAGTTATTTCCACAAGCTTTTCCATGTGGAAAACCAGCACTGAGCAATTTTCTCCATCAAAATTAAACAGGGCTGTTCGAATGTCAAATGCCTGTGCACAGCTGTTCCAAATCTGGTGGCTGACAATATTTCAATGGGTACATTTGGTGCGCAAAGCAAATGAACTTTTTAAGTGCAAGCTATTCACTGCAAGTTAAGAAAAACACTGAACTGCCTGAACTTCACTTTAAAAAACTCCATGATTTCGTGTTATATCTCTTCACTCGAAAAAATTGAGCATGTTTTTTTTAATAAGCAATTGCAAAAGTTTACTAAACAGCTTTGGAAAGCTTTCTACTAACACAATGCATGTGCATCTTTTGAATGCTGAACCTGTTGCCACAAAGGAGCTGTCCTGCATTACTGCAGTGCATCTTCTGCACTGCAGTAGCATTATAGAAATGTGCAGCAAACTGTCTTGGGGAATTGGCTGCCATTAAAAATATGCCTGGATCTGTTCTTCTATCCAGCTCATCAATGAGCTGTACCAAAGTCTGGATGTCCTACTAAGTGAAATAACTATTTAGTTTCACAGATATTCACCAGAGCAGACCTAATATCTGTGCATTTTGTCACTAATATGAGATTCAGTATATTCCCAGCATACTAGCAAACCTGATAAATTTACAACAATTTGCCTCACAGCTCCACCTCTCAAACCTAGAAAACACACTAATGCTCACCAACAACTCGGCCCTCACAAAACTGCAGCCCTCATGGAAACTAGGCCACACTTTGCGATCAGAATTTTACCCAAACTTCTAAGGAAACAATAGTGATTAAGCAGAAAACATAAATGGAAAAGGTTATTTCAGCAAATAATTATAACCAAAACATGGATGCTGATTGCATCACAAACCCTGCCTTTCAACAATAAAAACAGTAAGTCTTTGCAAAAGGAAAACCCTGAAACATTTGATTTTTTAATCTTTTCATGTGTCTCCCTTCCCCTAGTATAACAGCTCATTAGGTACCATGGTTAGGAACAACAGTTATGAGATACCGAGTGATCCAGTTTAAACAGTAAATAAAAATATAATTTCAAGTTATATTCAAAGAATTTGCAAGCAAATCCTCCAGAAATGGTCTTTCAAGGACTGAAAGCCTGCCCACTGTTCTTGGGCCTCTCACTTAAGTGTTTCATATATTGAAAAAACCAGTCACAAAAGAAAATAAAGTTAAGAAGGTACTAATGATGTGACTTATTTTAAAGCAGAACAAGAATTAGCATGAAAATTTTGCAGATGTACTGTTTTAGGAACTAGATTTATATTTTCTGAGTGAGATCTTGTACAACTAAGCTATCTTGCATAGATTAGATCACAGAAAGGCTACTACAAGAAGTAACTAATTTCTGGACTGGGAAAGCTGCTGTGGTTACCTTCTTCAGCATAGGTTCAAGATGGATCACTTTTTTGGTTAGGACATGTCTCTGTGATTTTGGCTTTCCTTATCATTAGGCAACATTACTTGATTATGCAGAAAGCAGAATACAAACACAGGGCACAAACTGCATGGCCTAATGAGGGAGGAGGAAATCTGCCTCATACACACAGTGAGTCAACATTTTTACTGAAATGCCTAGTTTTTCTGTAGTGGTTATGAGCTTTTATAATACCCACATATTACTGTAAGCACACAGTATTATCAATATAAGTGAGGGTGGTGAGGCACAGGTTGTCCAAAGAAGCTGTGATGCTCCATCCCTGAAAGTCTTCAAGACCAGTCAGGATCGGGTTTGGAGCAACCTGGTCTAGTGGAAGGTGTCCAAATGGCAATGGTCAAAATGAGATAACCTTTAAAGGTTCCTTCAAATCCAAACCGGTTTATGATTAGGATTTTTCTAAATCACCACTCACAATTGACATGAAAATAATTGAAAGAAGACTACCTCAATAAACACAGTCTCCCTAAAATGCTGGTTAAAAAGGGGAAATGCTCTTGAGCTGAACTCAAGATGCAGACATTTTTCTTCCTGTATTAATTCTGAAACATGTTTTAAGTTTACAGTCAAAGTTACAGTCTACAGCTGTTGAGCAACTTGTGGGGAGGCAGTCATTCAGCAGCTTAAATGTTACAAGACAAATGTCAAGTTTTCCCCACAGCCACTCTCACATATTAACATTCTGTCACAAAACATTTCCTAGGTGTAAGCACTGGAAAGTTCTAATAATTTAAACATTTTCTGAATCACTCTAGAAGATATATTTGTTCTGGTTTTTTTAAACATCCAACACTTCTTTTAACTCCATAAGTATTGCTTGTTTCAAAATTCTGAAAAATAACAGAAGAATTGTTCACATCACAGTTAATTAAAACAGGCATCACATTTACATGGCAGATTTTTCTGTGGTAGCGGAACCATCAGAATGGAGCTCCCTATGACAGCAAATGATGGTACTGTCACTAAATTATTTCAAATTATTAGTGTCAATAGAAGGATATTACAAATGCTTGCATGGTAAAAGTTACTGATGCACAAATTTGAAGCTTGTGAAAAGAAGCTTCAAAGTAATTTCTGAAATATTGTGATTCTTACTTAAGTCATCAGACATTTTAAAAGCCTTGTAACACACAAGAACATAACACCGAGTCATAAATTTCCTCACAAAACAGCTTTACCATCCCGTATTTCCAATTCTGATTGTCCAAAGAAAAACAACTTCTCATGAAATGTGTGCTGGGTTTGGGGTAGAGTAAATTTTCTTCACAATGGCTGGTATGGGGCTGTGTTTTGGATTTGTGCTGAATACAGGATTGATAACATAAAGATGTTTTTGTTATTGCTGAGCAGGGCTTACACAGAGCCAAGGCCTGTTCTACTTTTTGCACTACCATGCTGGCAAGGAAGTTGAAGGTGCATGGAGGGTTGGGAGGAGACACAGCCAGGACAGGTGACCCCAACTGACCAAAGGGTCCAGACTACACGGCTCAGGATATAAAGTGGGACGAAGAAGGAAGAAGGAGGGCACGTTTGGAGTGGTTTCATTTGTGGCCCCAAGTAACTGTGACATGTGATGGGGCCCTGCTCTCCTGGGGAAGCTGAACACCTGCCTGCCCACTGGAAGTGGTGAATGAATTCCTTGCTTAGCTCTGCTTGTTTGCATGGCTTTTGCATTCTCTATAAAACGTCTTCATCTCAACCCATGACCCTTGCAATTCTCTCTCCAGTCCCACTGATGGGGGAGTGAGTGGCTGCATGGGGCTAAACCACAGCAAAGTGACAAGTGGCTACATAAGTTTCTCTTAAAGTGATTTGTGATGACATAGGAAGGTGGTATCCACTTTTGGAGGTCTACGTCCATGTTTTCAGAAAAAAATGAAACAAATTAATACCAACCAATACAAAACCATAATGAAGGCAAACACACAACATTACTTCTCCCACCCGCAACACTGAAGAAAAAAAAAAATAACGACAACATCTAAAGTAAGAAAGATTTTCTTTGTAACATGCTCTTTATAATGTTACAAAACCAAGACCTCTTCAGAGGTAAATTCAGACCTGGTCTTTAAAAATGCAATTCATCTATGAAAGGTTTTAAGGATATGGAAAGGCTTAATGAGCAATAGGCTTAAAAATATGGATATCAAATATTTGAGTCTAAATAAGAAACCGAATTTATTTTAGGTACATTTACCCTGAAACAATGTTGTAATTGAGAGCTGGGTGATCTTTTGGCACAGGAGGTACAAGAGGCTCTGGTTGCCATTCTTCAATCAACTCTTCTTTTTCCTGATCAGGGGAAAAGAAATACTGTTTGAGAGGGAATTCCCCTGGAAAATACATTATGCACAAACAAAGAGTTGATAATAATTGTATTAGAAATCATGTATGCTAGTACATGTCACCTTTCTGAGACACTTAGAATTTTTATTATCTCAGGATCTTGAGGCTCAGAATCATGAAATCTGAAAGGGAAGAAGACATAAAGAAACATGGAACAGATGTGTCTGTGTATTAAAGATCTTATATGACAATCAAGAGATGAGTTACTAACATGATGTCCCTGCCAAATTTTAATCAATAATGCTTCATTCAACCTGTTAAATATGAAAATTCTCCTCCACAGTTTATGTAATTGAATATGAATGACATAAAAATTTAATCTAGATTGCCTCAATTCACATTCTCAAGACTTCAACATTGCTGTTTCAACAACAGTGGCATTAAAATACTTTGCAAAGTAACAAATACATGAGAAGGATACACTCGGGAAAAACTGACAATGCTCAAGAAAAGGTAACAACAACTACTAAACCACATATCCTGCACCTAACCATGGAGGAATACTGAGCGCACATTCATTTTCAAAGTAGTACCTAAATTCAGGTTAATCTCAGAGTGGAACCACAACCACAGCCCAAGAGAGAGAGAAAATTCCATCCTCGCCTTACAACACTAGTGTGCATCTCTATCCCATATTACTATCTGGGTGTAAATTAAAAACGAAAGACGTAATTTTACACTAAGGGTGCTGATCCACCACATTGCAAGCCAGCAGCTGCTACTGTGCAGTCCTCTCCCAGCCACACATTCCTGCTCCTTGGGGTGGCAGAAGCAGTTACAAAACCAGACAAAAGCCTTACTCAGATTCAGATGAAAACTAACTCAGCAAAAGCAGGATGGGATATATATCTCAACTAGAATGCACAAGAAGAGTCCCAATCCCAGCCAAGACTGGCTGATGCTATTGGGAAACCACATCCTGAGCTGCGGTTGCCCAGTGTATTTTATACCTTTCCACAAGAGTTCAAAAAGTTCTCACAATCATAAAGCATGCTTTATGATTTTCATGCTCATGCAGCCTTTATTCTGCTCCTACAGTTGAAAGGCCCCAAATCCCTAACAGATAGTGTATCTAGAATCAAGAGTTTTGCATTCATTTTGGAGCACAGGGTTGTTGGTTGGTGAGGTTTTTCATTGTGTTTCATTTTGGTTTGGGGTTTTTGTGGGGGAGGGTTGTTGGGTTTTGTTTTAATTAGGCAGCAAAATAATTCGGGTGAGAAGTGGTGCAGCCTATCAGTTACGGAAGGATAAATGAGAAAAGCTTTATTTGACATCAAATGCCTTAGAGGGAAGGACTTAGGAAGCATGGTGTTTCTTCTGTTTGAGACCTGAACAGAACATTTGAACAGCTTTACAGCAGAGCAGGCAACATAAAACTCCTTTTCTTCAAGGAAAGCAGAATTAAAACTGCGTAAGCATGTACTTAGCTTTTTTATTAAAGTCTAAATTTTTTAGCTAAGTGTACAAAATATCATCAAACAGCTTAGCAACTGATGATACAAGCTCAATTAAAATACTTTCATCAAGGAGTTTAGCAGTAAGAAAAATAGTTTTTCTAGATGGACACTGTAACTACAATAAACTAGCACAGTCCAACTGCAGTTGAGATCTATGAACATAGAGGTAATGAGCAATTCCTAATTAGTGTTTCTATCCCCCATTCATACTAATTTCTAAGCAGTTTTCACTCTTCCCTTTAAAATCTTTGCTGCACACAAACTAACAGCATAAGTTACAAGTCACAGATGAGACATGGCAAAATCCTGATTTTTCTCTTAACACTACTTAGAATATACAGAAGAAGTCTAATCATCATTTCAAACAACACCATTTAATTAATTCTAGCTCACATTCATTCTCCTCGTCCATTACATAGCATTTTATTTTTTGGTGGACAGAGACAAACATTTGCATATTCACATCTCATGTCTTCTGTTTCCACCAGTTCCTAGCAGAGAAGGGGACTGGAGACATTGATGATTAAAATGAATACCAATCCCAATCTAAACCAGCCACCCACCACTGCAGACAGGACAGTGCAAACCCTTTCCTCCTTCCATTCACCAAATAACTCAGTACACTGGCCTGTCCTGCTGACTGTTCAGGGTAAACACAACCATCTGCCTCTGAACAAAAGGACAGGGCAGAAGCAGACTTTCATGCAGTGACCCTACATCAAAGTACTTTTATCTTCTACCTCCTAAACAGATCAAATTTCACACCAATATCAATAAAAAAAGTTAATTTTTAAACATACAAAGAAACCAAATTTTTAATTCACACTGTAACATCCTCAATATGTAGTTGATTTGCATATTTCTCATTAGTTTACTGTACTGAAAACATCCACTTGATGAAAGGAATGAACTCAAAACCTTCAGTTTCCACTCTCTTGAACTGTAACGTAAGTGAACTCATTCCTCAACTTTTCCTCTTGCCCTTTTATAATAATTTTTTATAATTATTTTTAATTTATATAAGCAATAAATAAAATATAAATAACATAATAAAATATCTATATTTTATGGCTAATACACAATGACCATGAAAATATAATCTATAAAATGCTTATAAGTAAATTTTATAAATTATAATATACATACCTTTTTATACATTTAGCTTTAGGCTTTCTGGCTCTCTGAGGCCTAACCCAAACAGTAATGGAAGCTTGGTGCTGAGGCTGAAGTCCCCACCTCCATGGGTGTCCAGCATGACTTTTCCAGCCCCAGTATGCCTTGGACTCTGAACTTTCTGGCTCTCTGAGGCCTAACCCTACCTGTAGTAGAATCTTGCATTTGTTTGTGCATATTTATACATAAAAACATCTTAAACCTATTTATCTAAATACACGCAGATAACCACACATACATATACAATGGTTTTGGGTGGTTGTATTCTGTTGTGGATTTTACTTTTTAATTGCCATATACCTTGGGTAAGGAAAACACTTGGGCGTAAACACATTCAACCCAAATTATTTTAAAAGTTGCCTTGTTTACCCAGGTTCTTAAGAAAAGGTAGCAATTTTGTTAGTGGAGACAGCTCTTAGCTAGCACTAGTATTTTGAAACGATGTCAAACATGCATATTCTGCATTGATATCAAAAGATTAATAAAACTTTTTATTTACTGGTCCTCAAATAACAAGTCTTTAATTTCACAGTATTTCTAGACTCATGTAACATAATGGGATAAATTGGCACAAATAATGGACACACCAGTTGGAAATTTCTCTCTTTCAAAGTAGGTATGTATGCTCATACATAAGAGAAATTTTACCTACCTAGGGAGCCTTGGCTCAGAATTACTGAAAACCTTCACAAGAACAGACTGCCTCTGCTGTTCCCTATAGAAGAATATCTGATTGGTCTATGAATGCTGTTCCTGCAAAACAGAGCTCTCAAGGTCTATGTATTTCTCAGCAACACATTAAACATTTGTCTCCAATAGGAACTTTCCAGCCTCCTGACTAGTATCACTCAAACAAAATGTGTCCCATGCTACTACTGCAGTGGAAATTCCAAGACCAAAGGAAAAAACTATTCCTCCCATTTGCAAATGGTAAGATGTGACTCTTAGTAGTACTTCAGAGATTTTGAGAGAAAAGCTCAGTATCATTACCATTTACTGCACAGTAAAAGACAAGTAGACCTGCAGGGCACCTTCCTTTCACACATAGCTAAAAGCTGCTGTGAAGACTTCCACAGCCCGCTCCAGTCCTCATTGTCACTTTGTCACTTTCTATAGATTTTACTTTGTGTGAAAGCCCATAAGAATCTATGTCTAGCATCCTGTATGGCGACAGACGTATTTACATTTCCTAAAATGTCAAACTATCAGGAACTTACAGTATCAGAGAAGCACTCCACCTTTTTAGTTAATGACTTGGGAGACACTATTATCTAAAAGAACCAGTTGGAATACTCACAAGCACTGTTACCAAAGCATGAGAGTCAGTCAGTTGAAAGGTGATTTCTGTACTGGATTTCGTAGTACACATTTGACTGAACCTAGAAGCCATCTTCAGGGTGGATTTCTTCACTGTTTCAGAAGCATGACTCCTAACCACACTAGGTTGCATAATATATCATCTGCTTCTCATTCCCCAGGACTGACTTGTCCTAATAGATCACTAAGATGGCTGTGCAGTAATTGTATTCTTCATTAATATTTATTACATGGAGCCAGCTCTGCTCTGGCAGCATTCCCAATAATAATTCACAAAGAAACTTCAAGCACCATTACATGAGAGGCTGGCATAAAGGTAGCATGTGCTCTACCACCTGAGCAGGCCTATCTCCAGTGGCTGTACCTGAGCAACCTAGAATTTCTTTCTGGTGTGGTAAAGACTGGACACCAAGCATGATTCAAAGTAGAACAAGTCAGAAGGCAAATCACCAGCAGTCTCCCTGCTGAACAGCTGGCATGTTTCTACACGTAGATGAACACACACACAGAAGCCTGGCTGTATGGGATCCCGTATTGTATGAAACAGACTATACTGGGTCTGGCTGTGATGGTGGTAATTTTCTTCATAGCAGCTCACATAGTGCTGTGACCAAAACAATGCTGGTAACACACTAAAGTTGTATCTCTTGCTGAACAGCCTTTGCACAGTGCTAGCACCTTCTGTTTCACACTCTGTCCCCACAGTGAATAGATAGGTGGATGCCAGAGGGATTGGGAAGGGACACAACTAGGCTTGAACAAACCAAACATAGATTTCATACCATACGATGTCACACAGCAATAAAAGGGAGAACAGTGGTTTTAAGGAATTTAGTCACCTTTTGCTTGGTAACGGTCTGATACTGGTCCATCCACAGGAGGTGGTGAGTGACCACCTTTGCATCGCCTGTCTTGTTTCCTGTCTTCTTCCACTTTCCTTTGCTTATTAAATAATTTTATATTCACTCACAAGTTTTCTTGCTTTTACTCTTCCTTTGCTTTGTGAGCAGCTGTACAATGTTCAGCTGCCTACTGGGGTTAATCCACAACACAGACTAGTGCCAATTATGCACAGAGTTTTAGTGAAGTTTAAGGCGAAGGCATGTCTCTGTGTGTTCACAGCTATCCCCCTACACAAAATACATGAGCTCTCTTCACAAGAATTATCTACACTGCAGAAAGAGAAATGGAATCATTCCATGACTCTGATGTATCAGTTTGCTTAATTCCTCCAACTGTAGATGTATCCACACTCTAACTTCACTGCTGTGTTTATGCTTACTTTCAGTGAACTATCTGTAGACAAGACATTCCTTTCCAAATACAGTTCTTCCTAAAGCAACCACTACTTCCATCTTTAAAGGTCAATGATACAGTCAGCTACTCTAACTTGCACCTCCTTCATGGCTAGCCAACTTCAACATAGGATCAGCACGAAGAGCATTCACCCATGCTCTTTTTTCCGTCATCGAGATAAAGGTAACAAGCCTGCGGTGTCTTTGACAGTCAAACCCTTTGCTTCAATGCAGCTCACAGCACTGTGTAACTTTGTGCTTCTGTAACTTGCAATGTGAATCAATGTATCTTGTCTATCTATATACAAGGTAATTCTTGACACTTTGCATTTTTGCTAGTATTCACGTTCCTTTTCCTCCTTCAACCTCAGTAAAGTTTGTATAAATCTCAACAGAAGTATCAGAGCAATAACATATTTGCATGCTTCTATTTTTCAGAAAGCCTGTTAACTGCTGTCCAGTGAATTTAAATATTGTCACCCTGCAAAAGTAAGGTTATTTAAGCCTAAGCCATTTCCACATGTTTTTCCTCCTGACACCCTTCTAAACCCTTGCTTCCACTGAGCTGTAGCAGACTGGCTACATGCGCAACCTCCCAACTGTTTGTTGCCACCAGTTGAAAAGACATAGAACAATTTTCTTTCCCACACAGCACTACCAGAGATTTGTCTGAGTACTTTCTTAAATACCTCAGCCTCAGCAAAATTCAGGTCAGTCCTGAATGAAGATGATGACCTGCAACTGCATGATAAAATCCAAGATGCACATAGAAATACATGAGTGAATTTCTTACTTTTTAAGGAAAAGACAGGTTTCATCCTTTTTGGGCCACCAATTATCCAAGAGTTGCAAGGAGCCTTTTCCTGCCTTTGATTGCAGAATGACTCTTTAAAACAACAACAAAAAACTATCCTCCAAAATACTAGAGATGAAAACTATCTGATGTAGGAAAATTCTAGTAGATGAACTGTACTGGTTTCTGGTTGGACAGTCAGGGGCTACTTTAAGGCTGCGGCATGTCTTCCTAGATGATATGAACACTCAGCATTTTACTGCACTGGAGCTCCCTTGGCATTCATTCCTCCTCTGTATTCTTATCAAAGATGGCAAACTTTGAGTATCCCAGGATCAATTCAAACTCTTCCAAGCACAAAACTGAACCGGCCATTGATTCCTGCTTAGTTCACTTCCTGCCTCCAATAATAGAAGCATTTGGGTTGGAAGGGACATTAAAGTCCATCCAATTCCCTGCCACTGGCAGGGACAACTTCCACTAGACCAGGTTGCTCAGAGCCCCATGCAATCTGGCTTTAAACACGTCCACAGATAGGGCATCCAGAACTTGTTTGGGCAGTATGTGCCAGTGCCTCACCATGCTCACAGTAAAGAATTACTTCCCAGTGTCTAATCTAAACCCGCTACTTTGAAGCCATTGCCCCTTGTCCTGTCACTACGTGCTCTTGTAAATAGTCTCCCTTCATCTTTCTTGTAGGCCCCCTTCATGTAGCAGAAGTCTGCACTTAGGTCACCCCAAAGCCTTCTCTTTTCCAGGCTAATCAACCCCAATTCTCTCAGCCTTTCCTCATTGGAGAGGTGGTCCATCACTCTGATCATCTTGGTGTCCCTCCTCTGGACTTACTCCAACAGGTCCATGTCTTTCCTGTGTTGGGGACCCCAGAGCTGGATGCAGTGTCCCAGGTGGGGTCTCACCAGAGCAGAGCAGAGGGGCAGAATCCCCTCCCTGGCCCTGCTGCCCACGCTGCTTTGGATGCAGCCCAGGACACGTTTGGCTCTCTGGGCTGTGAGTGCACATGGCTGGGTCATGTCCAGCCTCTCACCCACCAGCACCCCAAGTCCTTCTCCCCAGGGCTGCTCTCCATCTGTTCATCCCCAGCCTGTGCTGATACTGGAGGTTGCTCTGACCCAGGTGCAGCACCTTGCACTTGGTCTTGTTAAACCTCATGAGATTCCCATGGATCCACTTCTCTATCTCATTCCCTCAGGTGTGTCAGCCACAGCAGTGAAGCTGTGCTGGCTGTCTCAATAAATACCTGCTAAAGCGTTCCCTAGCGTTCTAAGCTCATTTAATAAGTGGTCCCCAAATGAGGACACTGCCTATAGTTTTGCTGACATTTATAGAGTTGTGCCCACAGTCCTTGCATCCTGTTCACTGATGAATTACACTAAGCACGCATCCTTAAAGTGCATCCTTAGTGAGAATAAGATCAAAAAGCATGCAAGCACATGATATAGATGGGAATTACATATACCCATTACAAATACTTGTAAATCTCTTTTGCAAACTTTCTTTAGTATCATGAAGAAATTTCAGTATTTTATCCAATTTACAAGGGATACTACACTGAAGCTCAAATAAACTAGTCCAGGGACATCTTCAAAACGAACTTCACTCATTTCTGATAGTCTACAGCCAGAAGTCAGGAAGAAATTCCATTCTTCACAAGTATGGCTTTTTTTTCTTTTCTCGGGACAACGACATTGCAAAAGAAGAAAATTGCTGCTAAACCACATTTTTTGTGGAACCCACTGTAAACTCTCAGAGTTATTACTTATAGACACCACATATACAGATTGACCATTTTCCCACTGGATACAATCTTACAGTTCATTTTGCTTGGCGGGTGTTTTTAACGTAGCTTTCATTTTTAAAATAAAGCACTCCATTGAGTAGAGCTAATGCCAGCTTCTCATAGCTTAACAGTCACTGTCACATCAGTTTTCTTTCTCAGAGTCTCAAACACAGTGCTGCTTTAAAAGCACAAACTGACATGCTTAAGTAATAAGCAGTTCCTGAGGCCAAAGTAAGCTCACCCTTTGAAGTTGAAGAAAAAAAGCAGAACCATTTATAATGCAGCAGTGGTTCAATAGCCAAATGTGTCAATTGCTATAAACTATTTCTCTGAAGAGAAATATTTTTTCACCATACCTTAAGTGTTAGATCAGATCGCTCTTGAAGCTTGTATGTCTTGGAGAAAAGAAGTCTGATTATCCATAGTATTAGAATTCCTTCCAAAATTAGATGGTAAGCAGGAGCCTGAAAACAGAAGTACAAAAATTATTCTAAAGAGAATTCTATTTGAAGCACTGTGACACAACACAACCATTTTGTCCCTACAAGCACACTCAGAAAAAAACCCAAAGCTGATCATCAGCTGATATATTTCTAAATCAGTTAAAATTATAACTATGTGAAAGTGGAATGTTTTGCAGCTACTACTTGTAGCTGTTAACTTGAGATTGAATGGATTTAGTCTATTGTTCAAAAACAAGGCACGTTCTAAACTGATAATTGATTTCAGTTCCACACATAATTTGGATACTGAGAGTAAAGGCAGGTAAGTCATACAGGTTGCACCAGTCAGCACCCGTGAAGGCAGAAGGCTTTCACAACAAGCAGAAGTATCCTGAGAGCCTGAAGGTCTGTGTCATCTACACAAAGTCACTTCAACCCTCCATTTTTATAACTTACAGTCCACCAGCAGGGGCAGCTAGTATTTACAAAGAAAGCCAATTCTGTTCTCATAGCCAGCTTCTGTCAGGTTTACATGCACTTTGATCAGGTATAAACCAACTGAGTCACCTCAAGTAGTTTTGCCCTTGTGTCCTTTACTCTTGTGTGGACGCAATTTGTGGGAATACACAAAGCAAACCAGAATACAAGAGTTGATCCAAGTTAAAGTTAGCCTCTTTGGTGCTCGGGGGGTTACAATCAGTTTGCTCTGGCAGCACAGCCAGTTTTAAGTAGATATGGAGTTATGGCATCAGCACTGGACACCTATTATTAATGATGAGTTCAGTTATTCCATTTCAGAAAGGCTCCGGTCTATTATTTTCAAAAGACACAAAGTGCACACAAATAAGCGCACTCCCTCTTCAAGTCAGGAGAACTGCTCCTACACATCAACATTCTTGGTGGTATCTGACCCGCCATCAAAGTTGAACTTACCACACATCCAGAAAGTAAAATAAATTGGACACAAGCTTTTAAAACCAGTAAAGAATCCTATGGCATATCAAACTGCAAATAACAAATGTTACCAACAAACGTTGCAGAGTACTTTTCAGTTTATGATACATATTAAGACACAAATATATTACGAATACATACATGACTTGTATAACATGACATCTAAAGAACACACAGTACACTCCCAATGAGGTCCCTGTGCTTTTCAGTGCCTACAATTATCCTGGATTCAGTGCACTAGAGCGTGCTACCTGCTTCATTAGCTGAGCACTTCTATATTTGGACGGCAAACCTTGCATACATGCTTTAAAAGTTACCATCCCTTGCCAAAGGAAAGGACACAAAAACACTGCCTATCATCAGGACATCCTTTTTAACACCAATCAGCCCGGGTACAAACATGCACAGCTGATCTTCTTCAGGAGGGAACTCAAGCCTAAACATTTAAACGCCGTTTCCTCCTTTGCAAACAACACTTGTAAGTTACAAACCCTGACCCCAGTAAAACACTGTGAACCTTAAGGCTTAATGCTCTGCGACACGCCTTAAATGTCGCTTTATAAACTTGGAGAAATAAGACATGCGTCTATATTTTCAATATACAGCCGTGGTGCACTCACACATATTCACGATTCGGCGAGCGCAGCCCGATCCCCGCGGCACGGATCCGCACCCAGCCCCCGATTCACCACCCAGCGCCGCCCGCCGCCGCCGCCGCCGCGCCTGGCCCAGGAAGCGCCATCCCAGCACTGACTAATCAACAGGGTGCGAGCAACGCCTGCGCAGCTGCCGCTCCTCCCCGCGCCGAAAAGGAAAGTGCCGGGCTGCCCGCCCGCCCGGCGCGGAGAGCCAGAGCCGGAGCCGCCAGAGCCGCCCAGCCCGTCCCTCTCACTCCACCCTCCGACCGCTCGCCCGACGTGCAGCCCGCACTCGGGCTATGTATCTGTTATTTTAGTTTTCACCTGTGCGTCATGTATATACGTGTGAATTCATGTATACGGGCTAGTGCACAGAAGTCACTGTTACTGCACACGCAGGTATTACATATATTGCGTAGTCAAAGGTCTTCAGACCATGGGAACATTTGTAGTCATTCGCTCTTTAAAGTGTGATAAAATCTTATATGATCCTCATAAGATATTTATTTAATGTTATCCTTTTTTTTATGCATTTTGATCTCCAGGCTGCAGAAACTCTGCAAAATTAAACCAGTAAAACTGACTGCTGGGTGGTTGCACTGTACTCAAGTTTATTTTTTTCACTTCTTTGTCAAAACTGTTTATTTTATTGCAGTAAACTTGGCTACATTTAAGCCTTTACTGTTGACTAGAGACATAAAAGTGCCTTGCAGTGATTAGCAAAACGACTGACAACATCCACAGCCAACATCTCTCTCCAGGCTCCCACTTCCCCATCTATCCTTGAGACTGCTGGGGATGGCAGAGCTCAGGGAAGAGCTGTGGTACCAAGAGCCCTCCTGCTGCTCACCCTTCCTCATGGCCTGGGTGAAGGGCCAGACGCTGCTGCGTGCCTTTGTCACTGCTGGTGCCACAGCACTGCCAGCACGAGGAGGCCTGAGACAGACACGCTCTTGTTCTGCTCTGCCGCAAACAGAGACTGCGACTTTATCCATGGTCTCCAAGATGAAACAAAGACCATGGAAACTAGTCGACATACAAGATTACAGAAAACCCAAGTTATCTTGCTTTAAGTGGATCTAGGTTGGCTTGAAGCTCATCCTGCTGTGGGTCCCTGCTTTAGCTATACAGTGTGGCTCTGGGTTTTCCCAACACTGTGAAAAACCTTAGTTTTCTACACTCTGTCATGCTGCGGTTAGATCCTACCTACCAGAACAATTAGCTTTAAAATTTAAAAAAAATTATCTTGAAAAGATACTTCTTTACAAAGTAGTTTCCCTTTTACCAAGTTCACCAAATGTTTTTCAACAACTTCAGTGAATTAAGCTATTGAAGTGCAAAGTAGTATCACAGAGTGGGTCAGGCTGGGAAGGACCACATTGGGTCATCTGGTCCAACCTCACTGCTCAAGCAGGGTCATCCCAGAGCACGTGGCACAGGATTGCATCCAGACGGTTCTAGAATATGGAGATTGAGGGAGTCTCCGCAACTTCTTTGGGAAATCTGTTCCAGTTCATGGTCATCTGCACAGTAAAGAAGTTCTTCCTCACATTCAAAGGAACTTCCTCTGCCTCAGTTTCTGCCCATTGCCTCTTGTCCTGTTGCTTGGCACCACTGAGAAGAGCCTGGCTCCATCTTCTTGACACCCTCCCTCCCTTTAGGTACTTATAAACATTGATAAAGTCCCCGCAGTTGTCTCTTGTCTCTTCTCAAGGCTGAACAGGCCCAGCTCACTCAGCCCGTCCTTGTAAGAGAGATGCTCCAGTCCCTTCATCATCTTTGTTGCTCTCCACTGGACCAACTCCAGGAGCTCCATGTCTCTCTTGTACTGAGAACTGGACACAGCACTCCAGATGTGCCTCACCAGGGCACAGTAGAGAGGCAGGATCACCACCCTTGACCTGCTGGCAATGCTGTTCCTAACACTTCCAGGATACCATTGGCCTTCCTGGCCACCAGGGCACCCTGCTGGCTCATGGGCAGCTTGCTGTCCACCAGGACCCCCAGGTCCTCCTCCACAGAGCTGCTTCCCAGCAGGTCAGCCCCCAGCCTGTGCTGGTGCCTGGGGTTATTCCTCCCCAGGTACAACACCCTGCAGTTGCCTTTGCTGAATCTCAGACAGTTCTCTGCCCATCTCTCCCATCTGTCAAGGTCCTTCTGAAAGGCTGCACAGGCTCTGGGGTACTGGCCACTCCTCCCAGCTTTGTGTTGTCAGTGGACTTGAGCACTGTTGCTAAGAGCACTATTGCTGAAATATGGAAAGGATGGGTTTAGCTCATTCAGGCTTGATGAGGTTTCCAGGTGCAGTATGTAAAGCAAAGCAGATCAGATCAGACTGAGATTCACTAGGACTTGAAGCACTAGTCTGTCAGGAATTGTTCTTAAACACTATCTTGGGTACCATTAATTCCAGGATAGATACCATCTCACAGCATATGCTTCTCTCAGACATCACGCACTTCTACTGTCTGGGAAGAAAAGCATCTTTCACACAGAAATAGTTACTGTTGATTTTTCTTGAAACATTTTTTCATTCTTCTCTACTAGACGTCCTTCAGCCTTTATGTCTGCCTTCCTATAACCGTGTTTGTGTTCTCTCCAACCAGTGAGAACCCAGCCCACCCTTAACTGTTATACTGGAACCACGTGCATTTCAAAAAAATGGAACTTCTAGATACTATCTAAATTTCATTCAGTTGTCTCCAGGCAGAGAGGTCATAATGCTCACTAGTATTTAAATGTCTTGCTCTTGCTCTTGGAGTCACTTTGTTATGTGTCCTAACTGTACTACAGCTCCACTTCCTTGGAATATATTCTAATATTACATAAATGGCATTCAAATCACCAGCACATAACAGAAATTTCTTGTTTTAACTGCACCTTATGTATAATTAACACTTTAGAGATAATTTTCCTGATGTCTAGCAATGCCTTAGTGTGATCTCTTACCAGTCTCCTACTGGTGAAAAATGCTAATGAAGCCACCAGACCTGAAGAGCAAATCCACCCTAGGGCCAGGGCCTCAGTTACACAACATCTTAGTTTTTGTCTATGTGCCTTTCAGGTGGTGTTCAGAGACAGTCTTTATGAATCAACAGTAAATTCTTGCCATAAAACCATAAGCAGTGGCAAAAGGACTCAGAATAATTCCTGAAATTATTCTTAAATGCATTTTGAATTGACTTTCACGTTGACTTCACAGCACATTTATGCAGCAGGCTGTAAAATCTGTAGTGTATATTTATTCCATTGCCAATAACATTATTTTTAAAGCATTTCAGTTCGTATCTGTGCTAACATCTGAAAAGGAACTGTTTACAACAAACTCATTTTAGTATGAGTCTGGTAACATGCTTTACAGTGTAGTACGCATATATCAAATAAAACTGAGCTTCATACAGTAAGTTTCATGGGAAACCATAATATTTGGTATTTCTTTAAAAAAAGCCCCAGTAATTTGCATTCCTTGTTCCTATGTGATTTTTTGATTTTCCTAAGATTTACAAGTCCAGTGGGATATAACAGAAGATGCAGTGATAATTTCAGAATCAGATCCTAAACTTCTTTCTCGGAATCACAGAATTACAAAATTATTTAAGTTGGAAAAGACCACCAAGATCATCGAGCACAACCTTTGACCAAACACCACCTTGTCAACTAAACCACAGCACTAAGTGCCATGTCCAGTCATTTCTGGAACACTTCCAGGGATGGTGTCTCTACCCCTGCCTCAGGCAGCTGGTTCCAATGCTTAACAACCCTTTCCACAAAGAAATTGTTCCTGATGTCCAGTCTGAACCTTTTTTGGCCCTTTCTAGTGAGAGCGTTGTTTTTTCCCCAGTGGCACACTCCTGTAAGCTACAACGAGTATGTTTGGCAAAAGGCAGTTGTTTTGCTCCAGAAGATGTGAAAAGGAGAGCACTCATGGTACTCATGGAGCTCATGGAGTGTTAGGTGAAGCACACTGCATCAGCTAGCAGGAGTTAGCATCCTGCAAAAACTACCATGGGAACCTGAATGTCTGCATCTCCCTCAGGTGGGACTGGATCATACCTAAGCACAAGTCGTAGGAAACTCTGCAAGAAAGAACAATGTAGAGAAGAAATTCCTGTACTTGAAATTCTCATTAGCAATAAAGAGAAGAAATCAAAATTACAAATTAATCGGACCCTTTTTAATCTATTTTCATTGTTAGAAAAAGGAGGAGGAATTACATGAAGGCTTAAACCCAGAGAACTAGTAGCTGAACTTCTGTGAGTTCAGGACAGCTGAAAGTTCATCAGAGATCCACTGCTGAAATGCAAAACTGCAGAATTTAATCTATACAGAGGAGAGGAAGGAAGTGAGATAAAGATTAAGTTGGATGAATCATGAGATCTTCAATGACCTGAAATAAAATAGAAAGTAGGTCAAATTACTAAATTATTAATAAATATATATGTATGGACAAAACCTGAAAGATAAATGTTAGAAAATTAGATTTTAAAGATAGCAAGGCTGTTGATAAGATGCATAGTGAGAATACTAAGGAAAAAATTGGTCTGTTATTCCACAGAGTGGGAACTCTATTTAATCATCACTGGTGATGCAGATACTTTCAACCCCAGCCTTCAATTTTAGAAGGCAAATGTGATTTCACTACTAGCAGCACCAGCAAAAGTCTAAGGCTAGAAAAATGAACAAACAAACTGCAAAACACATAGGCAAGTTAAAGATTTTTGGACAGACTGGACCTGATGAAACTCCCCTGTGGTTCAAACTGTGTTAGAATTGCTACTGATTATCTCCAAGAATCAATAGAATGAGGTTCCGGAAAATCCAAAAGGGACTGCATCTCTCCCAAAGGAGGGAAGGAAATACCTCTACAAACTGATCAAGTGAATTTCTACTAAATAAAGAGGTTTTAACAGGCTTTGTGGATGGGGGAGAAAGACTAAGGATCATAAGAGTTTCTTATAATGTGCTCTTAACAAAAAAAAACCCCAAAAGAACAGTCTAGGCAATATAAATACAAAATTACTTGGAAATAATTAGTACTCCAAAGCTGAAAGGATACATTGAACAGGATTTCACTTAGATCCATCTTGGATCCAGAACTATCCAGGACTTTCATCAAGATCATTGATGACTGAACAGAGTACACTTATATTTGGAGACTGTATCTATAGGAAGAGGCTCCAGCTATGCTGGAGCACAACATTACTATTCAGAGGGATCTTGGCAGACTGGAGCACCTGAAATGCCACCGAACAAGGAGAAACAGAAGGTTTTTACACATCCAAAGGGATAATCAACTGCACAAGCAGGATATAAAAAGCTGTTCTATGGATCACAAGCAGTGCTAGGCTACTTTGCATTACGCTGATGCTGGAATGCATAAATAGGAGTATCACATATAAGATAATGAAAAAATAATTTAAATCTATCCAGCTGTTTTTATTTAAACTGGAATAGTCTGCTCAGTTTTCAGGTCTACAGTCCAGGATAGTTGAGAACCAACTCAAGAACCTCAAGAA
>VZTI01000848.1:387990-413772 GCA_013397865.1 Struthidea cinerea
TTGCCCGGCCCGGTCCGGCCTCCAGGGACAGGCGCGAGTGCGGCTGCAGAGGGAGATGCCGGCGGTGCGGGATGCGGGGAGGGGAGGGGAGGGGAGGGGAGGTGTTCACCTGCACCAACAGGAAAGGGAGAACCTACTTTTCATATGTACTAGTTAGGTTAGGAATTAGGAAATTTCCTGCTTACCAGACCAGTTAAGTAAAGGACTGTTGGCACTCAGAGACACTCTGAAATCTCTACCACTGCAGGTCCCTGATCATCTTGTATTACATCAGGGGCAGCTGATCAGAGGTTGAGATATGATGAGAACCCAGACAGACTCTCAAAATCCCTTCCAGCACTATTTCCTTCCTCCGCTATGGTTTTAACGAAGGCAGGGATTATCCTTTGTTCCTTGCTTTCAGATTTTGTGATAAGCACTAGCTTTAGTGACTGGCCATGATGAGTAGTCAGGAGCAGCTGTAAATACACAGCCCATCCCATCCTTTTGCACCCTTTCTGGAGGCACACTAACCGGGCTAGGGGCACATGAACCTGGCACTATGCTCATGTGCTTCAGAAAGCATATTCCAGCTGAGCTCCCTTTCTCAATACCAAATCTAATAATAATTTTATATCACGACAATCTGCAAACAGCCCTCAAAAAAGAAGCAAGCATATTTCAGAAGATTAGTGGCATTCCAGAACAGTAAGCCAGTGGGGTTAGTTATTTTGGATGTGCTGTGATGGCTCAAACTGCACAGCAGCATTATTCATTCACAAATGGTGGTAAAACAACCACATCTCCTATGCAAGGGGAAAAAATAAAAAAAGACAGCATAGTCACCACAATTCTTCAGGTTTCCCAACTCAGGTTTGCTTTTTGCTTGTCCTGCAGGTTTGAGTTGTGCTTGCTTTGCTTTTAAATAAAAACCAAGTAACCAGCATCCTGATTCTGCCCTTGTTTAAAATTAAATAAGATACACCCCACAGATTTTAAAGGTATTGCAAGTCAGTATAAAACAGATCTAAACGAGCAGAGTCAGATACCTCCTCTATTTATACTTTAAGAAAATAACATAAATGTATCACAATATCAAACAAAGCCTTTTATTGTGATCATTTGTGACGAAAAGAACATTTGAAAATGCAGGTATGCTGCTAACACCTGTGTAAATTATTTTTAAGGAATGATAAAATTTTATATCAGAAACATTGTTATTACTACTGGATGCAATCCTTTGTTCCATGTTTTCTGAATTCTTAGGAAGGTCCAGCAATATACTCTAGTGGAAGGTGTCCCTGCCCACGTTAGGGAGGTTGGATCTAGATGATCTTCAAGCTCTCTTCCAACCCAGACTATTCTATGACACCAATCTTTATATGACTTATCCCTTTCTCTCCGACATCACCTTTGCAGAGTCCCTATTCAAGGGTATTGAATATGTATGTTCTGAAATGGGTATAAAAGAAACAAAGCCAAAAATTCTCTGAGACTTGTCTTATGGGATTGCAGTAAATATCAGGTACTTAAAAGTGATGTTATATAATTTCATATATCAGAAGGTTGCTTGTGTGATGATGTCAATGTTAATTGTATTACAAATCTGGTATAAATAACACACACACAAAAAAGTGGAGGGTGTTTTTTTAATAACAGAAAATTAGTACACTTAGACTTCCTTTCTGCAAACATTTGCATTCAAACAGTCACCCTGTGATGCATCTAATAATTCCAAAATCAGATAACTGTTTTATCTTCACATTAAAAATATGAAAATATAATATAAACATATAAAAAAATTTGGCAACAAAGTCTGTGTAATACAAAGGATGCTTAAACACTGTGTTTTTGGATTACAGGCTCACTTTTAAAATCTTGTCTGTTCCTTTGCAACACTTGCTATTTCCTGAAGAGAAAATGCAATAAGAAACAGTATTTCAGAATGCACAGCAGGTTCTCTTCTTAGTTTCATTTAGAGACACAACGTCTAAGTCATGTAATACACAGGATTTCTGTAAAACAAAAGCAAACACTTCATTAAGATAACTAGAACACAACAGTTGGACAGTTTGCTTTTTCACATACTTTAATGTAAAATATTTGGTGAAGTCACTGGATATATTTTTCCTTTGAATATTTAATTAATTGATTGAAGTTTTCTAATAAATTAGATGGAAACTGATGCCCATGCAAGTGCCAGTTTGGCATCTTTATATTCTTTAGCTGCCTCAAACATTTCTCCTAAATCTGAAGGTGACAGAAAGTGTCTTTTGAGGAGTCACTACAAACCATATGTGCCAATCCTGTAAATCTTTACTCACATGAACTGTTCTATAAGTACAGGTTCTTCTGTTGACTACACCAATTTTAGCTAATTTTCAGTGAACTACACTTATCTTTGAAGTATTGAGCTTGGGTTGAAAAAGTCCAGTTGAAAGGAACAGGAAATACAGAGTATCAGTACCCACTGAAAAAAAAAGGCACGGGCTATTAACTGTTATAAAGGACATTAACTTGTTCTGTGAAATTCACTTTTTTATTCTGTTTTCTTTCCTCTATTTAATAACCAGGAATACCCCCAAATGGAAACAGTTCAGTCTTTATCATGATAAACTATCCCAATAGCACTCCACCCTTGTAAAACATTTATGTACTGATTGCAAAATCAGATTATAACAAAAATGAAAATCATCAAAACCAGGACTCTTCCTTTCAGCAATGAACTCAACTAGATAATTAGTGTTGACCAGAGAAACAATCAAACCCAGTTGTGCAATGCAGTACATGTCGCAATCTTGTACTCTGAAACTATGAACACTGAACCCTGAACTAGGGCACAAAGACACAGAGAATATTGTCACATGCCCAGGAAAATAAAAGCCCCAGCTTCCCTACCTGCCACCCTCCTGCCTGTGTCTCGGCAGGTTTACCAACTAAGTGCAGAGAAATAAGTGAAACCACCGGATTCACCACATTCCTCTCTCAACCCAAGCCCAACAGCCATAAACAACCATTTCTGACAATAAAGAGAAGCTTCCAGAGACAACTGCTAAGCTGGAATGAATGAAATCCAAAGCACAGGAAAAAAGAAAGGAAGAAGGGGAAAAAAGGCATCATGCAGTACAATGCTAATCATGATTCAAAACTGAAAACTTATGCATACAAAGTCACAGGATAGTTGAACATTGACTACGTCCAGAAAGATTCACCTGAAATTACTCAGCTGCATCAGAACGAAGGCAAAATATAAAGTTTTCCCCAAGCTTTATGTCTCTTTGGCTGAGAATATTCATCACTACCTAAAATGCTGGAGAAGACGCATGAAATTTTTTTCCTTTTTCCTTCTGTAGCCACAGTTCCAACTCTTCCAGAGTGCTGGCTGCCCTGTGCCAGAGACATCCCCACAAAGAGAGTGACTGAGCTCATTCCTCCCTGGGGCTGCAGGGACCCAGGGAGGCTTCCACAGTGCATGGAGCTGGGGGGAGAAAATGAAACATCTGGGAAGGGATCAAAAGTGATGGACAGAGGAAGGAGCAGAGGGCAGGAAATGTATTGTAGTGTCTAAGCCCCAGGATGGATGCTGAAGCTGTCATCAGTAAAATTATTAGCAAATACTGTCTAACTGTAGAGTACCCGCAGACTGTGACTTACTGATTTTAGGAATTTCTTGTCATAATGAATTCTTGTCACAATGAATTCTCCACATAATGAAGAAATACAGCATGTGCATTTTTACTATTTTTTTAAATTTATTTTTGAGTGGTAAGGACCAAGAGACATAACATTTTTATTGCCCTAGAGAATTACCCACAAATACCAACATGCAGCTTTATAGCTTCTGATTAGTTTTAACTTTTCACACAGTTGTGGGAGGTACAGGCATTAGCTATTATGATTTCTGATGGGCAAAGACAGTATTTGGTAGTCTGCAAGCACAGACAGTAAATTTAAAGCATGAAGACCTTTTTAAAAGACGGAGCAAGGCACAATCAAAAGTACACAAACATCACCTTGCCATCTCAGGGAACAAGATATCACTCTGGTTTAGAGATAAGATTCTGAAGGGAAAATATAAGCTTTGGAAGATAATGGTACAACAAGAAATTTAAATTCACTCAATTGAGACCAAGAAATAACAACACTCAGCATTGATTGTTGTGAACATCAACTAAATATGTTTCGTTCCACCCCTGCTTTTTCTTGAGAAGTAAACAATCCGTTTAAGTAGTAAAAGAGTTCTAGAAAATTCCCTGTTTGAACAGTTTCAGAATTCAACTTTCACCTACTTAGAGAAAACAGGTAATTTGAAGATGTTGCAGATTATACTTCAAGATCAAACTTTATGCTTTCAGTCAAAGGGGAGAAACATATTTCCTGAAACACTTAGGATACTTATTTGCATCCTTAGCATTTTACTACTTAACAGTACTTTTGGGTGGTGAGTAAGCTGTTCATGTATCCTTAGCAAGGATCCTCAGTACTGTGAAGCGATTAAGAATGGTGAAACGTATTTGATAATGCAACAGTTCTTATTAATCTCTAAAATCATTATTTGATAGTTCATCAACAAGTTAGCCAGGACAGAAAGACAAGAACCACCACTTCACAAATAAAGAACAGCCACTTTAAAATCAATTTAAAAGTTGAGGACTCTTAATCACTTCGATTTGTAAGACTGTTCCATACAGGGTCTTTGTGAAGCAAATAAGGGTCTGGGATCCATTTAAGCAAATGTGCTGCACACACATTTCAAAACTGCACATTCATAATCTAAAGACATATGGCAAGTCCTGCATAAAGTGCTGAAGAACGATCAGATTTGGGCAATCCCACATAGCCTCAGCCAAGCCTTGGGAGAGGTGGGGCACCCCCTCTCCCGAAATTACAGCAGGGAGGTATGCAAATCTCTCCCACCTGTGAGAACAAGGCGGGCAGCATTCCTCCTCCAGGGCTCCATGAACACTAACACTTCCAGCTCACATTTCAGCTCAGCTTGCTGTAACTCACTGCCCCACAAGTCAGCCAACAAACAGCAAAAAACTGTGAATAGGTGAGAAGAACGAAAATGGTACCAAGAAGCTGGAGTTTCCACTTGGGTATCTCGGGCAAAGGGGGGTTTTGAAAATACCGCCACAGACACAGATGCCACTGCACCCTGCAGGGATCTCAGTAAGATGTTGAAACTTCCTGCTATCAAATACTAGTTTTTCCTGTTAAATAGCACAGCAGACATGTCTCACCTAACTGGCAGGCATCTCTTCAAGCCAGTTTTAAACTTCCTGCTTAAAACTGCCCTCCTGGCTGTCTCTCCTTCCCACTTCTAAGCAGAGTTTGCATCACTGGCATGCAATAGATACCTAGACACAGGAATTGTGATGAGATGGCTGAGTTACTGTTTTTTTTAATTTTTTTTTAATCAAGGCAAGAAAGCTATGGTGGTATATGAAGGAAAATGTAATGAAAAAAAACCCCACAACCTCTTTAAAAGGTTTTTAATGCAGTAAATATATAAATCTTCATTAAGCTCAGCTGCCCATTCCTTGCTGAAAATCTACTCAGATTAATGGTGGGTCCACCTTCTCTAGGACCAGTTTTTAGTATTTCGATACTGGTTTAGTTATTTTGAAGGTGGGGCTCACTGTGGGTTTGAAAGAATGACAGGATTTTGCTTTATCCATACCATGTCCCCAGTAAAAGTCAGACTTGGAGTGTTTGCAGAAAAATTAGGGGCTTTGGAGAAACAAACAGAAGAGACTGTAACTGAGGTTACTATTATTTATAACTTATTTCAATTTTAAGGATTTTTATTCTAATTACAAAATGATCCTACATAATTACTGCAATCATTATATTTAAATTTAACAGTGATGGTTGACCAAGACTGGCAGAGAACTTCATGCAACCAAGTCCATGTGACTTCTGTGCCTGAACTGCCATAAGAGAGAGCTCAGTTATTAATAGTCCCAACACTTTCTATGCATTTCCCCTGTATTCTGTAATGCTAACTATCCATTCAAAATGCAAGAGAGTAGTCTCACAATCACAATGGGCTGGACAAGCAGTATTAAGCAAGGGCTAGGGATATATTAGCAGGGAAGGCAATCACTGTGGGAACAGAGGCAGGAGCAGGAGAGGAGGATATGAGGTCTGGCACAGCAGGATCTAGCTGCTGCTGACTACATTCCTCAAGAAATGTTGATGAAGGTCTTGTTCCCAAAGCCTGCTATTCCACCACGTCTAAAACACCTAACCCACCAGCAAAGCATGGGACTCTATCTCCCTCTCCTGTTACTACCATGTAGACTGTAACAATGCTGTACTGCAATTAGTTATTTCACAAACTTGAGAAGACAGCTGTGGATCTCCTGTGAGATTCCTCAACCCTACAGATCATCTAGGTGAGGTTTAATATAGTTGCATCATAAAAACTCTATTTAAGAGAGCAATATATCTTCAAAGTCAATATCCTGCAGAAGCAGCAAATGCCAGAAGTAAGCCAAGTCTCTAACTTTCTTTTGGTCTCCTGGAGTTTAATTTACTTAATTTGAATCATATGAAACCATATAGGCTAAGATATGGAGGCTTGTACAATCAATGGAGGCAGAAAGGCACCTCCGAAACACAATTTTATCCTAAAGACTCATCTCTTTCCATTGAATGGAGATGATTCCAGACAACCAGACCAGTCATGCAAATTTTAGCTGGCTAAGGTTGCATGCTAAGATGAATCTCATCCCCTATACACAGACATTGTGATTAAGTTTTGATTTACATGACCTAATTATATGCTACTGCTTCCAGAAGAATGTCTGGCTCATTCAATGTCCAGAACAGACTTTAAAAAAAAAAAAAAAATTAAACAAGATAGTGTAATTAAATTATGCCTTACACTGCACCGGCACTAAGTAAGTTGGTAGCATTTATCCTCTTTGCTTTAATCTCTGTACCTCAGTTCCCACATGTGCAATGTTGAATATACTACCTAATGTTCCTAAGAACGTTAAGGAGATAAAAATCTAAAATGGATCTAAAGTACAGCAGTACAAGCATTATGAAAAACCTCTCGAAGGAATTAATATTCTGTGGTCAGTACAAGATAAATAAAGGGCAAATAAAGCCTGGGGCTCCATGCATGACTGAGGATAATAAAGAAACACTGAGTATGCACTGCTGGAGACACAGGGATCTTTTCGACAAACTAACAATTCCATGAACCTCAGCAATAATGAAATCCGATTTCCTATGGATTTGGGTCTTGAAGTGAATTAAATTTGATATCTGTGATGCAAGCTCCAGCTGGAGTGGCTGGTTGAAGCATTTTTCAGTCTCTCTATGTAGTGGTCTCTATTTAGCATTCTTTGAACTAATGCTGGAGAATTTCCTTCTGCAGAGTACTCTGCCTCTCACCTTATTTTCAAGGAACTACTCAGGAACTTAAATATCTTTTAGTTTGATCTGTCAAAATTGTTTAAAATCAGCTAACAAGTTCCAAAGGCACTTTAAGAGCAAAGGAATAGGAAACACAGCATAATCTCGAAAATCTTGTTGCCACAGGAAAGAAATGTAAAGAAATGAAGGAAGGGCAAAATTGAGGCCTGCCACTTCTGAATGTTCAAATGACGTCCAGCTGTTAAACATTAAATGTTACTCTCAATAGCACAGGGCAAGGTCTTAAATGGATTTTCACTGTTCTCTACTCAGCAGATATATGTTTATTTAATATGATTAAAATAATCTTAGTAGTCAATCATTCTTGGGAGGTAAGAAGAACATAAGTTTTGGTTAGTTTTATTGCAGTTTTCAGAAAAAAAGGTGATAACTTCATTATTTTTTTTTCTTTTTTTTTTTAAATGGAGTTTCTCTCCTGATCCTAGTTTAGAAAAATACCAACAATCACACACACAAGGACATATACAAATGCTTGTAGTATTTTTTTAAAAACCTACTTGAGAACACTACTGCTTGCCAGGCATGAAACCAAAGAAGACAAAAGAGCAAATGCTAACTGTATTCTGGGTGGTATTTTTTTGGTTTTGGTTGTTTTTAGAGGGCTGACTCACAAGTACAAATAGTTCACTGGCAACCAGAAACATTGTCAAAGAACAGCTGTCACCTATTAATGAACAGGTTCAGGCATATCTGAGATTCATAAGAATTGAGAATAAATAAAATACTGTTATTTGTCAACATGTCTAAGCAAACTCCTGAAATAATCTGTGTCTTTAATGTTTATTTCCACTGCAGCCTTTCAAATACAATCAAATCAGTTACTATTGCCTTTCTCCAAAAATTTGTCAGTCAGAGGAAGTTAAAACTCAAGTACTGCATTCAGTTATTATTAACTGATTGGTTTGAAAATTGGGAGTTCTCAGAAATAGGGCATGACTCCTTAGTTGTTACCAATGTAAGCTGTCAAAAAAAACATCTGATGGTTTTAATGAGACTGCCCATGTAAATTAGAGCTGCAGAACCAAGACCCAGCATAGAATGGCTGAGATGGAAAGTATCTGAAAGGTCAAGCAGCACTTTAGTTATCCCGATCACTGGGACACAGAAGTCTTCTCTCTCCCTTAAGCCCACTACAAGAAAAACTGCAAAAGAAGAGATGGGAAGATGCAGCACAAAATAGTGACAATACACTGAAACACCTGCCCTTTTTTGTTTTGTGTTGTTTAAATGTCCGAAACTTTTTAATTTTTTTTTTTCCCACAGTCCTCCACCGAACCACAGTCTGTTCTAAATTTCAAAAGAATCAAGAAGCTTAGTACTTCTGTATGCGCTCCACAACTCTGGACATCAATCTTCCCCATCTATAGGAGTGTTCTGTGTAGATTAAGTTACTAAGGAAATGTCCACAGTAGATGGCAAGCAAGAGTGTACATAAAAAGTCCTAGACTTCCTCAGATTAATACAGTCTACTGCAATGCATCTGAGAATGGTCTACTGCCTGCCAGCCTACCCTGCCTATTTATCTCACCTCTGAATAAGCTTCACGCACTTCCCAAAAGCATGGCCATAATAGACTGTTCTAGGGAGCTCCTGTCTTCTGTGGGACTGGGAAAGTTTCAGCGTGCTTCCACTGAAGCATCTCATCAGCCTGGGACAGGTGGTCCTGTAGCAGAGGGAAGGGAGGCCCGATATCCCCAGACATAGGTGCCTTGGGCCAAAACACTGTGCAAAGCTGTATCTCCTTTTTACAATCAGCGAATACATATTTCACCACTACCACATGGGTGTATGACTGAAATGATCTCAGACTGGCATCTATCATGTCATTTTTCACAGCTACTAGTCACACTTGCTACTGCATCTTCCCTTCTCCAAAATTTGATCAGTTAGAGGAAGTTAAAATTCAAGTACTACATTCAGATTTCACAGTTTTGTGAACAGGCAAATTATTTCGTCGAACCTGAAAACCATGATGAAACTGTACGGTAGATTTTTTTTTTCACTGCAAACTCTTTCTTATCAGGCCAGTGGTAAAACCAATTGGGCTAAAGGGGTTCTTGTTTAAATCAACAATGCATTTTACTAAAAATGGCAAATTATACACCAAAGTAATGGTACATGATGCCTCATCAGGATTCCAAATATTTTTAGCTAAGGTGAAACATTACTACAGACAAATATGACAAATCCTCATGGGCACATTTTCCAAACACACATACATGCAGAGCATACAACTGTTCAAAGCAGTTCTAATTAAAACCAAGCAGCAGTACAACATGTTGAATGTGGTCTGAATTTTTTTGCCACATCCACACTACAAAACCCATGAATTTTCATAAAGGTGAGTAGGAATACTGAAGTTTCACTTACAGTAAAATAAGTGTAGGCAATCTTAATGTGAAAAATACCCAAACATCATTTCTGCATGTGCAGAGAATTCTCTTAGATATCATCCAAATACACTCTGCAGAAATGCTTACTTCACACATTTGTCTTTGCAGCAGTTATGATCACAGGTATTGTTTTGTAGTTTTCATGTTTCATACTAACAATATACTCTGTATTTACAGTAGACAATGTCTTTTTCATTTACAACAAAATCAGAGTTATCTTACTTGAGACTTCTTTCCAACGAGCTCAGTAACTCAAGGGCCTGCCATTATCCTCCTGCTCTAAACAATATTTGACTGTTCCGTTGCTGAGCTTCATTTCCATGTTAAAGTAACCAAAAGATTTATTTGCCTTTTTTTTTTCCTTCCTCAAAACAACCAGCTTCAGCTTGTGTTACTATGTAGTATGACAGGACCCCGATTTAGAAGCAGTCCAACCCCGAGCTATTTTTCTGACCATCCCCTATGGCTACTTAATCAAAACACTGCTATTTGTGACTTTGTCAGTAATTTTGCTCATTTATCTTTATTATGACTTCAAGAGTATTTGGAGTGGAAGGTTAGTTTTGTATACCTAATATTGGTGATGAAAGGCAGTGATAATGCATTGCATGAAGAACATCTATTAATGTCTAAAATAATATTCCACTGTCTAAAAATAAGTTGCAATGCAAAACATTTTCAGAGCTAATGAACTATAATTCAGTCCTACAAAAGAATTGCAACTTTGAGGAGTAAGGACCTTTAAGCCAACACACTCAAGTTGGAGATGCTGACTCTTGACAGCTACAATATTGATTCTACCACTGATTAACTCAAATCTTTAGGCCCTGATAACTTCAAAAGCACTAGTGTAAATCAGCCAAACAAACAGCTATGAACCTTGGATAAAACATTTGATTGCTGAACATAAAAGCTCCACTGATTCTATCATCATGCAGCATTTTCACTGCGTGCACACTCTGCAGAAACCTAGAGGAAACAGGAATTTTCCTGGCACAGAAGTGGAACTACTCTGGAGCTGTTAACCACTCTCTTAAAGAAAAGCATGGGAAATAAAGCCACAAATGCAGTCTTCCTGAATTTTCACTTTCTCTCAGAACTGTATTGTACCTGCTCGCCTCTTCTGTTTTTCTCTTCTCTCATGATTCTTCTCCCCCATGTTCCTCCTCTGTATGCCTGCAGCTACAGGATCCCCCCAAAATACTAACTCCATAATGCAAAACCAGCATTGGCTATGCTTTGCTAAAACTATTCTGTAGTTACAACCTTGTTTACCCAATCTGTCAAGAAAAATTCCCATTTTCTTTCTACTTAGAAAAGAAGCCTACCTTTTCCAGGATTTCGTTAGTCAAGACTGAGAATGCATGCTCAATGTTCACATTTTCTTTAGCACTGGTCTCAAAAAATGGCATTCCATATTCCCAAGCAAGCTGAAAAACAAATGTAGGAAACGGGATGAACTTTCTTCAGGAGAACAACCAGTTCCTTATACTAGTAGCAAGAGATATGGAGGTGTTCTGACTGCTTCTAATGCTATAAAAACACTAATCAAGTACATGACTGCTCAGTAAAGTACTCTATATTCATCCTCAGTTTATAACTCTTGAAACATTCTTCTTAAATTTTTGCATTTTCAAAACAGCTTTTTAAACCTATCTTTACTTGTGAATAACAAGAATAAACTCCAGTGGCTCTGTTCTGAGTGTTTTGATTTATTTGGAAAATGAACTGTCTCTTAAGCAATTATTTAGAGGAAACTAATGGAGAGCCTGCAGATAAAAATATGACAAAAACTGTTGGAAAAAATTGGCATGATGAAATATAAAAAAAAGGTGTTCCTTTATGCTAGACAGAGAGAAGCACAGAGGTAACAGGCAAGCAAAGAAAACATAGGCATCCAGAAATATATTATGGTAAAAGGCAAAGAAGAAAATACTTAGAAGGGCAGCATAGACTTTACAATGGTTGGTTTTATTTAATTTACTCCTGTTGTCTCATTTCCAGCGTATTTCCATTAGAAATAGCTTTGAATTATGTGAGCATGAAGAACAGAACCCTAAAAAAACGAAACTAATAGTTTTTAAGGTCCTAAATTTTTCTACTTTATACAGTTAAATATACGGAGAAAAAGAAAAAACCCAATTGCATCACTGCCTCACATGGGGGGGCAAGGTGGGAACAAATATGCCAAAAACCCCATACTGGGAGAGTCTATTCCCATTGATTATTCCCATTGCAATGGATCTCTACTTGGAACACATCTGGAGAAGATAATCCCAGGCAAAGAAAATACCCCACTGCTTATAATGTATAGAAATCCTATAATTACTGACCACTTAATGATTTATTTGGAAGGCTCTCCGTTAGGAGAAAAAGTCTAATGTTGGTAACTTCTGTTTGCTTTCAGTGAGGCGTAGAAGTAACTAATCAACACCTGACAAAAATTCCAAACTCAGGCATGAAGATGCAGATACAATAATCAGACTTCAAATTTTAGTCAAAACGTAATAAAGATTAAAGGTAAAAAAAAGTACGCAAAATGGTTTCCTTTCCAAAATGCTACAAGCAAATGTAATTCTGAAAATAAAGATGAGATCTAACTGATTCTTTAGACAGAGACCACTTCATAAGGGATTCTGAAACTCAGTGGACTGCTGTGAACTGTTTTCAGTACTGCAGCAACTTGTTACAGAAAGTTAAGATCATTCGACTATTGCCAGTACAAAACAATGACGCATAATGGTTCACAAAGAAAAATACAAGCAATAAAAAAATACTGGGCTAATAAAGTGGAGAGAAGTGGTTTGCTGATTATAAAGTACACAGAAAATACTATTAAATAGACCTTTTCCTTCCTTGTAACAGGTTCCTAGAGGTTACCTATGTACAAACTCTGATGAACACAAACCAACCCTTTTAATCATGGAATCACAGAAAAATTTTGAAAGATAACCCCACTTGAAACGAGGCTACTGCCCACGCGACATTGGGTCAGCTGGGGCTTTGCCTACAGAAGTCATGAAATCCACCAATGACGGAGATTCTGCAGCCTTTATGGGACCCTCCTCCATGGCTACAACACCCTTCTAGCGCAACTGGTTCTCCTCAACTCCAACCTGAACCTCCCAAGCCAGGACTCGTGCCTGCTGCCCCTCGGTTTATGGTCTGTCTCTACTGAGAAGAGTCTATTTCTGTCATTCCTCTAGTGCCACTTCAGTTGCTGTAGACCAGTAACTGCTCCTTAGCCTGCTCTTTACCCAGCTCCCTCTCCTCATGGAATACTGGTACTAGACCCCTTTGTACTAGTCACCTTTGTACCTGCCTGCTGGACCAGCTGCAGTTTCTCAACACCGTTCTTCACACGGGAGAGCCAAAGCTGGATATGATGTTCCATGTGGCCCTGCCAGCACTAAGTAAGGGGGGTAATAATCTCCCCAGATCTACATCCATTACCCTTCTAACACAGCCCAGCACCTTTTAAGCCATGGGGAACACTGCTGACTTATATTCAAGCTGGTGTTCATTTTAACTCATGAGTCTTTTGTAGCAGGGCAGTGACTCGTTACTTGGATTATTCCATCACAGGTGCAAATCTTTGCACTTCATGAACTTCATGATGTTTCTGCTGGCCCAGTTCCCAAGTTTATCAAGGTCCCACGAACTGGTGTTCTCCCATGCGGTGTGCCAGTCACACCCCTTAATCTCATGCCACATGCAAATCTCCCTCTATCATCAGCCAGAGCACCAATGAAGATGTCGAACAATGTGACTGAGGCAAGGCTGACTGGTTCCCTGAACCTTCTTCCTTGCCTTTTTAAAAAGATACATATCATGCTGGCATCTTTCTAGTCAAAAGAGATCTCTCCCAACCACCACGATTTTTCAGAGTTGACTGACAATGGCTGAAATCACAATGATCAGCTCTTTCAGCACAACTGGGTGAACTTCATCATGTCTATGGGCGCATCCAACTTTCCTAAGCAATTTCTAATCCAAAGCTTTCCTGCTGCTGGCTGCCCTGCTCCTTCCCAAACCGTGACAGTACCTGCAGAGGCCTGGGAACAAGTTGTATTTGTGAAGACCAAAGAAAAGAAAAACCAAATCAAATCAAACAAAAAAAACTTCACTACTGGAGCCTTCTCTGTATCATGTTACTACATTGCCTACTACCTCTCTCAATGCACCCTCATTTTGTCTATATGTGCACAATATTGGCTGAAGAAAATTAATGCATGCATTTTTTCATTTTACCCTGAATACTGCTAAATTCTGTGGCAAGCAAGTCCTCCAAAAATGTAGCTCAATGGAAAAACCCCCACTGGTCCAGTGGTAAAGCAGTTGAAAGAATGAACACGTATTTGGCTACTCCCTCTCCTAAAGACAGTAGAAAGGCATATTCAAAGAACTATTTTGTTTCCCTTTGGGAGCATCTTGAATAGATCCATGAATAAAATACCTAAATACATCTACAAACCTGTGGGAATTATGCTACTGGGAAATTATATTTTATAGTATCCTTGGTAACAGTTTGGAGAATTTGTGTGAAATAAGATCGTATCTTGCATACAACAATAAAATAAGTAATGCTAATACTACTTTCTAGCAAAGTGCTGGTATGATTTCTTAGTGTTGAATCAGAGAGATCTGTCTGAAATATTCCTAAACTGTGCAGAGTTGAATTACATGGGAAAAATCAGATTTGAAACTATAAATCAGCTTCATTTATGCAGACAGCAAAAGCAAAAAAAAGGAAGAAAATTTTACTTGGCTTTTTCTGTTAAAAAGATTTCATAGGAGAAAAACAGCCACATTCTACCAAGTCCTATAACCTTCAACATGTTTATCTTTCAATGAAAAAGATAATGATACTGGGGGGTGAACGGAGGAGCCTGAGAAGGTTGAGTTAAAACTTTAGTCAAAGTGAATAAGAAGAAATTAATACAAGAAAATTAAACTTCATAGTGTTAAAATTAAATATCTCAATTTCTGAGTAATCAAAATTACATAAGTTTGTACAACATGAATTATTACATGATTTTGCACAAAAAGAAACAACAAAAAAATTTCTCAGCATTAAATTGAAATGAAATGATATACAACAGCCACTCAGTTACAACAGATTTTTGCAGAAATGTCAATACAGATGATGAGATTCCCAGGGAATCTAGAGTTCTTATCTGCAAGAGACTGAACAGAACAATACTTAAAGCTCATACTATCAGGGTAATATAAAATATGTAACTATGAATTATTATTTGTCAAAGTCAGAATCAAACTGTTTTCCCCTCTTAATAAGGATACTTTCTTCTTTAGAGTGAGAGGACAATTACTGTCTCTCTGCTAATGGAATCTTCCTCCAGCACACTCAGTCAGATCCTTCAGCACTTGTAAATCATACTAAAAGAAGAAATAGTGTAACACAAGAGTTGCCTTGCCTCAAAACACAGGGGAAATCTAGGAAGCAGACTCACTGGGGAGGAGGTAATGATTTGTTTCTGAAAGAAAAATACTACATTAAGAGGAATTTTGGGTGCATGGTTAAGAACCCAGAAGGCAGAAAATGTCATGCTTAATACCCTATGCAAAACCCTACTACTGCCCTCTTGTGCACATGCATCCAGTGACTCTCTAGGTTTCTGACAGTGCATCCTTTGAGTGAGAATACAACATGTATTTTTCAGCAGCCTTATTCCTTGTACACAGATATGCTACATTAACACTGAAAGCATCTTGCATATGAACTATGAACTTTCAGGAGTGTAATGCTGTCCAAAAGGTGATATTATTTTTTTAAAGTTGTCTAATCTGGGATTATATAATTGGCAAGAAGCTGTAAGTGTGTTTTTCTTTAAACATGAGACATCCTGCCTGACTCACCATGCCTGAAAGCATAACAGGAGGGCTAATTCCAAGTTTCAGAGATCAGATGCATACCGTTTGCAGTAGCGAAAGTTACTGGTATATAGGACACGCTCTCCTGCAATATTTAGTTATTATCCCAATTTCTTCTGTCATAGCATGGCTTCTGAATTTCCTCACTGGCTCTCAGTGAGACACATCTGTCATTCCCTTTAGAACAGCACTCCTCACTCAGCAAGTTCCTCCCCTACTCATGGTCAGCAGCTACAAACTCTGCTGTAGTCTCAGCTGCATGTTATATATGCAGTTATGGGGAGCTGGACGTTCAGCACCTGTCCAGTGTTATTTAAGGCTATTCACAGACAAGGCAGATCACTTTGCACAGGATGCCAGAATAGTTCTTTATAGTCAGACTATAGCAAAATTATCACTGATGGGTGGTATCAGAAAAATTATGCAGAATGTATTACATTTTAATATTCCACATTACAACAGTACTCTGAAAACAAAGACTCTATATAAGATTTCTATTGTAGCACCTAAAACTTTTAAAGTACATTTTAACCTTTAAAAGAAAAATCAGTATTCTAAAGAGATCAGCTAGGAATTACTTAATGTATTTCCAACACTCCAGAACTCTACAACTGCTCTTCTAGAGCAAGTCCTAATAGAACTTCTGGAATTCAGGAGCTTTTTACCATTTTCAGTTTAACAGCTCACAGTCACATACTAAGAAACTCAGGAGGACCCGAAGAAAGTACCAAAGATACCTTTTCTCCTTTCTGTTTTGGAACTACCCGTTCTGACTCCTTATCACACTTGTTGCCCAACAGTATTACGTCCACTTCATCACCTGCTTTCTAAAAGAGAACCAGCATTAATAAGTGTCAAGTAAGAAAAAAGCAAACAACAAAAGCCCTTCATCTTCAGCTCACACTAACCTTCAGCACTCCATTTCCTTGAAAGTAAAGGCTAAATTCTGTCGTGACCTTCACATGTGCAAATATTTTCCACCAGTTACTGGGATTTGGAGGAAAACAGCAAGATTGCAAAGAGCAGAAAAAAGCTACTTAGAAGTGCCAGGTGTAATTTCCAACCCCTTTCGTAAGATATAAAGTATATGGTGCATGGGCACCATCTTCTGATGAATGCTCCATCTTGAGGCTTTAAAGTGACTGGAAATGCCCTGAATTCACAGACACTGCCCTCCTTAAAGTAATAGATTCATGGATTAGCATATGACTCTGGTCTACATCCAGCTCTCACAAGTAAAAGGGAAGGAATTTGCTGCACCTGAAAGAACACCTCTCTGTGCTTCACTTTTGCACACAGACAGTAAAATTACTTTCAAAGTGTTCAAACTCAACATAAAAGTCTGATTATTCCAAGACACTAGGAAGAAGGCAATAGATTTTTAATGAAGTAAAATTTAAAAACCTCATTGATTCCAAAAGGAAGAAAAATCTACCTTTTTGACCTTGCCTCCATCTCCGTTCCTCTAAACCACTCACATGTATGATGACTGTGAAATGCACTGGGTTTTTCACATCAGTGTTATTTTAAGATAAGTCATTGTAACTATACATGACTGGAATAATGACAAGGAAAGGGAATAGCTCTGCAACAGCATGTGGAATTTGAAAACTGACATTCGTTGTGAAAATCATAATATTTTAAACCTCTTTTGGTGCTTACATGGAGGACACTGAGGGTCTCAAGCTACAAACAATAGAAGCTAATGTGCCATGGCTTTTATTCTGGAGGTACATGCTCCCACAGCTTCCCTGATGACTCAAAAAGCCTGGTCTCAGGCTGCAGATCTCTCTACGGGGACTTTGATGAAATCTCTGATCTCTGTCAAATCCTTAACTTTTGTAACTTTGCCATAAGACAAAATCAGTCACAACCATACAGAGAAAAACCTCTATTCATTAAAGGATGAAAGAACACTACTTATAGTCTCTTTCTACTTTTACAACAATTGGAAGACTTCATCAGTAGGCACAATTTAATATTAAGGAACACTATTTCTTTTTTCTAATCCAATCTACTCTTAGAGTCAGCTAGACTTATTTCATAACCACAGTTTACGTTCAAGATAATGTAGTATTAAAATGAACTTCATAAGAGTACAAAGTACAGGCCTAAAATAATGAATTCCTCTAACCTGGATTAACACACCAAAATGTTGGCTGTTTCAGAATGCATTGAAACTTCACTCATTAAGATCAGTGTCTCTCCTACATAAAATCACATACAGCAGTCCCAAAATAGGCTGAATAGTCAATTAAATCTCATTAAATAATCAACTTTTAATTTGGAAGAAGACTGAAGGTTGATGAAGGTTTTACAAGTGACATTTGACTTCACTCTGAAGTTAAAAGTTTAGAGGGAAATACTTGCATACTGCATGTACAAACCCACTGAATTAACTCTGTAACTTAATTTCGGTATAAACAGTACAAATTTTTGCAGTAGGAATGTTCTTTCTAAACAGCTTCAAACAGTAACAAAATTTGAATGAGGTTTGAGGTACTAGGCCTTTCAGTGAGTATTTATCAGTACTACTAGTCACAAAGTATTTATTTCTGCAAATAGCTACTATTTGTACATCAATATAATGTATTAATGTATTTTGACTTTGTCTGGATCCTCCACCAAAGCACTTACAGTTCTCCTTTTTTAAAGAGAGTATCTTGCAGTTTCTTATATTTAGAAAACTGAAGATTGTACGTCAAAATGATGTCCATTTTAAATTCTGAAAACTTACTATGCATGAAGCCTTAAAAAGTTAAATCAATATGACTAGGCAGAAGTTTGACTGTGTGCTCAGCTGGCATAAAAACTGCATGGGTACACTGATTTGAACTGGCCAAAAAAATGTCTTTTCAGTGCTTCCAAAAGCTCACTGCATATTTTCACACTCAGTTATTTATAGCTCAGGAATAAGCTTTCCAAATGCAAAATCTATAGCTAAAAAGATGATGGTTATTTTACAGTTGTTAAAATCCTATTATGCAAGTCAGTACTGAGTAAGCTCATAGACTCAGGAAACATTTTTCCCCCCATATTATGAAGAAGTACTATTAAAAATTTCATCAATTTCATCAAGGCAAAAATAACTTTTTTTTTCCAGATGAAGTTTTGCTCTGGTATATACAAAAATGCCAATTTTTGGTTCAGTCTCTCAGTTTTTGTTTGGGTTTTAACATTTCAAAGTTCACGTTTTACTGAAGGTTAAAATAAGTATAATCTGAACCTGGAGAATACCTACACTATTTTATTTTGAAAAGGAAAACATAATCACTGTATTTCTCTGAAAAAATTGGAGCCAAGAGATTTACTGAGACTGATCAAGTCTTCTCAAGTGTTTGGCACAGCTTGGAGCCACCAGGTTTTGGTAGAAGCATTTTTCTTCCACCAGGTTCCCAGGCAGCTGCATCTGGCAGCAGCAGGAGCCAGGCTGCTCTGAGCAGTGGCCACAGGAGGGAGCAGCAGCAGAGCCTCCAACTCAGCAGTGCCACATCCTGGACTCGGAACACTGGACACTCACATCACAGTACCACAGTCTCTGTAGCACATTACTGATAGGGGCCACCCACCCACACCCTTCACCCCACTGCTTAATGTCCACCCAGCCAGGGAAATACACAACCTGACTAAGAGGCTATTAACAGAAACCAAAAACGCAAAAGCGAAAATATCTTGCTCACCCCTTTTGAATGCAATTTGTTTGGGGATTTGGGTGGGGTTTTTTTCTAATGTTAGGTCTTTTTTTTCTGCAGTTTTAATTTTCCAGAAGTGCTGTGAATTTATGTGAGTATGAAAAGTAGCAGCCACCTTTTCTATAAGAAAACTACACCATATCTGTACTTACAGGTTATTGGAAGAAACGATGCCTTCACTTCTTAAATAGTGAGCACAGACCTACCACGAACGACCTCAGCCTCCCCTGCAGAAAACTGACCATGACGATTATGAGCTCACCCAGACTCCTTGTATAGAGCTATCTATCCAGGGATACATCTTCCAGAACACCACCTTGTCCCTTCACCACATCTCCAGGGTGTAGTTGTGAAGGGCTACATGATTTTGATATTCATTAATTACAGTTTGAAAAGGCAACAGAAGTTTGTTTGTAGGTCCAAACAGTCAAACTGAGAACGCATACCTCAGAAATACACTATGGGAATACTTAAACAGTCTGTATTTAAGGAAGAAATGTAGCATTAATACAGTTTTTCACATTTGAAGAAGATGTACGTGGTCAAACATCAAAATGACAGCAGAGCTGGAGAAGGCCATAAAACTGGGAAGCTACTTCTTACTCACTAGACAATGACACTAAGACCTTACCCTTTGGAATACTGAAGAATAATTTGTTGGGAATATTGTCCTCAGAGTCTCTTTGAAAGCATCACATGGGCAGTGTTCATATTAGGATTGCCATACATGTCTCTGTCCACATACTTTTCTAAATGCCACCTTATGACCTCAGTTACAAATGCCTGGTTTCCAGGACTTCAGTGGAAATAAATGAATGATAAAATTAATTTGTCTTTTAGCAAAAGTAGGAGGCAGTAGATATAAACCAATTCATCCCAAAACCAACCTAGGACTACAGATAAACCAATGTAATAAAATGACAAGAACAAGAATTTTAAGTTCTAATCAGAGCCATAACGACAAACCTATCTATGAACTGGGATAATTTGATCTTTTGACATCAGCCTTTCCCATGTGAGCAAGAAAAACTCAGAAGAGTTTCAAGTCAAACAAATTTACATTTGTGAAGCAGTTTGTTATGCTGCTTTTATTTAAGTATGATGCAGAAACACTGAAAGACAGTCCAGTCTCCCAAACGCACCAGAAGAACCAAACCAAAACAGGGCATTATGCAGAAATGGCAGCAACTCAACAATCCACACAGTTCATGTCGTGGTTGAGGGGTCACTTCTTCCGGGAGGACTAAGAGAAGGCTAATGTACTCCAACAACACTAAACTACTGTCACCAAGACTTGCATAAGAAAATAAAATTATCTTCTCCATGCAGAAAATTCCGTGATGGCAGAAAATTTCTAGCACAGAGAGAATTGTTAGGAGCTGGTAACGCCACCTGCATGGCCACACCAGGAGACTAGCACAATTGAAACCAGTTTAATAGTTTACTTCCAAGGTATTTGGAAGTAAACTAGGACCTACCATCTATGTCAACAATTTCTGGAGACCCAGATGCCATGTGTGAATAATGGAGTGATTTAGGTTGGCAAGGACTTCTGGAAGTCAGCTGGTCTAATCCCTGCTCAAAGATGGCCCAACTTCAAAATCACGTCAGGTTGCTCAAGGCGCTGTTGAATAGACTTTTAAGCGTCTCCTTTAAGTCATCCTCTCTGGGCACCTATTTGAGCATTTGAACACTCTATTGGGAGGAACTTTTTGCCAATGTTAGTTGGAATCTTGTTCAAAACATCCTGGAAATAACTGTTTTCTGCAAGTGGATTTGTTACACAGCTGCTTGTATTTAATTTTCAAAGGCCAAACAGCATCAGCCTTTCAGAACAGGTGCATGCAGTAGCTAAAAGCCATGTCAGCAGACAAGAGGAACACTTTAATAAATTGGACATAACCTGCAATCCTACAAATAAAGAATGGCTTCAGGTTCTAAAGATATCTTCCTGCAATTATCATGCTCCTAATGAATGCATTACAAATCCAATATCCCTATACTACACTTGACAATAATGCCCTAAGATATTAATCTGTGAGTGAGTATATTTTTCTAGCAAGCTTTTAAAAAGTGCAGTCATGTTACTTAGTTTCCTCTAGTTCTGAATTCAAATTTTACAGATATGGCAGCATATTTGTGTCTTGAACTTCCCTGGACAATAATTAATTTTTAATAATAAAGCTGCTGTATTCCACACTTAAAATAACTGAAATATAATGAGAACATTACTGGTAATCTGATTATAATTGCACTGACTGGCCAGTTTTTATAAAATCAATGCGAGTTTTTAAGAATGCTAAATTGCTTGGATTGTTATTTTCAACTGTTGCAAAAATGGCTTAGCACACTGAACAGATTTTTAAAAGACTTTCTGTTTAAAATCTTTATGTGCAAGGAACCAAAAAATGAGAGCATAATGTAATAATTGTATAGCCTCAAAATTCCTGTTTGACTGATTCAGGTGCAAGCTTAATACTACTATTAGTCTGGTATTTAGTGAAACCTGTATTCTCTCTGCTTCCCTTTTAAAAACTTATTTAGTTTTTCTACACTTGCATATTTTAAATGGTGCTGCAGCAACAGTCCCTTTGATTCTGGGCATTTGTGGGGAATTAAATGCTGGTTTGCATTCACAGACCAAAGCAAATGCAAGGAATGTCACCGACCTCCAGGAAGCAATTAATTTTCATGAAATGCCCTGTGTTTTAACAGTTATTGCTTAAAAACATTTCTTTTGCAATGAATGGCCCCATATATTTTCACCAAGACACTTCAGAAATTGATATCCCACTAGGACTAAATTAAATTTTTTATTACTATCTAGCTCTATTACAACACTAATTGCTAGTTTTGAGATTGGTACAATCAATCATGCAATTTACATTCCTAGAAATTGTTTTAGATTGAGTATTTTTCCATTTTTTAAACTTTAAACTAACAAAAGTACCTTCAAGGGTTAAGATTAAACAGTCAAAGTATTAATAGCTTGAGTACATTTACAAGAAAGATTTTAAATGCCACAAACAGAGAGCAGGTTTGTGCAGGTGTCATTTCCTGATTGACTAAAGCAGATCTCAGCCTGTGTGGTGGCCACAGGAGCTAGTGCCGTCCTTCTCTCCACCCTAGCCATACAGCCCTGACACCTTCTTGGTGTGTATGGTTGTGCACTGTAGCCCACTGAATCAATCACCCTCTTGATCTAATTAAAGACAACAGGACAAAAGGACCCCTTTGGAGCCGATGTGAAGACAGACCAGTATTTTATGTCAAAATTTAGATAGATAGATAGATAGATAGACAGAAAGATAGATAGATAGATAGATAGATAGATAGATAGATAGATAGATAGATAGATAGATATAAATGCATATATGTAGGTAATTTACATTTTCAGTTTCAGGTAACAGTAAACCTGCTATCATACTGTTTGCTGAGCTAAATCTTTGTTAACCATGAAACTGTACAACCAGTGGCCTATCTAGCTGTGACTTCTGTGTGGCCAACAGAAGAAGGGTGCATGCTTTGCTTAACAAAATAATAAAACAGATGTGTTAGCTTCAAGTGTGTGCATACAAGCCAGTAAGAATATTGTGTCGTCGACTCTCCTTTGTAACATGTTACTGAAGTTAGGCTCGGTTGCCACTAAGACTTCTAAGAAAACTCTAAAGTCAAGAATAATGATGTACTAGGTCACTAGAATAATGGTTTTAATAATGAGGTAATGTGAATGTAATGTTTTACCAATGGTATAAGATAGCCCATGTAGATATTATTGGATATATGATCATATGCAGTTCATTAATTCAGCTGTATACTGAAGCTGTGAAGAGAGAAAATAATGCACTTGATGGTTTTCTTTCAAGACCCCTTCCCCAAGATGGACTCTCCCATCCATCATGTCATATCCCCACCAAATCACAAGAGTATTAAAAAACCTGCTTGAAAGTTTACTTGATTTTAATCAACAGAGAGCACTACCTTGCTTGTATTCCTACACTAACTTCCACAAGCATGCTAACTACAAACCGCCGGACTACTGCTGAGGGGCAATCTCACTGCTCCCCACAGCCTCCTGAGGAGGGAAAGTGGAGAGAATGGTACTGATCTCTTTTCCCTGGTATCGAGAGACAGGACACATGGGAATGGCTCAAAGTTGCGCCAGGGAGATTCAGACTGGACTTTGGGAAGCATTTCTCTACTGAGCGGGTGTCAAACACTGGAACAGGCTTCCTAGGGAGATGGTCAATTCCCCAAGCCAAATTAAGAGGTGTCTGGACAATGCTCTTAATAACATAATTTAACTTTTGGTCAGCGTTTAAGTGGTCGGGCAGCTGGACTAGATGATCACTGAAGGTCCCTTACAGCTGAACTATTCCATTCTAAAACTGCCTTGCCTCTGTCTAATAGAGAAAACATCAAGAGAGACCTAGCAAAAAAGACTTGGAATACAGGATTACGTGCAGCTGAATGATCTCTAAGGACTCTAATCATGTCTAAGGGCTTGCCCACTCCTCCCTCCCTTCACGTTGCTCCCACACATTCTTCTTCTGGCCTTCTTACTCCTACCAGTTTACCTCGCTCCAGCTCCAGTAAGTGTCAGACCTTTCTATGGGCCTCTTAAACTCATTGATGGAGCAGAAAAATCAACCAACTTCTTTTGCTGTGTTAGTTTTCTACCACATTAGGAAGTCAGAGTGAACCACAGAGTGAAGCTCCAGCGGGAACACATACCCCGTCTGGCAGCCATGTGCTGTTGAATCACTTCCTATGTCACATAAAAGCATGTACTTCTGGCTGCAGCACCACGAGCAGCTGAGCTAACCAAACAGATTCCCACCCCACTTCCTCCCTCTTGAAACCACCCTCTCAAGGACTATCCAGCAAGGACAAAGAGGGTATTTAATTCCTTTGATCTTGGGATGAGGTAACTACACTGAAGTAATGAAATTAGAAAAGGGAAATCACTGGCTGTGATACGGAATTTTGATATGGAATCTAATTAAAATCTGAGGATGAGCTCATGGAGATTGATCTATGCATAGCCACAGCAGTGACAAGAGCACCACAACTCAGCATGCACAAAGCTGGATTGGAAGCTGTGTTGTAGAAGTACTTCAGAAAACATTCCTCCATCACCATGGGCTTGTCTAAATATACACCATGTTCCAGTTTCAGATGACAGTAATTCTACTATCATACTGTGTGCTGAGTTAAATGCAAGAAATTCTGGTTAGAAACATACAGGAACAAGAATACATCTCATGCAGTCTTTTAAAATGATGCATTAATTACCTTAATTAAGAGACCAACCACTGACAGATATATTTACCTCGTATATGTCGTTCATCCAGACTGTTATACTTTGAAAACTCTTTGGATTTGTGATGTCATATACAAGAACAAAGCCTTGTGCACCACGGAAATAGCTGGTACTAAGTGTATGGAATCGTTCCTGGCCAGCAGTATCCCTGAAAGAAATTGTAACAAATCACACACACAAACAAACAAACAAAAAAGAGATGATCAAACTGCAGAATCCCCAAGAAAGATTACTTTAAGGAGTATTGTCCACATTTTAAATTATGTACTCTAACACGAAAGGAACAACAAAAAATATGGATGAGAGAAAATCTGGGTGCCAGATATAGCAGTAAAAGAAATACACTGGAAATTTATTCTGAATAATACAGCCCTACTACGGAAGCTAAGCCAGTGGCTGAAAACTGAGAGTAATGTCAAGCCCACCATTCCTTCTATATATAAATAACTCAGGTGATAAAAAAAATCAGATGTCAGATGACATCCCCATATTCTGACAACCCCTTTGTAAACTGTGACACAAACAGCAACCTGGTTTAGATGAAAGACAGGTTTTGGGAAAAAAGCCATAAAATACGGACACAGAGATTCCTATACATAATGCCAAAACTTCAGGAAACAAACACAAATGGGATCCCTCAATCTGCTTCAGGAGATGCTGGCTACAAAGTACCACACCTGAAATGTTTCTGCACTAATACACCAAGCAAGAGGAACAAATGAAACAAGCTCCAAGCTTTGACCTAGTCCCAGAGACTTGACATCATTGGCATAAGTGAAACCTGACGGGAAATAAGATAAGGAAGGTGCATGCCCAGTGGAAGCAAAGTCAGGTGACATGGGAAGAACACAGAGATGCTGTTTGCCACTGTAGGGAGAAAATTTGTGTGGCCAAAGCTACACTGGAGCTGAAGCTGCCAGAATCATGGGAGACAATAAAAAGTTTTTTCCAATATATGAATGGCAAAAGGCAGTGTAGAAATAAGATCAGCCTGTTACAGGATGAGGATGGTCACCTTGCCAACAGGGACACGTGTGGATGCTGAAAAGCT
>VZTI01000849.1:586-18897 GCA_013397865.1 Struthidea cinerea
GTGGGGGGGGGAAGGTGCCGGGCCCGGGATCAGCGTCCCCCAGCCGGCGGGCTGGGTCTGGGAAGGGGCAACCCTCTGCGCCCACCCTCGACCTGGAGCCCCGTTTGGGCCCCATCCTTCCGTCGTTCCATCGTTCCATCCCTCCCTCCATCCCTTCCTCCATCCCCCCTCCACCCCCGCTCCAACCCACAACCTGGGGGGGCCCACGGGACCCTCCTCCCACGCCCCAAATTCGGGTCCGTGCTCTTTGCGTTGTAGGAAGGGAGAGCCCGAGTCCTCCTCGATGCCTCTTCCCCCTCGGCCCTCGCTGCAGCGCTGCTCTATCCCTCCACCACCCCCTGCTCCCTCCGCTCGGCATGCAGAGCCTCCTCTGCCCGGGGAGGGGGGGATCTTGGAGGACAGGGGTTTTTTTTGGGGGGGGAGGCGGGCAGGGGGATGCTTGGGGCAACCTTGGTGTTCCAGCTGACCCAGATGTTGGGTCAGCATCGTGGTTGTGGCTCTTCCTCCCCTCTTTCCTTCCGCTACAGATTTTGGGGGGATGGTGAGGGCAGATTTGGTTTATATTATTTTTTCCCTTCCTGCTGGGAGGGAATTGCACATTCACGAGGTTTTTCTATTAAAAATCTGGGTGTCTTCCTCCCCTCCCCCTGCGTTCTGGTGCAAACTGATGCCCAGCTGATGTGGGGGTGGGGACACCGGGAGATGCTCCACGGCAGCGGCTGCGGATGATCCGGGGTGAAGTCGGAAAGTCTGGGAAGGGGAGTGTGTGCAAGGGGCAGCAGCTGGATCCGGACCCTCGGGCCCTGAGCTGAATTTCGGAGGGTGATCCCAGGTGTGGGAGGATCATTCCTGTCCCCTCCGTGCCGTGTCGCAGCGGTCGGCGGGAGCCCCCCGAGGGGCCGCGCAGGTGGGGCGGGTTTCCGCGGCTCCGCTTCTGTTCGTGCTGTGTGTGGACGTGTAACCCGGTCCTGGCACACTGCAGCATTCCACCCGCACCGGCAGCCGTGACCGGGACGTCCTCTTTTCACACCGGGAAGATTTAACTGTGAGGAACGGAGGGGCGGGGGGTCCCCGTTCCCCTCTTGCCGGTGTGTTTAGAGGCGGGAAGGGAGGAAAGCGTGACAGTGGTGGTCTTCCCGGGCAGTCCTGGTTTGGAGGGACGGGGCCTGGAAATGGTCCCGTTTTCCTGTGTCGGTGATGGAGGTTCCGGGAAGCTCTGGGGTGGGTTCCTCCAGCGGGAGCCCCGGGGCAGAAGGTGTGGGTGAGGCTGGAGGGGCCCATGGGCCGCTCCCCGCCCGCCTGCCCGCAGCCGGAGTCCCCCGCGCCCCTTGCTGTCCCCTCGGGCCCATCCTGATCTCGCCGTTCTTCGGGGGCAGGTGCCGTCACATAAAGTTGGTGAAGCTGTTTAGGATCTCGAAATAGCCCAAGGCTTGGGGAGTTGGTGCCTTTTGGAGTAAGAAGCCCCTGCACTCTGTTGGGACCTTTCCCTGATGGGTCTGTCCTAAGGCCTCCCAGAGCTCCAGAGCTCGGGTTTTCCATCCTTTGTGTGTTTAGAAAGTCCCTGTTCTTCACTTTGGTGTTTTATATAAAATTAACAACATGACTGAGGAGCTACTTGATCATTTTAACACCTTTGGGTGCTGCTGCAGCAGTGTTGTTCATCCAGGGTGGAGGACCTGGACCCATCACAGATAATTTAATCAGTTATATAAGCTTGGATGTATGGCTTAGATGTAGATCATGGTATAGATACTGTACTGCTCAGTGGAACAAGTATGATCCTGTGGCTGTTTGGTGGGAAGAGGTTTCTAACAGGCAGGAGGGCGAGGGATCACGTGCCTCAGGAAATGGAGCATGGCCGTGCCTTCATTCTGTTAAATAAAGCAGAAACAAAGTCAGCATTGAGTGGAAATGAAGGAGCTTCAAAACATAAATCACGCTATCATCTTCCTCCTGTTTGTTGCCGTGCCTGTGCTTGGTGGTGGGGCTGCCTGAGTGTGTTTTTCATTAAAATGACCTGATAGGGGTTTCCATCTCGGTGGAGAGTTGCTGTTTTTCAATGGCTGAGTGGTGCTGGCCCCGAGGCCGTGTGGCTCCGCGGGCTCCTGCCGTCACATGGTGGCCCTTCACTATCGATCGCCTTCCCCCGAAGCGGCTGCGACTCCATTGACATCGACAGATACACTGGGATCAATAATTTATTGTTGAGTTCAGAGCAATGGGCTGGCTTAGAGCAGGAGCAGTAAAACAACCAAAGCGAGTTGGGAACAAGCACAGGGGGAATAATTTCAGGAGCCACAGAGAGGGAACGCATGTGATGGCTCATGTTGGTGATGGTGGGGTGGAGAACTGGTTATTGTGGGACCACTGGCCGGAATCTGGTGGGGTTCAGGAATGACTAAATCCCCTTTGTGCCTCATTATCCCATTTCTGTGCAGAGGTGGAGGATACAAGTAGGGAAGAAGTGGCTTCCTGCTGCAGGAGTATTACAAACCCTCCCTAACATTAGCTCAGGTTCCAGTCTGGCTTTTAACACTTTACACGTTTTTCTGTCTTAGGCAAAACTGTCTCCTTTTCAGGAGGGATTTCTTCACAGCAAGAGTGGCCAGGCCTTGGAAGGGGCTGTCCAGAGACTGGTGGAGTCCCTCTCCCTGGAGGTGTCCAGAGAGTGACTGGACATGGCACTCAGTGCTCTGGTCCGGGTGACAAAGTGGGGGTCGGTCACATGTTGGGCTCGATGAACTTGGAGGGCTTTTCCAGCCTCCGTGATTCTGTCTTGAAATGCTGTTCCAAAGTTAGAGCCACTTCTGCCTTCCCTTCCCTCGGCCTTGTCGTGGAACTGTTATTCCTGCCTAGTGGAGCACTCCAGCAGATGGGAGATTTTGAGGAGAAAGAGCAGCTGGTGGGGCCTGGGCTGTGCCAAAGCTGTGACTTTGCTCCTTCCTGAACAGAGCCATTTCAAAATTCAAAGATTTGCTACCCTCTGAAAGCGCCATTCCATGCTTCTTGTACTTCTGCCCCAGCAGGAAAGTGAGAGGAGTTTATAATGAAGTCTGCTGAGAGCTGATTTGGGGAGGAATGTTTGTTGAATACTGTGTAACACCTGCTGAACTGTCCAGGTAGTGGTATTGAAGTTACAGGAAAAACTGTACAGGTGGTCTTAAAGTTGTGGAAATGAACCCTTCATTGCTGGAGAAGGGAGCAGTGAGTTGTGGAGAGTGAGAAAGTCCCCCCGAGCCCCCCTTTCTCCTGGCCGAGCCCCCTCAGCTGCTCCTCAGTGTGAGATCTCTGCCGCCCAGGTGGGAAAATGCTCCGGAAACATGAGGCTGAATGACAAATGTGGCCATTCCAGTGGTGGTTCCAGTGGGAGATGAACTTTTTCTCGTCTGTTGAGTGAAATCAGTCGCAGGACGGTGATGTCAAGACAACCGGGAATAACTGACCTTAGCAGAGGGAGATGTTTGTCTGAGCAGACACTCAGGGGGTGATCAGGAGGGAAGAAAACAGTGTCACCCCATGAGGAACCTGGCTTGTGTTCCAGCACATGGCAGAAATTCCAAGAACCGTGTTTTAACAGAGCACGAGAAGGGGGTTATTTATTCTCCCCCCTTTCATATTTGTCCCTTGTTGTACCCAAACCATCTGAGCGCTCCATGACAAGAAATTAATTTCCCCAAAATTATGGTGTAAAATAACCATGCCCTGACTCCAGTTTTATGGGTCATGGATGGGCTGAATGAACCGAACAAGGAATTAAATTTGGGTTAGTGGCTGAACTCTTGCACAAAAGCTGTTTTGAACAGTTCTTTGTTCACGAGTTTGAATGTAAAAGGGAGAAGTTGGAGCACTTCAGGTTGTTTAGTTTGTGAATGTCTGAGTTCTGTGTGAGTTTGGAGATAAACACGAGTCGGCCTTGAGTAGCGAGAGAATGCAGAACTGGGGATTAATTAATTAACCGGGATTATCTAGTTCTGGTTCTTGTAACTTGCTGAGGGATATTACTGAAGCCACGCAGCTGCTGGGAGGGAGTGAGGACCCTGCAGGAATCGGTCTCAGTCGGTCTTTTTTAAAGTGTTGTTAATTAATGATACATTTCTGTGTGGTCAAGTCTTCAAGGCCAGGCTGGACAGGGCTCGGAGCAACCTGCGAGGGTGGAAGGTGTCCCTGCCCATGGCAGGGGGTGGAACAGAATCAGCTTTAAGGTCCCTTCAAACCCAAACCATTCAACCATTCTGTGATTCTAACATTTTTCTGTTGCTGTTGGTTGCTTCTTCTCTTTCCTCTGTACATTTCTGTTCGTTTTTTCGCCTTTAGAGCTGTGTCTGTCCAAGTTCAGGTCTTCCATGGCCATTTCAAGACCATGAGCACTTCCCTGCCCTGTCCCAAGTCCGCCCTTGACCTCCATGTGGAGCCAAGCACCCAGGGAACTTCCACAAGGTTTTACTTAGGGTGTAGCAATCAGTGCTGCTTGGGAATGGAAATATTTCCTTTTTCTTCCACTTTATAGCATCAAACGTGCCACGAGAGCTTTCCTGAAGGAAAGATCCCTCCTTCACTGCCGCTGGTCACATCGCTGACCCTTTTCATTGATAAAATTGGCCTGTTCTAGGCACAGGATTCACTGCAGATGGGGATTGGAGACTGAAGGCCACTTCCAGCCGTGGATTTCCCCATGGGTGGATATTTTGGGGTTGCTTGAAGCTTTTGAGGCTCTGCTGCAGCAGGATTTCAGGGAGCTGTTCATCTACGCCCTGTTTTCCTTCCTGCCTCAACCCTCACGTTGGAACCAAGAGCCACGTGTGTCCATGTGGGTTATGTAAAAATTCACACAGAAGGTCTCTCTCTCAGAGAGACACACTGTGAATGGCTGAATCGTGGTAATTAATAAAGGAAGAAATGTATTAAAGCAAGGAAATTGCCTCAAAAGTGTTTTTTAATTTATTTTGACGATCAGCTTGAATAATTTATAGGAATATTTCATAATGTACCAGTAAATGGACTGCTGGGAACACTTAGAAAAAATAATTAAGTCTTAGCAACTGGGCACCTCAGTGCAGCAGTTTCTGGTGGAAAATCTTTGGCATTTGAACAATGTGTGTGTTGTGTGCACCCAAATCTGAGTTCCCAGGAGGAATTCCTGGCTCGACAGTGTCATTCCCAGTGCAGGTACCCATGGATCCCTAACCCAGGCACCCTCTTCTGCAGCTCACCTGGCTGCTGGGTCTCTGTCACTGCTGACCTCGGCAGCGTGGTGGTGTTCCCAGTGCGGTTTTCCATGGATAGCCCACACCCCACCTTCCCGAATCCACCTGGACGCCGAGTCTGTGTCACAATTCTCAGAACCTTCCTCTTGTTAGAGGTTGAAAAACGTGATGTGGGAAGGGCCGAAATAAATCCCAGCATATATCCATATCAATTCCTGATATCCCAGCAGGACCATTCCTGGTTGGAAAATAACATTTACAAGGTTTTTAGTTTCCAGAAGCTTTGCCAGGCCGGCCCAGCTGTGGAAGTGTCTTCCTTGATGAAGATGAGGTTGAGCCACACCGTTTATTCTGTCCATTACCTTAATGTGGGATAGTTTATTGGGAAAACAAGTGAAGTCAGGACAGGCAGGAACATCCCAAGGAGTGGGACCCTCAGGTCACTGTTACGTGTTGATAGTACCCAAGAAACAGCCCTGGATGTGATTCCAAAATGCCCAAAGATGGAGAAACTGCTCCCATGTGCAGCTGTGAGCCAGATTTGGGGAATGGTGTTGGTTTGTTGGGTTTGGTTTTGTTTTTTTCCTTTCAATGGCCAGTCAGCCGAGTCGGTGCCTCCAGTTGTGGGTTGTGTAATTGTGCACAAATTCCTTCATGCCTTCATTTTTTCCCTTTTTTATGCTGTGTCCCTGAGCTACTTTGGTTTCTAAATTCAGGCCTTACATATTTATCTGTGCCATTCAATTAGACCACATCCCCAATGCTGCTCTATAGTTTCACAGTATGTGGGAAATTTGGTAATTAAATGCATGCAAATGCTGCAAGAATAGAATAAATTAATTTTCCTTAATATCAGCAGGCCATTTGGTGATGTCTCAGAGATAATGTGACCAAGATACTGGCTCTTCTCTCCCCTTTTTGCCATCTTTTTTGAGTCTTTACTATTATTACTCCAGAAATACCCAGTCAGGTTTAGAGGAAGAGAATCCCAGCCCTGCTGCGCTCTGGAATTACATAAGGAGGGAGATCTTTACTCCAGGTTTTTTGGCTCTTCAAATAAAACCTGAGCTGGAAACAGCATTTTAAGCCCTACGTGTGTGGTGCAGCTTCAGATTTACGTGTGGATCAGAGGGTGTAAGGGGTTGTGTCACAGCAGTTGCAGGGGATAACCCGAGATCCCTCAGGATGCTTTGCACTGGGTGTTCCAGCTCTGGAAATGCTGTGTTGAAGGCTGGCATCTCCAGCTGTTCTTACCAAGGACTCGGTTATTTGCTCGGTGTTTGTTCCTGAAGCCCACTGCGCTCCAGAGAGTTGTGGTTCTCCGTTCCGGTGGTGGCTCCGGCTTCCCTGAACTCCTCCCACGTGAATACAGCACAATCCTCCTGGCCTGGGCAGGCTGTGGGTGCCTGACCTCGTGCTGAAACAGCTGAGTTTTAACAATTCAGCCTTATGTCAGAGTTTCCAAGGAATCTGAAAGTCATTCTTTTCAGAGATTCCGGATCTTTAATATTTATTTGGATGCTGTGTTTGTGTTGCCTTAAAAGATCTGACCTTACTGGTTATCTTTCTCCTCGCTTGAGGGACCTTATCCTCTGTAGCTTTGGGATTCGTTCTGTGCCGTATCCTCATGGTTTTTATGCCTTTCCTCTTGGATTTGCTGTTCGGGTCCCTCCCCGAGCACCGTGTCGGGGCTGGGTTCTCTTCCAGCCTGCAGCACTGCAGTGCTGTTGCATCAGTGCAGGGTTTCTGTCATCCCTCTCCTCCCTTGGCCTCCTCCCGGAGTGAGAACAGCCTGACGAGGTACCAGCAGCTCAGAAATGCAGCGTATTGCTGCTGCTGGTTCTGGAGCGAGAGCCTGGCACGAGGAGCAGAGCTGCAGAGCGTTTGTGGGCGGCTGGGTTCGGGGGAACGAACTTCCTCACAGCTCCGCTTGCCAGGGGAGTGGGTGGAGGAGCACAAGGGGCTCCCTGGAGGGATGGGGCAAACCCTGCCAGGGGTCTGGGCTCCTTGGAGGCTGGAGGCTCTGGGAGCTTGTGCTCTTTTCTTTTGTCATTTGTGTTGTGTGTGATGCAAGCAAAACCCTGTGTCTAACCCAAATATCAGAGAAATTTCACTTTCAGAAATTGCTGTTGTGCTTGATGGAAGTATGTTAAAAATTATTTCATTTTTATGGCCTCAAATGAATAGAAACCCTGATAATTGATAGAATCATGGAATGGTTTGGGTTGGGAGGGATCTTGAAGATTGTCCAGTTCCACCCCCGGCGTGGGCAGGGACACCTTCCCCTGTCACAGGTCACTCCGAGCCCCGTCCAGCCTGGCCTTGGGCACTTCCAGGGATCCAGGGGCAGCCCCAGCTTCTGTGGGCACCCTATGCCAGGGCCTCCCCACCCTCCCAGGGAGGAATTCCTTTGTATAATTCTATATCTGTAAAATGAAAGGGTGAGATTTGACTTCCCGTCGCAGAGCTGTGATGTGCTCCGGAGCAGGAGAGGCAGGCAAGCCTGGTGAGGGCTTGGTCCTACCAAAAGAGCATTCGGAATTCTCCTTGGACACTTGTTCCAGTGCTGAAGCCATTAAGGGAACTTCTCATAGCTGCAGGAACACCTGACAGGGCACCAAGGAGCATTTTTTGGGAATGCTCAGCATACTCAGTTCACGTTGGTGCTGGTGCTGTCATAAACCCAGCCCCGAGTTACTCCTGTGTGTGCCAGGGAGTACTTTGCTAAACACCTCCTTAGCAGAGTGAGGAGTGTGCTGGTACCCAGCCTTATCTGGACCAGGCTGGACACCTGGCCCAACCTGAGCTGGCTTGGAATTTTGTCTAAAAATCAGTCTGGCTGAGAGCAGTGACTGGTCAAACTGTTTTTGCCGGAAGATAGTGGCTTTGAGGATGAAGTTGCTTTCCAGAATGTTTTTTATAGAGAAGTTTGTGTTCAGGAGGAGGGCCCAAGTCGGGGTGGCCGCCGCTGGGGCTGGGGGAGATCCAACAAGCTCCTTCCTGACTTGTAGAACTCGTTGAAGTGGCGCCTTGGGCAGTGACAAGTGGCTTCATCCGTGCCCAGCCTTGGCGTGCACGTGCCTGGGGCTTGTTTTGGGAGTGAAAGCAGCAGCTCTGTTCCTCGTTCCGTGGGGGTTTGAAGAGCAGGGCCACCTGTGGCTCTGCAGTGCCCCGTCTGTGTGTGGTTCTGACATTGTGCCTGTGCTTGCTCCCCGCAGAGCTGACCTGCCCGGGGTGCAACATCGCTAAAGAAGCTGCTGCAGGATGAAAAGATGGCAGCGCGGCTGCTCGCACCACCAGGCCCCGAGAGTTTTAAACCCTTCACTCCGGAGTCTCTGGCCAACATCGAGAAACACATCGCGGAGCTGAAGAAGAAGCAGCGCTCGAAGCAGGACAGCAGCCACCGGGATGACGATGAAGACAGCAAACCAAAACCAAACAGTGACCTTGAGGCGGGGAAGAATTTGCCTTTCATCTATGGGGACATCCCTAAAGGGCTGGTTGCTGTGCCACTGGAGGACTTTGACCCTTATTATATGACCCAGAAAGTGAGTCTGCAAGAAAGGAGTTGCTAAAGCGCCTTTTTCTCGGGAAATTGCAGGTTTGGGTATGGTTTAAACAGAAGACAAAGAAAGGGAGTCTTGGATGGGGCTGGTTTGGTTGGTTTGCTTTCTTATATATTTTTCTGCGAGGTTTAATAGAGATGGTATGATCAGTCTTTAAGGATGGAGTTAGGAGAACAAGCTCTGGAAACTAAAAATAGTTCAAGTTGTGCCAATTTTAACCATCACGGCAATAAGGAAAATTTAATTGAGGGGTAACAGTAAGGGTTTCAGTGTGTATTTCATCACTTCCGTGGAATTCAGTCTGAAGTTGATGGCTGTGAAACACTGGGACACAGAATCATGGCAAAAAATGAGGTTAATTAACTCGCTTTCATCTTAATTTTTATTTGTCTGGAACGAAGGTGATGGGGCAGGAGGCATTTGTGGGTGCTGAGGTGTTGGAAGAGCTGGTGTCGTGAGGGGAGCGGTGAGTTGGCAAACTGTGCTGGGGATGAAGGGGAGGGACCCACTGGTGATGGAACGAGGAGCATGGCCACTGATTTTTTTAGAAGGCTAAAACTGAGATTCTTTAGTGTTTAATTTCATTGCTTTCTTTGATACACGTTTGATTGAGCCAGCTGAGAGCGTCACCATCTGAACGGAGGCTCAGCTGTGCCGCTGGGGGAGCTGCAGGTTGAGCTGTATGGGTGACAGGAGCTGAGATGTGGCTGTTCAGAACTCGGGCACAACTGGCTCCGTGTGAAATCCGTGCCGTGGGTAACCAGTGTTCGATGAGTTTTTGTCGGGACAGACGTTTGTGCCATGCTCAGAAGTGACTCTGTGACTGGCAGGGCATCACTCACGTGGAATCAGCTGAATTTGGGGAGTGATGAGTGTAAGTGACCCTTCTTTACTGTGTTTGCACTGATTGATGGTTGTTTCTTGTGTCAAGGGTGCTGAGTGCAGGCACCAGCCCAGAACAGGGCTGTGAAATTTGGGGATCTGGGTGTGTTGCATCGAGGTGCCTGGCTCGTGTGGTCCTTCAGGAGATGCGGGTACCAGGAGCTGCTCTGGGAAGAAGGCAGCTTAGTTATCCTCAGGAATACTTTTTATTTATTAAACAAGTATTTTCTCTTTGTGTTCTTGTAGTTGAAGGGGTGGTGTCTGTGGGAAAACTGGGCTGAATAATGCTTTTTCTGGCTAAAGTAGGGGAGCAGTGCTGGAGGGGCAGCGGGCAGGGCCGTGCGCTGGAGCACTGGGCAGAGCTCCGTGGCTCTCAGCATTCCACCACGAACAGGAGGCAGAGGGAACCCCGTTACCCCTCCTGCTTCATCCGTCTCCATATTTGCCTCCCAACACAGCGCTATTAATAAACCTTTCATTTTTAGAGGAAAAAACGAGCTCCATTCCCCTCTCTGAAGGCATCTGTCACATCTCTGGAAGCGCCGTGCCTTCCTTGTGGAGTCCCTGCCTGCTCGGCGGGCGCAGATGGGAGGGAAGGTTCTGGAGATGGGAGGCAAACCCAGCCAGCCCTGCTGACCCCGTAGGTGCTCGAGCAGGGCCCGGCTCTTCCCACAGGCGCTGCGTCCCCTGCTCTCCTCCTGCTGTGTCCGTCTCAGCGTGGCGATGCCTTAGGTGCTCCTCGCTGCTTCCAACAGTCGGTGACTTTCCACAAGGAATTTTTTTTTAAGGCCATTAAAAAAGGCCTTTCTCTGAATCATCAGGAATTGCAAATCTGCTTGAATCATGGGAAGTTTTCCAAGATTTTTTTTCCCCCCTCTCCAGAAGGCTTTGCATCGCAGGCCTTTGCTTTTGCAGCGTGCACAGGGGCGAATCAGCTGGTTGCTTTTCCCTGCAGGAGGACACGGTGATCTTGGTTTGTCTAAGGAAACTGAAACTGCATTTTGACAGAGCAGCTGAACCTCCCGGCACCTGTAAACTGATATTTAGAGGAGAAACAGTGTGACCTGGAAACAGAACCGTGGCACAGGGAGTCACAAGTCCTGGCTCTGTAGCCCAGCAATGGTTTTGTCCAAGGTGCTGCTCTTTTCTCTGCTCAGTTTCATTTTGCAAAGTGGGAGCCACAGAATTCCAGAATCCCGGAATCCTTGAGGTTGGAAAAGACCTTCAGGATTGAGTTCAACCTGTGACTGGTCCCCACCTTGTCACCCAGCCCAGAGCACTGAGTGCCACCTCCAGGGATGGGCACTCCACCACTGCCCTGGGCAGCCCCTTCCCATGCCTGACTGCCCTTTCCATGGAGAAATTCCTCCCAATGTCCAACCTGACCCTCCCCTGGCTCAGCTTGAGGCCGTTTCCTCTCATCCTGTCCCTGTTCCCTGGGAGCAGAGAGTTGTGGAGAGGGTGAAGGTCCCCCCGAGCCTCCTTTTCTCCAGGCTGAGCCCCCCCAGCTCCCTCAGTCACTCCTCGTGCTCCAGGTTCCCAGCTCTGGACACATTCCAGCCCCTCAGTGTCTTGAAGTGAGGGGTAGGTCCTGACTCAGGGGAATCTGGAATCCCTTTGCTCACAGGTAGCAGGTTTGGGAGCTGCTTTAGCTCCTTTTTGTCTCCGTGTAAGGACCAGAAAGAATTTTTTCATGATTCCTTGTTTTACAGCTTGTAGTGGCCTTGCAATTCCTGAAGCACAAGGTAGGAGCAATGCTTCCCAGTTTTTGTTATGGAAACCCAAAACATTTCAATTGAAGTGTCCATGAGGCAGGTGCATGAGCTTCCTTCTTCACACGTGCAAACAAAATTCAGGAAAGCTCCCTGTGTGAGCAGCCCCAGCAGCGGGAGCAGAGCAGCCCCATGGCCTTATCTCCTTCGGTGTTTATTAAGCAAGACGTCAGCACCATCTTCCTCTTCCTTCCTACAACCTTATCAGGATTTCCATTTTTTAATGATTTTCCATCTTCTGTGCCTCTCTTTCCTTCTGATCCGTTTGTGGTCCAGCCCATCCCTCCTACTAAACAGCTCCTCACCCTGTTCTTTGCCACTGAGCACGATGTTGGCCGGGTTGTGGCCGTTGTCCTCAAGCACCTTCCATTTCCCTCGGCGGGAATCTCATCCTCGCTGCGGGACGAGGTGAAGGTGCTCGTGCTTCTGCCAAGGCTCCACTCACGAGGCAGCAGGAGGTCCCTGGGTGTTCTGTGAGTTGTGGGTAAGTCGAGGTGGATGGATTTCAGTGGAAAAAAGGAAGACTGTCCGTACAGCCGTGAGATCTGAGGCTGGGCTGGGCTGCCCGAGGTCACCTACGGCTGCCAGAGGAGCACCTGAGGATCTCTCCAGAGCCTTTGTGCCAAGGGAGTGACTTGCAGCTTTGTCAAGTCACATGCCAGGTTTGGAAACGGGCCCTCTGGGTCCAGAATGTCACCTTGGCCCAGGAAAATCACAGGGACGTGAGGGACCAGCTGCGGGAGGCACGTCTGGCTCTGGGATGTGCCTCGGGAGCCTTCGCCTGGGATGTCTGCAGGGAGAGGTGGTGACTCTGCAAGGTCACGGCACCATTCGTGGGCTTGCATTTCAGTGAAGTCACCAAAACAGAGGAAAGAGTCGGAACCATCTCAAAAAACAGCTTTTTATTCTTATTTCTAGGGTCTCACTGCCTTTTCCAGGTCTTGAATGCTTAATGGTGGTTTTTTCTTCCACCCTATCTCTCCGGCTGGCTTCAAAGGAGCAGGAAAAGCGAGTGTGGAAGGAAAAGAGCGAAGAAGGGAGATTGGATTCCCTGGCAGTGGTTGTCTGCAGTCCTCTCCAGGTGCTGGAGGGAAGGCAGAGTGTGCTGGAGCTGTTGGCTGTGTGTGGCTGTTCGTGCTGTGGATCCAGGCACGCGGAGCTGGGATCAGGGAACGCCGAGTTCCTGGTCCGTGGTCTGGGAGGCGAGGGAATCTCTGCTGCCATCCCCTAAATAACTGCATGATTATGGGGGGAAGGGTGGAGAATCATTCCTGGCCCGGAGGCGGAGTGGATTTCCTTGCACAGGCAGATTGTGAGGTCATTAAAACTTAAAAATCAGGATCAGTTTCTTAATATTCCCTGTCGAACCGCTTGTTCTTTGCAAATATATCTTTCAGGAATGTTTTATTTGATAAATTCAAAAAAACGTGGATTTTTCTGCTGTTGGATGTAAAACAAGAGGTTAAGGCAAGAGCAGAACATGGCTGATACTTTTTCCCCCCACGAGCTTTTCAGTGGTGAAGAATAAGTTGCTAAGAAAGAATAAAATATGTCCCCTTTTGGGGGAAATGGGAAAATAGATATTAAATAATGGCATTTCTGTATTAGAAAGTGGGACTCTGTGAGCCAAAACAGACTTGAAAAATATTTTGCATTAATTCTGTATACTGTAGAATCCCAGAATGGTTTGGGTTGGAAGGAACCTTAAAACTTATCCATTCCCACCCCTGCCATGGGCAGGGACACCTTCCACCATCCCAGGCTGCTCCAAGCCCCCTCCAGCCTGGCCTTGGACACTTCCAGGGATCCAGGGGCAGCCCCAGCTCCTCTGGACACCCTGTGCCAGGGCCTGCCCACTTTCACAGTGAGAAATTCCTTCCCAATATCCCCTCTAACCCTGCCCTCTGGCAGTTTAAAGCCACTCCCCCTTGTCCTGGCACTCCAGGCCCGTGTAAAAGGTCTCTCTCCATCTTTCCTGCAGCTCTTTCAGGCACTGCACGGCTACAATTCGATCACCCCAAGCTTCTCTTCTCCAGCCTGGAGGCAGCTCTGCAGGTGGGGTCTCACCTGAGCAGGGCAGAGGGGCAGAGCCCCCCTCCCCTGCTGCCCGTGCTGGGGACTCAGCCCAGGCTCGGGGGGTTCCTGGGGCACGTCCAGCTCTCCCCCACCAGCACCTAAAACCCTTCTCCCCAGGGCTGCTCTCAGGACTGATTGTGTCCGTAGTTCTTCAGTCCACGGGGTGCCTGAGTTTGCTGTAAACTCATTTTCCAGCAGCTCCAGTGCCTCGCTCAGGGTGTCACCAGGAAGTCATCGCTGTCCCCTGCTCGGCATCGAGCGTCGGGGCCGTCATCGCGGTGCTGCTGCAGGAATGTGCTTCCATATGTTCTGAGGCTGTTCCTAGAGCTGTTTTCTTCTGAAATCTCCTGCCCACTCCCCCTCACTCCTCAGCCATTACAGAACTGCTCAGTGGAAAACCTGCAGGAAGCAGGAATGTTTTAAATCTTCCTGGAGCTGGAATGGTTCTTGCCATCCCTCAGTCGGTTCTGTTGCGCTCTCAAGTGCAGTCGTCATTTTGCAGGTTGATTTAGAGAATTTATCTTTTGGGACCTTCTTTCGTTTAATGAGACCTATTTCCAAGGTTTTGGTGGGTCCTGATGACTTGAAGGAAACTGAAGCGGATTTTTCACAGCTCTAACAACAAACAGAGACTTTGGGAAGTCCAGGCAGACACAACCATCTCTTAAACTGACTGCAGAATGCCTTTTTCCGGGTACCACCTTCCTCTGCGTTTTGAGCTTTGCTTCAGCACATCTTAAAAACTCTTGAGGATGTTCTTGGCCCAGGTCCAGAAAATGTTTTAAGAGCTTGCAGCCATTTTGAAATGGAGTTTTGATATGTCAGCAGCGGAACGGAAAACTGGGAGAGGGTTTGAATTGCCAAACACTTACTGGGCTTTTGGGCTTTTCTTTCTACTGATGAGACCGAGTGGAGATTTACTCAGGATTTTATAGGATACGCAGGGGAATGGTGGATCTCGGAACTGTCGTAATCGATGAGCAGACTGGAACTATTGACACCTTATTGGTGCGAGGGTTGTGCTGAAAGGCCCAGGGGTGATGGGCTTTACAGGCAGGAATAATTCAACAAGTTTTATGGTCTAAAAGGAGAAATCTGGGCAGAGCACAGAAAGAAAACACAGAACTGCCTTAGGTACAGTCACATAACAGGTGAGGGACGGAGAGAGCGAGGAGAACGTGCAGTTCATGTTTGGTAGGCAGTGGGATGAAGGCTTAGATTTCTTCGTGGAAGGGGTGGTCAGGCATTGGAAGGGGCTGCCCAGGGAGGTGCTGGAGTCGCTGTCCCAGCGGTGTCCGAGGAATGGACGCGGCACTCAGTGCTCTGGCCTGGGTGATTGGTCACCAGTTGGACTCCATGGCCTTGGAGGTGTTTCTCAGCCTCGAGGGTTCTGGGATTCTGTGACGTTGCAGCAGGCAGTGCCGAGTTTCTGAGTCAGTCCCTGTGAAAGAGCCACTGCACGTGGGTGCTCCATGGGATCGCTGCCGTGTGCCCTGACAAAGGGCTGCGACCCTCGCGTGGGGCTGTTTCCATCCACCCGCCCAGCTGAGTTTAGCTGGCTCCGGGTTCTGGGTTGTTCTGCCTCCGTGAAGCCTCACGTGTGTTCCTGCATCTCCAGGTGAGGGAGGGTTGTATTCCTGCCTTGCTGGCTTTGGCTGAGCGAGCCACAGGCTTTTCCCAGGGATTTTTCCCGTGGGAAATGGAGACACGGTGAAACTGAGCCACCTTTCGGAACTGCTCAGTGGGGTTTGGGAAATTCCTGTCTTCTTCCAGCTCACCTTGTCCCACGTAATGTCCAGCACGGTCATGTTGGAGGTCTCATTGCTCAAAAGGTGTGGGAGAGTTGGGAGATCCCTGTTGAGCTGGGGACACAGCAGGAGCCCGTGAGAATCCTGGTGGGATGGAGTGTCTTGCTCCAGAGCAAAAAGAGATTTGAAAAGGAAGGGGGTGCGAGTCCTGGAAAGTTTGTGGTGTCAGGGAAGGGGGGAGAGCTCATTCCTAGAATTGGGTGTCCCCTGAGCACTCTTTGGGCCTTTTAGAAGGTTGTTCCATGCCAAGGTGATCTGGTCATTAATTCTTGATGCTGCAATTTAGGAGCTGTCCAGGGTTGTCTTTGAAGTGCTTTTGGTGGGGATGCATTAGTGGTTCTGCTAACGAACCCTCCTCTCTCGGTGCTGAACCACAATCTGATTTTGATTTCCTTTGCAAATAATTTACTGCTCAATGGTCTAATTTAGCCAAACGAGCTCAAATACGTTGTTTCATTGACGAGGATGGAAATGACAAATTTCCTAAGAGTGAGTCTCCTGGGGAAGCCTGTGTTGGCAGAGAGCCCTCGTGGATTCCCTTGGGTTGGGCTCTGTGAGCTCGGGGCTGTGCCAGCTGGGGGTTGGAGACGGGAGTGAGTCCGGCTGCGCTCTGGGGCCATCCTGGAGAGGATAAAAGTGGGATAAATGGTGCCAGGGAAAGGGCTTTGGCTTCTCAGTGCACACAAATCGCTTTTTTCCCTCCGAGTCGGACGGTGAGTGCTTTGGCTGTGCCGGTGTGAAGCCCCCACAGACCCAGTTTGCCCGTGGTGCTGCTGGTGCTCCGCGTGTCCCCTCCGGGGAGATGGACCAGCAGGATTCTGCCCCACGTTCACAGGGATCATTCCACAGGTTCTTAATAAAGAAATGAACCTCGCATCTTAAAGATCTCTGTCGTGACAAGCAGCGAGACCCAGGGCTGTGCTGGCCGGGTGGGCGCTCGGGATGGGGGGTGACCTGTGTCTGCTGGGCTGGGGGACTCTGCCACCCCGTTCTCCTGCTGTTTGCCCCTCAGTCTCCCGTTCCAGGTGAGGTCTTTGCCTTTGCACCAGCGGGATTTGTTGTGGTTGGTTGGGAAGGAGGCACGGGCTGTGCCGGCGCTGTGCCCTGGAATTGGGGATGGTGCTCTGGGTCGTGGTGTGGGCTCAGCTGCCACATCTGCTCCTCAGGTCTGGTCCTGAGGCATTAAGGACCTGGGTTCTCATCCCTTAGAGAGGAAGGACGGTGCTGTGGAAGAGGAGAGAGGGGCCTGGGTGGGAGGTTTGGCTTCTGCCCCGTCTGAGGTCTCTAGTGAATGGATGTTTGGAGCAGAATTATCCACGGTGGGTGGTCCGTGGTGTACGGGTGTGTTGTACCCTAATGGGAGCTTCATAAAGGGGATTATTCAATCAAAAAAAAGGGCAGAAAATGCTGTGTTTTACCCTGGAAGTTTTTTGTCTATTTTGTGCAATTCCTGCTTTGATTTTCTTGCATTAACTCTCTCTCTCTCTCTCTCTTTCTTTTTTTCTCTGCAGACCTTTGTAGTACTAAACAGAGGGAAAACACTCTTCCGATTTAGTGCCACACCTGCCTTGTACATTTTAAGTCCTTTTAATCTGTTTAGAAGAATAGCTATTAAAATTTTGATACATTCATATCCTTTTCATTACCGAGTTACCTTCCCCTTCGGGTATTCATTGAAAATCCCTTACCTGTTGTCTTGTGCTCAGTTCACGTATGTGAACGCCAGTCCTGCACCTGGAGGCGTGGGTTGGCCTCAGAACATACACAAAATCCTGGTTTTACTGGATGAAAAAGCAGCTCTTTAGCCCCATCCACTGAAGGGAACTTCTGCTTTATTTCCCCTGCTCTCCCCTCAGTGCACGCACGTGGATGAGTTTTGGAACAGATATGACTTGAGATTGTGCTTCATGTGAGCTAGGCTTTAAGAGCTACTGAAATGGTTCAATTGAATTAAAATATAATTAAATAATAAAATATTATCTAGAAATAAATAGAGTTATTATCTGGAGAACAAGCCACAGCCACCTTGTCTGTAATTAGACACTGACTAATTTCTTGCTCTTTTGGCATCTCTAAAACATCCTTCTAATGGCAAAGCTCTTCCAAAATGTCCCATTGCAGGGCTCAGGGAGCTTTGGAAGCATCATCTGGTGGTGTTATTAGGAGAAAAATAATGTATTTTATTGACTGAGCTGCTTCACCCTCTTTATTTATTTATTTTTAGAAAATGGCTCTAAAATGGAAACGCATTCACATGGTTTAGAGGCTTCTGTAATCTCCTGTCCTGTATCTCAGATGGAGGAAAAGCTTTTCCATCTTTTCAAAGCTGGCTTGGGAATATTTTCTTTGGCTCTGTGTTATTTCTCGTGGCCTTTCCTCCCCCTGGATGTGCTGGGATGCAGCTGAGGGATGTAGGTCTGTCAGGCTGAGCCCGAGGTGCTGCTGAAGGCCTGTTTGAGTCTCCTGAAATAATTTTGGAGGTCAAACAGCTGGATTTCACCACTCCCCTAGTAATTCAGAAGCTAAAATACTCTCAAACTTCTAATTTGGAAGTTGTGCTGCTCCCCAGCTCAGTCACTTGTGACGCTGATCCCGAGCACACGGAGGGAGCAGAGATGTTTGGAAAGATTCCTGTGATTCTCTCCAAGCTGAATCCTGGTGTCTGTGGGTTTCAGCACTGCTTTCCCATGGGCTCTAACAGCAGACAGGATATTTTGATGTCACTGAATAGCTGGGGACGCATTTTCATTTAGGCCTCTGAACTGAATTGCTGAGAAATACCAGAAAATATAGCATTGATTTCTAGAAAACTAATTTTAAAAGCATGTTAGATATATATAAAATATAGAATTTATTGAATGGTGACATAGAATGCTGTTTATGTAGTCATATATGTTATGGAGTATATAATATGTTACGTAGTATATAAATAGTGTACATTATACAGCATACTAAAAGCACACAGAATAGAAATATTGTATATAATGCATATATATTATATAA
>VZTI01000849.1:19105-51922 GCA_013397865.1 Struthidea cinerea
TTATAAATAATTATAGATATATAATTATATATTGTATTATAATTATAGATATATAATTATAAATTATAACATTATATAAATGTTGTATATAATACATATATTTATATGTATTTTTAGTTCACATAGCGTATCGGTGTTGTATATAACACAGCCTATTGAAAATATATACCTATGTATTTATATAAACAATCTTATTTCCCATGGCTGCTGGAAGCATCTCAGCCCTTACTCGCAGCCCACAGAGAGTAGCCTGGAAATGGTTGAATTCTCCCACAGTGAAAATCTTTGGGGACTCTAAGGGAATGTGAAGAGTCACCGCGTGTCCCTTTGCTCCTTGACTTTGTCCCACAGTATTTAGCATGATCATCATGTGCACTATTTTGACCAACTGCGTATTCATGACTTTTAGTAACCCGCCCGAATGGTCAAAGAATGTGGAGTAAGTACGAATTGTTGTGTTTAAGTACCAAATCCTGGCCTTGTAAGAACCTCCCAGCACGCTGAGTTAGTTCCCTTGAGGACCCTGTTCCTCCCTGGGGTTTTTTTGCATGAACACGTTGTTTATTTAGACAGAAGTGTCTGTAATTCACCTTTTTCTCACCACTGAAAGGACTTTTCCTCCTGGCAGGTACACATTCACCGGGATTTATACGTTTGAATCACTCGTGAAAATCATTGCCAGAGGTTTCTGTATAGATGGGTTCACCTTCCTGCGGGATCCCTGGAACTGGCTGGATTTCAGCGTGATCATGATGGCGTAAGTCGTGTTATTCCAGGGATTTGTGTGAACGGGAGGGGACGGGGCCTCAGGAAGAGGGGAGGAGGTTTGGAAGGAAAAAGAAGATCAAGGAAAACTTAAATGAAAGCCCCGCAAGGTTTCTGTCTTGATTTGTCCAAGGAAAGCTTTTAGCCTGGTAGGATTCCAGCTCTAAACTGCAACAGCAAGGAGTTAGTGGGGCTGCTGCTGCTGCTGCTGCAAAAAAAAAAGGGATTTTCTGAAATTTGCTTTGATTAATACAAGATTTTAGGTGGTTCACATGCCAGAGGGGCAGATCAACGTAGGAACCAAATATCTTTAAATTCCAGTCTCTACCACTCCTTCCCCTCTGGGCTGTGGCTGGAGGTTGGAGGGTGATTAACCCATTAATAACCCATTAATAACCTGTTAATAAGCAGTGGTTATTAACCCATTTCCCATGAAGCTGCAGTGTCAGAAAGGAGACATTTGATTTTCCTTCCTCCTCCTTTTCTCTTGTGCTGGGTTGGGCTGATGTTGAGGATCAAGGGCATGTCTGAGTCACGTCAGGAGACACACCCTGAATTCCTGGGTTTTCCCTTGTTGCCCTGAGCTGATCCTGGCCCAGGCTTAGTCCCTCTGATGGAAACCAGGTCTTTGTCACTGGTACTCCGAGTTGCTGGTGGAAGAAGCATTTTTGCCCTTTTACACTTATTTTTGGAGTACTGCACGTGGCAGGGTTGGGCTCCCGTGTTCACCAGTGTCTGACGGAACAGGGATCGCAGAGGAAGGCTCAGGAGCTGGATTTCCAAGGGTTCAGAGCACTCGAAGTGAAATGCTTTAATCATATTTCGCTGGATTCTGCACCCAAGTTGGCTGAGTTTCCTGAGTTTTTGCTCTTTTTCTATTCTGGCTTTTAGTTGTTTATTTAAATTATACGCAGAGAGTTGAACGTTGTCCGTGAAAAGCCAACAACCAGCGGCTCCCCAGCGCTTCAGTTTTACTTCAGAGCAGTCAGGGATCTGCTGTGCCCCGTGTGAACACCTGGTGTGGGCACACACAGAATCCGACCTGGGAACTGGCAATTCCTTTATTTCTCCAGAAATTACCAAATATCATCCCACCAGCTTCAAAGGGCCCAGGGCCCAGATCTGCAGGGAATGTCCTAAATCTCTCACTGGTCTCTGTAACCCTCTCCTATCCAGAGGCTTTGCCTGCAGGCTCTGGTGCAATTCTTTTTGTTAAGCACCACTAAGAGGGTCTGAGGTTTTTAAAGCCCTTGAGGCCTTTCTGCACCAGGAAAAATCTTGGAATGTTGAGCATTTCTTTGCTTTTTCGTGCCGAGTTTCTTCCCACGCAGCACAGAGGAAATGTTCTCTAAGCTGGGGTAAAATTGAACCCTGGTACTTTGCACTAAGCCTCTTCTCCCCTGCGTATCTTGGGTTTATCCTCTTGTAAAAAGGGGAGAATCAAACCTTCCCGTGGCTCACAAGCAGACACTGAAGCATCAAGGATTAAAAATGGAGGATGCTAATTAAAATGAAGGATGCTGATTAAATTGGAGGATATTAATCAAAGCAGAAGATGATTATGTTTTCTTGAAAACATGAAGTGAGGCGAATATGCCTGAAGCCCCTGATCTGAGGTGATCGTCCAATCATGGAATCATGGAATGGTTTGCATTGGGAGGGACCTTAAAGCTCATCCAGTTGCACCCCCTGCCGTGGGCAGGGACACCTCCCACTATCCCAGGTTGCTCAGGGTGATGTCACCAAGTCTCCTCAAATATTTGGCACTTTCACAATTGCCTTCTTCTGTAGAGATGGCAAAGTTTCAAGTTCTCTGGAGGACTGTGTGAAGTTGGGGGCACCACAATATGAAAAACACCTAAAGCTGTTGCAGAGGGTCCAAAGCAGGGACAAGGGGATGGGGAAGGGTCTGGAGGAGTGGCTGAGGGCACTGCGTCTGTTCAGCTGGAGAACAGACTGAGGGGAGACTCAGGGCCAGGGGCTGGGCTGGATGATCCCTGTGGGTCTCTTCCAGCTCAGGACACTCCATGATTCTAGGTGAGGATGGGTATCCAGCCGTGTACCTGGGCAGGCTGGCTGGGGAGTGGAGAGACTCAAGCTGTGTTTTGCCTCTGCAGCTTTGTCTCTCTCTCTCTTTCCAATGCCAGTTCTGAAGCGTTTTAAATCACAAGCTGCTTCCTACAAGCAGACGATTTATGCAAAGGAAGGTGACCCCAACGGTGCCATTAACTCTGGTTTAATTCTGCAGGTATATAACAGAGTTTGTAAACCTAGGCAATGTTTCAGCTCTTCGAACTTTCAGAGTATTGAGAGCTTTGAAAACTATTTCTGTAATTCCAGGTAAGGCGGCCCCGGTTGGTGTTTAGCTGTCGGGTACAGGCCCCTGTGAGTGATGTATTGCTTTGTCTGTAGTTGTTGTTTTATTTTGGTGTGTGTATTGTCATGGTGTTTTTTGTGTGTGACCTCCCTCATTGCAGATATGTCACAGAGTTTGTGGACCTTGGGAATGTCTCAGCATTGAGAACTTTCAGAGTTCTCCGAGCTTTGAAAACTATCTCTGTAATTCCAGGTGAGAACCATTCAGCATTAAAGGCTGGGCTTGCGTGCGTCTCCTCTCCGTGTTTCCCCTCCCCTCCTGCACTGCTCATTCCTCAGAAATGGCACTGGGATTTTTCGGATGGGATTTGCAGTCTGTCTAACAAAGCAGTTTGAAATCAAGGCTCTCGGGCCATCAAACTGTGGGATGAACAGGCTCATCTTGTTCCACCTCCACCTTCCACTAGACCAGTTTAATCACAGCTCTGTCCAGCCTGGCCTGGAACACTTCCTGATCCTGAATTCTTGTACAGAAAAGCTTCATGCACGTGGTTTCTGAAAAGTGCCCCTGAGGTCAAGCTCAAGGCTCAGGTCTTACACTCGGACACCTCCAGCATTCTGGTTTCCAGGTGCTCAACCTCTTTCAGGGCAGGCACCCGAAATAACTCCTCAATGAGTTTTGGTCTCAGTTCCTTTGTGGTTTGTTCCCGCACGCTTTCACTGGTACTGGAGTGGTGGTTCTGCTTTCTCAGGCTGCCAGGGACGAGCCTGTGGAATTGTAGGGCACGTCCCTTTTGTCCCATCCCAGACTGCCAACCCCATCAGCTGTACCTGCCTGTTGTGCATGACGATGATGATGGTGATGCTCCTACGTGGCACCTGCTTCCCTTGCACCCAGTGGGAACTTGCTGGAGTGATGTTCCTGCTGAGCCTTCCTCCGTGTTCGGTGATATTTAAGAGCAAAAGATCTTTGGGGATTGCTGTTAGCAGCGCACTGGGCGGGTCTGGAGGGCGACTGCGATTCTCTCGGCCTGCTCCAGAGAGGAACTGGCTTGCTCAGAGAGAAGCATCGATGTTAGAACCAGTTTTGCCTGTGTTTTGCTTTCTTAATCATAGCAAAGTGGAGATGATGCAGCTTTAAGGAGGAGGTTACTGGCTGTGTGGCAGCATGCCCTGTGTTGCCATGGACGGGAGCAGAACAGCTCGGTTTGGGGTCGTTCTCTCCGTACAACTCCAAACCAACGGGGTTTTATTTCAAATGGCAGCGGAGGGGTTGGGGCTGAGCTCTGCTAAGTTCAGCACATTTTTATGTAATTTTTATTAGAGGGACAATTCGCTGCATGTTTTGGTGGAATAAAAGGGATGATTTGCCACACGCAGCCGAGGGGATCCTGTTTGGGTGTTGGGGACACTGAACGTACCTGAAATGCCAAAACTTTGGGGTTTTGTATCTGTTTCTGGGGGAGGATTGTCCAGGTGTGTTTCTGCAGCACGTGGGTGCAGCACAAACCTTGCCCCCCTCCATTTTGTGACAGCAGGAGGAATGCAAAGCTTTTGAGTCATTGGCCTTTTGGGTTATTTAATCTGAAAGCGTAAAGTGCTCTTTATGGGTTTTACCACTATCATTTCGTTGGGAAAAGGTGATTCTTAGAATACACTGAATATTAAAATCTAAAGGGGTTCCCCTTCTGCTTCAGCACATGGAATGGGAATTTTAACTCTGTGCTGAGCTACTGAGAAGCTCATTTTAGTGTTTCGAGTGCCATCTACATCTTCTGTCAATGACTGGAATGAAGATGTGTTTGAGACGAGGTAAAAATGGGAAATATTACCGGAATTTGACATGCCACGGACAAAATTCCGTGATCTCCATGGATCTGTGTGACAGGAGCAAACTGTGACACCTCTGAGCGAAACCACCAAAATACCCCTTTGGTCTTACAGTTTGATGGAAAAACTGTACGGAACCGTGATGGTCTCAAGAAATTTTCTGCATTGGCACTTGAGTTCTTATATTTTAATGAGAGCTCATGGCCTGGTGCCATGTGGGGACACAGCTGGGTCGCACCCGCATTCCACAGGATCCAGGGAAACCCGGATCCGCAGGGCACGGGGGCGATGGCTGCAGCTGGAAGTTGCTGGAGTTGTGTTTGGTGGAGGGTTCCCAGCCTGTGCCTGGACTGGGATCTCTCCTGCTGGTCCCAAACCCCCTTCTCCTTTCCCACCCGTGAGAGAGCAGCATCCAAAGCAGGAACCCGAGCGCTGACGCCCGTGGGTGCATGTGCAGAGCAGAGCCGTGGGATGAGCATGGCAAGAGGTGCTGGGGGTGATGTGTCTGCCAGAACAGCAAAAACCCGCTCTGCGTTGGAGCAGGGCTTTGGCATCCATGAAAAGTTTGGATCATGGAAGTAAATGGCACTGCAAAGTAGAATTCCTTTGTAAGGAATGTATCTGCAACCGTTTGTTTTTGAATCTTTATGTTCCTGGTGCGGGTCTAACCTCTGTTGGTCTACAAGGGTTTCACAGAAGGAGGAGGCTGGAAGGGACCAAGGTTTCTGGTCCAAGATTTATTGCAAAATGTTCGTGTGGTCTCAGCTGGAACCTTGGATCTGACTGGCCCCAAATCCAGCTGTGATATATATATTTTTTTTTACTTCTTCCTCCCTTCACTGCTCATTTATAAACCACAGAATCATCCTGCTTAACCCCAGAAAGGCTGATTAGAGGGGCCTAATTCGGTCTTGTTTCTGCATCCAAAATTCTAGCTAGTTTCGACCTGTCGCCTAAAAATTCATGCTGAGTCCTCCCCACTCACGAGTTCTGCCCCTCACGGACCAGACTGGTGTGGGAAACCAGCAGGATTCCTGGCTTATGCCTGAGCTAACTTTTGGTACTGAGCCTGTTAAATGATCCCCGTGGCCTCAGTAAATCCCAGAGCACCAACGCTCTGGGTGAGATCCTGCCCTGCCTGTAACCAAACCCACCACTGAAAGGGAAGATTCTGCTCCCGCAAGGGAAGGGAAGTGCTGAGACAGTTTAGTTGAGCAGGAGAAACCCAAGATGTGGAGAGCTAAAGGTATTTGATCTCTCGAAGTTGTCGCAGCCCGTGCCAGCGAGCTCAGCTCAAACACGGCTGAACGTGTCCACGAGGGCTTTTGTGGCACCATATCCCAATCTGATCCTCGTTTCACAAGCCCCGTGTGTGTGTGGGGAGGGGATTCCCCCCGTTCCGCAGCCTTGCTGCGAGGCTCAGGCATTCCCAGGGACAAACGTTGGGATTTTGGGTTGTTCTGGCTGTTCCTCGCTCGCCGCTGAGCTGCTTCCTCCATCCCGGTGTTGTGCTGGCTGGAAAAGCCGAGCACACACGGCTGTTCCCAGGAACCTCCACTAGTTATAGCCACAGCCTTTCCCACCGTAGAGTCGTTGCAAGGTACCGTATTCATTTGGATTTTCGGTGTGTTTTCCTTCTGCAGGAGTGATTTCTAGTCTTGTTTCCTTCTCCACAGGCTTGAAGACCATCGTGGGTGCCCTCATCCAGTCTGTGAAGAAGCTGTCGGATGTGATGATCCTGACAGTTTTCTGTCTCAGTGTCTTTGCCCTCATTGGGCTCCAGCTGTTCATGGGCAATTTAAGGAACAAGTGTGTGATTTGGCCAATTAACGTGAACGAGACCTTCCTGGATAATGGCTCCAGGGGCTTCGACTGGGAGGAATACACCAACAATAGGTGTAGGTATTTCCACAGTGAGGCTCCCTAAAACCTCCTGATTTGGCTCGATGCAGCTGCCCAGGAGTTCCAACATGGCTCATGCTGTGGTGTGTGTGGTTTTCACAGTAAAAACCCCTTGTGCAGAAGTTTTTCAGGTTTTTTTTTTTTAAATCTGGCCTTGTTGAGACGTTCCTAGTTGAGTTCATCCTTTAGAAGGGTTTGGATGTGCTCTTTTAGCTAAATAATTTGTCCAAAATATATTTTTACTGGTCAATTTCTCAGCAGTGGATTTGGGGGGGCTCTTAAGCGAAGGTTTTAATAGTGTTACAGTCTGTTAAATCCTCTAACTCCGTATGTGTGTGAATGTAACCTCTTCTTTTTCATCTTCAGCAAATTTTTACATCATTCCTGGCGCCCCCGACCCTTTGCTCTGTGGTAACAGCTCGGATGCAGGGTGAGTGTTGAGCTTCATCAGCAATCACTTACCACTGACCTTGGCTAAAGCTGGCAAAACCTTTGGAATATTCCCCGTCGCTTCCTCTGTTGGTTCTGGTGTTATTTCACCAGGTTTCAGATTTCTTAACCTGATTACGAATCCGTTGCTAATGCAATGCAAGTGCCATTTTCCCTGTCAGGAGGCAGGCCTGGCTACCAGTGGTTACCAGGGGCACTATTTCCCTCTGAATCCAAACTTAAGGATCATCAGAGAAGGGTGGGTGGAGGCTCAGCAGTGGGAACTTGCCACGTGCTGGTGGTTTTCCCCCCCGACCTTCAGCTCTGAAGCCCCTTCTGGCCAGAGCTCCTGCTTTGGGCTCCCATTGAGGGCAGAGCTGCGCGTTGCGGCATCCCTTTTCCATAGGCCGAGGGTAGCAGGGCTTTCCTGAAATCCTGCCTCTCAGTCTCCTTGTCTGCTGTCCTCACTTGACGTGGGAGGACGTTTGTTTGCTGGGAGAGCTGTGGCAGCGAGCACGGAGAGCGCTGACCTGGCTCTTGTCCCTCCCCAGCCAATGTCCGGAGGGCTACACGTGCATGAAGGCAGGACGGAACCCCAACTACGGGTACACGAGCTTTGACACCTTCAGCTGGGCTTTTCTGGCTTTGTTTCGCCTTATGACTCAGGACTTTTGGGAAAACTTGTACCAATTAGTAAGTAAACACTTGGCTTTGGTGTCGTACGTGATGGGAATTTGGGGATAAAACAGGAAAGGGAAACGTGAGGAGCTTTGTTTTATTCCTTCTCTCTGTAAAAGAGTGAGTGCAGGTAAAGCTGCACAGTGAGACTTTTTTGGGGGGAGGAAGGGGACCTTGCCTGTCAGCAGGTGTTGGGCTTCAGCTCCAGAAGGGAAGGTGGGTCCAGCTGAGCTGTGAATTAATTCGGGAGGCCCCTTGGCACTGGCTGCAGGAGGCTGTGGGCGTTCAGCTCTGCTCACAGAGGGTGCTCAGGCTCTTTGGAGGGCAGAGTTTTCTCGTGACCTGAGGGTGCTCTGGGGACCTTGCTGAAACAGCTTTCCCTTGATTTGGTTTGTTTTGAGGGAGTCTGAGCGTTGGGTTTCAGCCTGTGCCTCTGAACCCTTTTCAGTCTGTGTCCGTTGGATGTTCCCCTAAGGGAGGAAGGTGGATGTCGCCTTCTGTGCTGGTGGCCGAGGAATGTGCAGCGTCTCAGCGCTCTGCAGGGGAAATGCTGAGCTGTGAAATGTTCAGCACTGCTGGGTTTTCTTAGAAACATTCAGGTCAAGGAACTTGGGATCGGCAGGGACGCCCGAGGTTGCTTCCCTTTCCCTTTTCTAATCCCTCTGCCATTCCTTTCCACTTCCAGACTTTACGAGCGGCAGGAAAAACCTACATGATCTTCTTTGTGCTGGTGATCTTTGTGGGATCCTTCTACCTGGTGAACCTGATTTTGGCTGTGGTGGCCATGGCCTACGAGGAGCAGAACCAGGCGACGCTGGAGGAGGCAGAGCAGAAGGAGGCAGAATTCAAGGCCATGTTGGAACAATTGAAAAAGCAACAGGAAGAAGCACAGGTGAGATAAAAGGAAATTGCTCCCTGTGAGGGAGGCCCCGAGGCTGCCCAGAGAAGCTGATTTTGCTACCTGCACAAGTAGACCATAAAAATCTTCACAAATTCTGGCTGCAGGTTTCTTCCAAGGAGAGAATAAACATCTCAGTCCTGCCCCAAAGTCTTTTACTCAGGTGCATTAAGCCAAACTCTCTCTGAAAGCAGAAAATGGAGCATTAATCCCGGAAAGATGTGATTTATTTGTCCTTCCCTTGCCTGCACCCTCAGGCTGCTGCCATGGTCACCTCGGCCGGGACGGTCTCTGAAGATGCTGTGGAAGATGATGGTGGGGGGAGGATGTCTCGGAGCTCCTCGGAGATTTCCAAACTCAGTTCCAAGAGTGCCAAGGAGCGTCGGAACAGGAGGAAAAAGCGGAAGGACAAGGAGCTGTCAGAAGGAGATGAGAAGTGTGACAACGAGAAGGTGTTCAAGTCGGAATCTGAGGATGGCATGAGGAGGAAAGCGTTCAGGCTGCCGGATAACAGGCTGGGAAGGAAATTTTCCATCATGAACCAGGTAGTTTTCTGTTCCTTCACTGATGTTTGTGGTTGCTTGAGGTCAGGATAATACTCTGCTTTAGATTCCTGTTGGCACCTCGAGGGATCTGCCCGCTGTCCTGAACTGCGTTGGGTCAGGAGAACACTTAGGGCCCAAGTTCATGACTCTCACACACACTTTCCCTGGCAGGAATTGTTCCTGAGGAATCCCACCAGGTAACTCCTCCGCTGAGACAGGAGCGAGCAGCTCTCACAGCGCAGCCAACGAGTGAGGGGTGATGGTCTGTGCACACCTGGAGAGGGAGAGAAACAGATGGAGGGAGACCATTTACAAGGGCCTGGAGTACCAGTGCAGAGGACAGGGTCAGATGGGATATTGGGAAGAAATTCCTCCCTGTGAAGGTGGGGAGGCCCTGGCACAAGTTGCCCAGGCGAGTTGTGGCTGCTCCGTTCCTGGCAGTGTCCAAGGCCGGGTTGGACGGGGTCCTGGAGCAACCTGGGATGGTGGTTCCACCCCAAAATGGCAGGGGGTGGAACTGGACAATCTTTAAGGTCCCTCCCAAACCAAACCATTCCGTGGTTCTGCGGAACCCCCCCAGCAGCGCTTTGTGTCCGTCCTTCTCACTGCTCCTTCCCTTCTCCCCCAGTCTCTCCTCAGCATCCCCGGCTCCCCTTTCCTCTCCCGCCACAACAGCAAGAGCAGCATCTTCAGCTACAAGGGGCGGTTCCGCGACCCGGGCTCGGAGAACGAGTTCGCCGACGACGAGCACAGCACGGTGGAGGAGAGCGAGGGCAGGAGGGACTCGCTCTTCATCCCCATCCGCGGGCGCGACCGGCGGAGCAGCTACAGCGGCTACAGCGGCTACAGCCAGGGCAGCCGCTCCTCGCGCATCTTCCCCGCCCTGCGCCGCAGCGTGAAGAGGAACAGCACCGTGGACTGCAACGGCGTCGTGTCTCTCATCGGCGGGCCCCCCTCCAGCATGCCCGGGGGCCGCATCCTGCCCGAGGTAGCTGCCGAGCACGGTGTGAGGAGGTCCCAGAGCAGGCCTCCTCCTCCTCTTCATCATCCTCCTCCTCCTCCTCCTTTCCGAGCAGAGCGGGATGCCAGCAGGATGGGTCAGTCCGTCTGACCGCCGGCCATGCCGTCTGTGCTGATAAACACCCTGAGCTGCCAGTGCCCGTTTCCTTCCTTCCCTAACTCAACAACCCACCTCCTTCCCCTCCAGCTTGCTGGGAAAAAAAAGGCTTGGAATCGAGTCCTTAATTAAAGGGCTATTAATAGTAGGAACCTTGGTGTGTGTTGGGGCGATTCATACAGAGCTATTTAAAGCTGGGAACGGGAAAACCAACCCGATTTTTAAAGGTGGTTGTGAATATTCTCCACAATAAGATAAAATATTTGAGGATTAAAGGAAAATACAAACAATCTTTTTTCACTCCCGCTAAATTCAAAGGGCAGCTGTTAGTAAAATAATGAGTTTGTAAAATATTCTTTTTTCATTGTTGAATTCTCCTTGACTGTGGCTTTTTGCAATTAGTTGAATGAATTGGTATTGAGAAACCTTTTAGTGAATCAGCATTTCAGAGTGCAGGAGAGAAACAAAGCTCCAAACATAGAATATCAGTTAGTGGGGCATAGAAGAATCTGGATCCGATTGAAACAACATCATTTGAGAGAGACCTAAATCAATAGTTTCTGAGGAAATCTGCCTACCGAGCTTATAAATTCCAAGCTGTTTTTTTTAGTTATTGGAATTCTTGCAACCTGTTTGACCCTAATTAGTCGTGTTAAGCATCAGTTTCCTACCTGGCTTTGTTCTTCCTCTGTCAGCACATTAATACAGTGTTTTGCTTCAGTATTTAATCCCCTTTCTAGCAGAGCGTGGATGTGGTGAGAACAGTGACCAGCACAGTGCATGTGGAGAGAGAAAGCAGTAATTAGCACTTACTGTACTAACTTCATGTAGAGAGACAAAAAAAGCCCAGTTATCTGTTAGTACCCAGGATTTTCTGTGCCTGGCAGAGCCTGGCAATCCAGAGCCAGAGCAATCCTCGGAGGGAAACTGAGGTGCCTTTGGAAGTGCCAGCTCTGAATCAAGGGGAGCAAAGTGATCCCTCCCAAGGTGGAACGACATGGCTTCACATCCCTGTTGTGCCAGAAAACCGGCTTCATCCTGGGCTGGAGTGGGAGGAATGCCCACGAGTTCTCCTTGTTGTGGCCGAGCTTCTTTTAGTCTGATTTTCAGACGGAGATTTTGAAACGAATGTTGATGCTGTCAAATTACAAACCTTGCTGATTGGTGTGGCTCAGATGAGGCTGGTGTGGAGTTCTCACTCTGACCGACGGGTTGTAAAGCGGCTGGCGAGAGAACCACTGCCCACCCGTTTGGTTGTAGTTCAGAGGATAAATTACACTGTATGTGATTGGAAATGCTCTCTAAAATATAATCTGTGACTTGTCTAAGGTCCGACAGAAAAAAGGGCTTGAGTTTTGGGTTGATCACATCCGTATTGCGGGAAGGTGGGAAGGACAGAGGGATGCACAGAGTACAGACAACATAGAATGTGGAAATACAGACTGAGTGCTGCATTTCTGGGCTGAGAGTGGGTAAGATGCTGGGAAGACTCGAGTCTGTGTTAATCCTCACCTGAATTTTTCAGGGTACTACTGAAATCGAAATTAGGAAGAAGCCTGGCGGGTCTCTCTTGGTCTCAATGGATCAGGTGAACGCGTCCTACGGAAGGAAGGATCGGACCAACAGCGTCATGACCGGCTTGACCAACACCCTTGTTGAGGGTAGGTGTGATGTGGGGATTTGAGGACAGGGCTCCAGGGTGACCCTAGAGCCCCTTCCAGTGCCTAAGAAGGGGCTCCAGGAAAGCTGGAGAGGGACTTTGGACAAGGGGGAATGGGGGAATGGCTTCCCACTGCCAGAGGGCAGAGTTGGATGGGATATTGGGAAGGAATTCTTCCCTGTGAGGGCGGGGAGGCCCTGGCACAGGGTGCCCAGAGAAATTGCCCCATTCCTGGAATTGTCCAGGGTCAGGTTGGGCAAGGCTCGGAGCAACCTGGGATAGTGGAATTCAGCTCCCCCTGCTTTAGAGCAGTACATATTTGTGCATGGTTTTGCCTAACTCTGCTTCTTTTGGGTCTTTATTAATAAAGAAGTATTTATTAGACTTTCTTTTACTTGGTTTCGCATCCGAATTGCATAGGGATGGAGGTAAAGGCAACACAGAGTTGTAACTTTACAATAAAGATGATGCAGTGTGGAGATCAGAGGAGCGAGGCAGTGTCAGGTGCGGGTGTTCTGTCTTCTGCCATCTCCCCAGCACTGGAGAGACCTTCCTTTGCTACAGTCCGTGGGAGAGCAGCGTTGGAGCCACGCCGGGAGCTGCAGCGTGACAGCTGTCAGCAGAGAAAGGGGCTGTTGGATGGTGGGAATTCTGGAATGGACAGCACACGGAGATGAGATTTCCCAATATGTTCTGCAGGAGCCAGCAAGAATTTATGAACAGCAGCCACATGCGGTTGATGATCTCAAATTCCTGCTCTCTCCTGCAATAAAATTGTATGAAAACTAAATATACTTAGAAACAGAGCAGGGTTTTGCTGCCACTTCCCTCCCGCGCAAACGCCTACGGGCTCCAGTGCCACGGGCCTCTTTTTAACTTGAGAAATTCCAAGGCAACTAAATACTAAGCAACCAGAGAACCAATGGGAAGGAGAGCACAGTGGTCCTTTCCCTTCCCATAGAAAATAAAAGTTGAGGGTGCACAGCTGCACAGCCTGACTGGAACCAGCAAGTCAATAAATGGGGGTAGCTCCTCATTTGTAATTTTTTTTTTCCCTAAGCACTCAAGATAAGCCAGTGTAAAAAAAAAAATGGACACAGTGTTGCGTTTGATTTCTGTAAATGGATGTAGTTAGTCTTAATCAGGTTATTCCTGCTGAAAACCCTTCGCAGCGTTATGTCATCTCTTTCCTCTTTTAGACCGTGTCTGTGTTCAGCACAGAATCCATCTCAGTTATTTAAAAACTGGCACCAAAGGCGGTTTGGAATCTGTAACTTTGATTTTAGCTGTTTTACCTTGATCCGTTCCGAGCTCAGTACAGCCCTTCATTTGGAATAATTGGCACTGAATCCTCCTGGTGGGGCTGAAGCCCAGGGTTAGGACGGCACTTGCGGTGCCCTGGTGCAGGTGTCGTGTAGATGTTGTGTAGGGACAAAGGAGAAGTCACGAAGCTCAGTAAAATCATGAAATCCCAGAATCCAGGAATCCTTGAGGCTGGAAAAGGATGGGTCTAACCTGTGACCGATCCCCGTGCTGCCACCCGGATCAGAGCACTGAGTGCCACATCCAGTCATTCCTGGGACACCCCCAGGGGTGGGGACTCCACCGCCCCTCCCAAACCCTGACAATCCTTTCCATGAAGAATTGCTTCCCGATGTCCAGCCTGCCCACAAACCTGACCCGGCTCTTCTCTCCTGTCACCTCCATGGCCATTTTCACAAGGTTCACAGGTTTTTAATTCTTCAGCCTCAGAGATGGAGCCTGAGCTCTGTTCTGTTTTGTGCCCGTAGAGCTGGAAGAGTCCCAGAGGAAGTGTCCCCCTTGCTGGTACAAATTTGCCAATACGTTCCTGATCTGGGAGTGCCACCCGTACTGGATGAAGCTGAAGGAGATCGTGAACTTAATCGTCATGGATCCTTTCGTTGACCTGGCCATCACCATCTGCATCGTGCTGAACACGTTGTTCATGGCCATGGAACACCACCCCATGACCCCCGAGTTCGAGCACGTGCTCTCCGTAGGAAATCTGGTAAGAGAGCAGCGGTGAATGCTCCCTGAGGATCTCCTCCTGCTGGGGTGCCCGGCTTGTTGGTGTGGGCTTAGAATAAATTGCGTTGTCAATACTTAGCCCGAAGATCAGAAAATAAGCAAAAATGACTCTTTGCCTGTTCTTTGTCTGTCTCTCCTCCCCACTCCAGGTTTTCACTGGGATTTTCACAGCAGAAATGTTCCTGAAGCTCATTGCAATGGATCCGTACTATTATTTTCAAGAAGGCTGGAACATCTTTGATGGGTTTATTGTCTCCCTCAGTTTAATGGAGCTGAGTCTCGCGGATGTGGAAGGACTTTCCGTGCTGCGATCTTTCCGACTGGTATTCCATATTCCAGCTCTTTTTCAATGTTGTTATCATGGAGCTACTAGAAAGTTTAGAGTCAGAGAATCGTGGAATGTCCTGGGTTGGAAGGGACCCACGAGGATCACCAGCCCAGCTCCTGGCCCTGCACAGACACCCCAGCAATCCCACCCTGGGCCTGAGAGCGTTGTCCAGGCATCCCTGGAGCTCTGGCAGCCTCGGGGCTGTGCCCATTCCCTGGGGAGCCCGTTCAGTGCCCAGCCAAGGGAAGAACCTTTTCCCAGTATCCAGCCTGTCCCTTCCCTGACACAGTTCCAGGCGTTCCCCTCAGATAAGAAATTTCTCCCATTCACAAAGGACAGGGGAAGACCCACATTTTTCTGGGTTTGGGGAGGACAGAGATGGAGTGGTGCTGCTTTTTATGGTCTCTTCTTTCTTCATCACTGCTTTTTACAGTCTGAGCAGCAGCTTGTTGCATTTGGGCAGGGAAGGGTGACCTTTCATTTGGGAAAAGGGGAATAACAAAGTACAAAATACACAAGCCCAAATTTCCAAAAAGGTGAAGCAGTCTGTGCTCCCCGTGACCTCAGCAGCAGAAGCACGGGCTTACCTTTACATAAAATACAAGTCAGTTGTTGTTTAGGAAGTTCTGCTTGATTTTCCTCCTTGTTTAAGATTTGTCTGTTTTGTTTTGGCTTTTTTCTTGTAGCTGAGAGTCTTCAAACTGGCCAAGTCCTGGCCCACTCTGAACATGCTGATAAAAATCATTGGCAACTCAGTGGGTGCCTTGGGGAATTTGACCTTGGTGCTGGCCATCATCGTGTTCATCTTCGCCGTGGTGGGAATGCAGCTCTTTGGCAAAAGCTACAAGGAGTGTGTCTGCAAGATCAGTCCGGAGTGTGAGCTACCCCGCTGGCACATGCACGATTTCTTCCACTCCTTCCTTATTGTCTTCCGTGTGTTGTGTGGGGAGTGGATTGAGACCATGTGGGATTGTATGGAAGTGGCAGGACAGGCCATGTGCTTGATTGTCTTCATGATGGTCATGGTCATCGGAAATTTAGTGGTCAGTAAATGGTTACTGATGGGCTTTCTTGGTTGCCTCTGGGTGGGGTAGAACTCGGGGAGACCCCAGGACGAGGGAGTGATGGTTTGTGAGTCTGTTCCTGCTCTCTTGAGGTCCCTCTTGGCCTTTGACGTATCAGGAGTCCCGCAGACGTTGGTAGCACCATGTCAAAGATGTTCTTTGCTTGATGAGGACCTTAAAGAGCTGCCCGTAAATGAAGTGTTTTGCAATAAAAGCTGTAGGTGTGAAACCCTCAGTCAAAGGGGACAGACCTACCCCTGACCTGAGAGGCAAAAGAAGCTAAAAGAAGCAAAACCTGGCATTTTAACTGCCAGGAAATGAAATAATTTGGTGCACAGGGGAAGATCCTGAAGTGTTAAAATGAGGATGGAAGTTTCTTCTAAAACCTGCCCACCGGCTCAGTCATGAGGTGCTGTGGTGTGCAGGAATCGGCTGTGAAGCTGCACGGCCTGTTGTGTGGGAGGCTGGACTAGATCATGATGGTTCCTTCTGGCCTTAAATTCTGCGAAGAAAAGTCTGTGGAGGAAAATGTGAGCAAGGATGAAGTCACACGAGCGGTCGCAATTCTTGAAAGTAGTTGTGAGCTCTCCCTGAGAGGTCCTGTCTTGCCAGAGGGTTTTGATAAAATAAGTCTTGGGGGTGGTCCCTAAATGTGGGCAAGGAAATAGAGCTGGGAGTGATCACTCAAAATGCAAGATTTTCCCCATTTTCTTTGCGGCAGAGATGGGATTAAATCAGTAAGGCTGAATTTAAATCCCGTGGGGACGAAATCCCTCTCTGACATCTGCAGTCTGGGTCCTGCAAGGGGCTCGATTCAGGGACCCCTGGGACCCCTCAGACCCGTCAGGGTCTCGTACCTTGAGCCTTGGGCACCTGGATAAGTTTGTGGGACGCCAGCGCTGGTTTTCGGTGGTGTTTGGAGACAGCTCTGCAGCGTCAGCAGGGCTCGGGTGCCGAGTGCTCCCGTTCAGCTTTGGGAATACCCGCCCCGTGTGTCAGTCCAGCATCACCTCTTCCCTTTCAGGTGCTGAACCTGTTCTTGGCCTTGTTGCTGAGCTCCTTCAGCGCAGACAACTTGGCAGCCACGGACGACGACGGGGAGATGAACAACCTGCAGATCTCGGTCATCCGCATCAAGAAGGGCATTGCCTGGACCAAGGCGAAGGTGCGGGAGTTCATGCAGGCTCACTTCAAGCAGAGAGAGGCCGACGAGGTCAAACCCTTGGACGAGTTGTATGACAAGAAGGTGAACTGCATCGCCAACCACACCGGGGCTGATATCAACAGGGACATCGATTACCAGAAGAACGGCAACGGCACCACGAGCGGCATCGGCAGCAGCGTCGAGAAATACATCATTGATGAGGATCACATGTCCTTCATCAACAACCCCAACCTCACCGTGCGGGTCCCCATTGCTGTGGGGGAATCGGACTTTGAAAACCTCAACACAGAAGATTTCAGCAGTGATACGGATCCTGATGGCAGCAAGGAGGTGGGATCAAGTGCTAAAAATTGGTTCAAGTCGTTTAGCCCGCTGTGGGTGCCTGGGAACCTCTTGGCAGGGAGAACGGCGTAGTTCCAGCACAGAGCTTAGGTTTATGTGATGATGCTGTCTTTGCACTCCAGACAGAAGTTTCTTGTGCTAGGAGCTCTGTAGAAAGCCACAAATACTTGTGAATGTATATAATTATAATGTAAAATATATATAACCATAAATGGCCTGGGTTGAAAGGGACCTTAGAGATCATCCAGTTCCAACCCCCCTGCCGTGGACAGGGGCACCTTTCGTAGCATAAATACTTAATCCTGTCTGTCCTGTTAACGTGAGACATGAGCTGGGTCAGGATCTCCGTGACTAAAGTGAGGAAACAACTTTGATTACAGTAAATGCGGTGAACAAATGGCTGAGTCCTCGTGAAGTTGGATACTTGTTGGGAGCTGAGCGTTGATTGGATTGGGGTCTTGTGTTGCAGAAACTCGACGAGACCAGCTCCTCTGAGGGCAGCACCATTGATATAAAGCCTGAAGTGGAAGAAGTCCCCGTGGAGGCACCGGAGGAGTACCTGGACCCGGATGCCTGTTTCACAGAAGGTGAGAAGGGAGTGAAGGAAGAGCCTTTTGGGATGTTCTGGGGAGCAGTCTGCTGTAAGGTCACGTTAGGCTTAGGTCAGCCTGGATCAGGGCTGGCTCTCAGCTTTTCTCAAGGCCCTTCCTGGATGCTGGTGAACTAATTCAGAGGAATTTGCACAGTGAAGCTCTCAGAGATCATTGCTGGGATGTAGAGCATAGAATTGTGCCATCGTTTGGGTTGGAAGGGACCTTAAAGCTCATCCCAATTCCACTCCCCTGCCGTGGGCAGGGACACCTTCCCCTGTCCCAGGCTGCTCCAAGCCCCGTCCAGCCTGGCCTTGGACACTTTCCAGGGATCCAGGGGCAGCCCCAGCTTCTCTGGGCACCCTGTGCCAGAGCCTGCCCACCCTCACGGGGAGGACTTTCTAAAGAATTACAGGTGGCCTGATGATTTTTGTGCAGCTGATGCCTGAAGTACTCAGAAGCAGAGTACTTTTCCTTTCCTGTAACTGGCCTCAATGTCTTTCAAGAGCCGATCCGTTACAGGAATTCCCATGGCAAAGATGCTGTAAATGGTTCAAGGTTATTTTATCAGCAAGTTTTCCATTTGTCTCCTCAAGAGCGTGGACCTCACCAAATAGAACGAGCTGCTCTGTTCCCAAATGGATGTTAATTCTGGTGCCCAGACACAGAAGTGGCAAAACAATCCTAAAATTCTCAAGGATGCGAAAGCTTTAACTGACACTCAGCTTGTTTCATGTTGGTGGCATCAAAACTGCTTCTGGACAGTGAGAATTGAATGTTTTTGCCTTGAGTCCTGTGTTACCTGAGTGAAGGTGTGCCCTGTCCCCTGTTGCAGGCTGCATGCAGCGCTGCAAGTGTTGCCAGGTCAATATTGAGGAGGGGCTGGGGAAGTCGTGGTGGACCTTGAGGAAAACTTGTTTCCTGATTGTGGAGCACAATTGGTTCGAGACTTTCATCATCTTTATGATCCTCCTGAGCAGTGGTGCTCTGGTGAGTAAAGTGTGTGTAGTCCAGGGGTGCTGAGCTGGGGGACGTCTGATTGTGTACAGGAAGTTTTGGGAAAAAAGCAAACTGTGGGAATTCCTACGTGGAAAACAGCACAGCTCCATCGTGGTACTGTACAGAAGCTTTTATTGGTGTTTTTAGTTTAGTTTAAATTAAGGACAAAGCCTTCAAATCAGGGTTCTGATCCTGGTTTCTATGTTTGATTTCTATGTTTTTTATATATATATATATATATATTTAGCTCATCTGTAACTGTGTATTTAACTCATCTCAGTATCATTTGAAGCCTCTGGATAACGACATTAACTAGAAATAATAAATATTATAAATCCCACGTAATGACACGAGCACCTGGCTATTTCCCAGGCTTTTGAGGATATTTACATAGAGCAGAGGAAANTGGTTTCTATGTTTGATTTCTATGTTTTTTTTATATATATATATATATATATTTAGCTCATCTGTAACTGTGTATTTAACTCATCTCAGTATCATTTGAAGCCTCTGGATAACGACATTAACTAGAAATAATAAATATTATAAATCCCACGTAATGACACGAGCACCTGGCTATTTCCCAGGCTTTTGAGGATATTTACATAGAGCAGAGGAAAACCATCCGGACCATCCTGGAGTACGCGGACAAGGTCTTCACGTACATTTTCATCCTGGAGATGCTGCTGAAGTGGTGTGCCTATGGATTCGTCAAGTTCTTCACCAACGCCTGGTGCTGGCTGGATTTCCTCATCGTGGCTGTATGTATCCTCTCCTCCTTACTTCTGCTTGGGAGAGCTGTGCTGGTTAGAAGAACGCTGACTGAATCGTAGATTTGACAGTCCCAGATATCTGGGAATTCCCAAATCAAGGATAAAACCCTTGAGCCCTTTGGGTACTGCCAGTGTTTCCTGTGCAGCTGTGGCATTTCTGCCCTGCAGGCACCAAAGGAGGATTTTCCAGCCCTTGGCTCTTCTGCTCTGCTGAAAACAGAATTTCTAGGAGAGCTGCCCGTGTGTGGAGCCACTGGGAGGTGGTACCAGTGGGAAAACTCTGCAGATTCCTTGGTGATATTTCGAGGAGTTGCGTTCTCTGTAATCATTTTCTTGCTTTATCAATGATGAGGGGGTGACGAGGCAGCAAAATCTCCCCCTCCCACCACCCCCCGAGGTCTGCTCCGAACATCGGGGCGTGTGTCGGTGAGAATCTCGGTACTTGGAAAGCTCACTGTGCACGAGGAGGTTCAGCATCATCCATCCTCTGCTCAAAAGTTCTGATGGCCAGGGAAGAAAAAGCAGGATGGTCTCCAACAAGCTCAGAGGTCGTAGCGTGAGTGAGGGACACGGTCGGGACAGATCCGCCCTGGAATCCCCCTGCAGAACATCTTGGGAGGGAGGATAAATCTGAGCAATAAAAAAGGGAGAATAAAAGGTAGAATTAGAAGAAAAAAGACAGCAGAGAGAAGTTTTAGCAATAAATTTGGCTCTGAAGCACAGCGAGGGAATTTAAAATAAACAGAATTTTAAATTTCTACCACGCTGTCCAGAGTGGTAGAAAACGGTGTAATTCAATAGGAAATTTCAGAAGCAGGAAATTTAGAATCCCAGGTGCTTGGATTCTTTTAAAGTGTTTCATCACATCCATCCGGGAGTCAGTGGCTGTAGTGGCTGCCCCGAGAGCAAGTGCGTTAGAAAAGAATTCCCAGTTTTTCCAAGCTTCTCCTTTGGAACATTCTGTGTGTGATTCAGTTGCTGTTCAGCACCGTTATCACTCTGGAAATATTCCTGAGTAGGTGGAAGGAACTATGCTTGGAATTCAGGGGCAGAAGTGACTCAAACTCTGCGTTTCCTGTAGGAAAATTGAAATTTGGAATTTTTTTTTATTTTTTTAAATCCTCTCTGATCCCCTCCACACCTTTCCTTGGACACAACCTGCACGTTTTAAGCCTTATTTGCTGGCAATAACCCTGGATCTCTCTCACTGCCTGGGGATAAAGTCCAAGTTTAATTCCAGTTGTTTTGAATGAAGAGCAGTTTAATGGGCAGACATGGTACAAGTTTAATTTCCTTCCCAAGTACCTGGGGGTGGAGCAGAGATCAGGAACTTCCCAGGCAGGTAACACACGTACAGGGGGGGAACAAACGTAGAAGGATTTGGAATTCCCAGGGCTTTAGGAGGAATTCCTGTTTTCCCTCGGTGTCACGGACAGAAGAGCTGCGCGTTTTTCCCTGGGGGGAAAAAAAAAATCTGAAATGTGACTTTGAGATGCCAAAATACCCCTCAGCAAAATCTCAGCGGTGCTTTGTGTCCTGTATCCGTTGAATCCCATTGATTTTAAGCCGAATTTGGTGGCGTGCTGTGGAAGGGGCTGGAGCGAGCCAGGACGGCAGGGAACGAGCCTTTGCATCCTAACCACGCTCTTGGATGTTATTTTGCAGGTTGCTATAGCATTGTCCAATTCCCCTCCTCCTCATCCCCAAAGCTTCCCGGGTGTGTTTGTGAAGACTTGTGCTGGGGAATAATGAAGGATTCTGCTTTTCAGTCAATCTGGGATTCCCTTTGTCCGACCTCGCTGCCTGCTGTGTCTTCTGTTGGAATGTCCTCAGGGAATAATCCTCAAAGATCCCTAAAAGCTCCAACAGCCTTTTCTGTCACGGAATTAAGCGTCCTGCTCGGGAGTGAGATGTTATCCCGAGGGGAAGAAGCTCTAAAAAATGAGGATTCTGTGTTCATGGCATCACGGAATCCTGGAATGGTTTGGGCTGGAAGGGACCTTAAAGCTCATCCCGTTCCACCCCCTGCAGGGACACCTTCCAGGGTGCTCCAAGCCCGTCCAGCCTGGCCTTGGGCACTGCCAGGGATGGGGCAGCTTCCAGGGATGGGGCACTTCCAGTGTTGTATTTTCAGGGTAAATAGACCACATCTCCAAATCCATCGCGTTTTTAGATTTGTGTCCAGGATTTTAACTTAGCGGCGTTGCCAAGGGCTCGGTCCTGGCCTGAGCGAGCTGACTTTGCCTCACAAAGGCTTTGTTGGAACCTTTGGGACAGCCCTGGGATCTTTGTTGGAACCTTTGGGACAGCCCTGGCATAGTTCAAATTAGTGGAATTTTAAAATCAGATGGACAAACCAAAGCACCGTGTGGCCTTAAATTGTGGCCACTTATTTTTGGGGCGGATCCCGTAGAATCATGGAATGGTTTGAGTTGGAAGGGACCTTAAAATCATCTAATTCCAGGTCCCCTGTCGTGGGCAGGGACACCTTCCGTATGAAGATGGAAAAAGCACACGAGCCACGTGCCCAAATAAGATGAAATCTCAATTTCCCCCCACATTTTATGCATTTGAAATCTGGATCTGGTGTTTCCCTGAAATACTCGTGGAATTCAGAATCCTCCTTATCGTGAATTCTGCATTATTATTCCAATATCTCTTGTAAAAAGGAATGACACACAGGAAGTGTCCTCCTCTGGGAACTCAGCTCAAACCCCACCTGCTCCAGGAGGAGGTCCCGTGTTTTTTCCATGATTTGTTGCTGTGTATGGATGTCTTTTTACCCCTTGAAAAGGGTTCACGTCTCTCTTACCTGTGTCTGTAGCGTGACACGAGCGAGAAGCGGCAGCGGCAGCGCCGTGTCTGTGCCTGCTCGCCTGTGGCCAGGTCACGTCCGTGACTTTGGCGGGTTCGAGGATGTCTGATCACTCACACGCTCGGAGCCTGAATCTGACTCCAGGCTGCTGAGCGGGTCCTCGCTGTGGTGGGCAAGGTGCTGGAACGCGGCGCGAAAAGCCGCGCCGTAGTTCTGCAGCCGAGTCTGAGCAGCTCCCAAGCGCTCCTCCCTCGGGGTCGCTCCCGAGCGCGGCTTGGAGCAGGCAGAAAACGCCGGTTTTTTGTGTGGCAGGCAGGGAAAACAGCCCCGTTTGTGAGGTTGTGAGGCAGGAGAAGCCGGAATCGGGCTCAGGACCGCCTGTGGCACAGAGAGGCGGTGCCCGGCGGCGCGGTGCCCGCGGAGAGCTTGGCCCAGGTGTGCAGTGTGTGTATTTATCTGTATTCTTTCTCATAGGTACCTTTAACATTTGTCTGGCTTAAATTTCATGGGCGCCGCCGGGATCCCGCAGCCGGTAAAGGGCGAGGGTAAGGTTTTTGTCATCGTTTGGGCTCTTCCTTCCGACAGCCCCTCTCCGTGTGTGTCTCTGCCTCTCTCTCACTGATCTCTCCCCTCTGTTCTTTTCTCAACCGCATTATTTCCTTCCAGGTCGGTTCAGTCAAGTGAAGTAGGCAGCTGGTGTCATGGCTTCGGTATTTGGGGCGGCCCAGGTGGCTCCTGGGCTGGGCAATCAGGGCTAGGGGATCCAATCTAACAGTCTGGAACCTTTTTTTTCTTTTTTTTTTTTTTAAATTTTTTTTTTTTTTCTTTTTTTTTTTTTTAAATTTTTTTTTTTTTTCTTTTTTTTTTTTTTAAATTTTTTTTTTTTTTCTTTTTTTTTTTTTTAAATTTTTTTTTTTTTTCTTTTTTTTTTTTTTAAATTTTTTTTTTTTTTCTTTTTTTTTTTTTTAAATTTTTTTTTTTTTTCTTTTTTTTTTTTTTAAATTTTTTTTTTTTTTCTTTTTTTTTTTTTTAAATTTTTTTTTTTTTTCTTTTTTTTTTTTTTTTTTTTTTTCCTGTTTTTTTCTGGTCTTTTTCTATTTTTTTTCTATTTTCTGTGTAGGTCTCTTTAGTCAGCCTTATAGCTAATGCCCTGGGCTACTCGGAACTAGGTGCCATAAAGTCCCTTAGGACACTAAGAGCCTTGAGGCCTTTAAGAGCGTTATCCCGATTTGAGGGGATGAGGGTAAGATGCCATTAGCAGCTGATCCTTCTGCATGCCCGTGGAGCGGTTTTTTTTAAAAGCATGCTAGAACTGATCAAAACTGGTGGAAAGAAAATTCCAAACAGAATCATGATGCAGCTGCTGACTTGATCACCTCTACGTGGATGTCCCCTCACCCTGCCCACCGCTGCACCCTCCCCTCTAACAAAGGGAGATGCATAAGCTGCCTCATTACATTAATTACTGGCCCAAACCACCTGCCATTCGTAGCCGATGTCAACACTTGGCTGTTCTCATTTGGCCTGGCTTTGACCTCGAGCATCCGAGGGGCTTCTCAGCTGTAATATTCTTTATCTAGGGAGAATCACCAGGTGCAAAGAAGCAGAATTGGAACCGCCTCAGGGTCTCCAGCCCCTCCAGGTGTTGGCTGTTGGTGGAATTGGACTGAAAGACTCTGTCTGAGGGGGTTTTAAAAAAGTCACCGGGAGAAAAGGCTGCTGCCTCTCGTGGGTCACTGCAGGAAGGGACTGGGGCGAGCTCAGCTCTTTGAAAACTTTGGTTTCATTCCTCTTGTTGCACCTTGTTGTTCTCAGTCCAGTCTGGTGGTGACTGGCAGCCTTGTCTGGTAGCGAAGCTTCTCCTTTCTGTCCCCTTCCTTTTTCCATGCTTTTTTGGTCCCTGTCCTGTCACTGTGGAACCAGAACAAAGCACAAGCAAAGCATTGAACTGAACGAGCTTGCCTTGAATTGGTACTGGCACCACTCCCTTGGGTGCTTCAATTATCGCAGCCTCTCGCTGCTTTGCCACTAATATTCTGTTGTTTCGGTGCTTTTTGTCCCATTTGGGATTGAAAGTCTCCTAAGAAAATGCAAAAAAAAAAAAATTGTGCAGTAAAAAAATCAAATAAAGGTTGTTTCGTAGTAGTGGATTTCCCAGGTGCTCTTAGAACAAGAATGTGGGGTTTTGTGCTAAATCCCAGCTAGCTCATAATCAGAGCTACTGCAAGAGAGAAAATTGAGCATTTTAAATAATAAGGGAAGGGAGCAGCAGTCGCAGTTTTACTTCAGGGTCTGAGCGGAGCAATTCCACCTGGATCCTTCTGCAGCAATTCCACCTGGATCCTTCTGATCTTTGGATTTGCTGTGGCGTAGCTGAGCCCAAAATCCAGCAGTGAGGAGCAGTGAGCTGAGGAGGGAGCCTCAGATTCCCTGGGAAGTAATGGAAATAGGCGAGCTCCGACTCCAAAGGAGGCGTTTCTTCTCTAAGAGCTTCTCCCGCGGTTGTTTCTTTGTGTCCTTAGTTTAATTCTAGACTCAAACCTGCAGTACAGGCACAGAGGAAGAAAAATTTCCCTTAACACAAAGGCGGAGACTTTGCTGGGCTGGGTTCGGGTCCCACCCAGAAGTTTGATCCCAAAGAACAGGCCTAGCACTAAACCTGGAGATAATAAAAGCTGTTTTTAAGCCGTGCTGGGGAGAAGATTTCTAATGTACAGTCAGGGAATTCTCGTGCTTGAAGTGGGGGATTTTCACCAAGGGAAAATTGATAGTTACGACTGCAGCCCTGGTAGCTACCTAGACCCAGTTATTTTTCCTTTGTTTTGACTTGGAGACGAGTGTCCCTGCCCCATCCAACCAGACCAGTTCCTCTGAGCCAGGGAACAGAGATCTGAAATGCCTTTGCAAAGGAGACTGGAACTGTAGTTCTTTGCTTTTCTCTCCTCCATAGCAATCTGCATTTCCAGGAGCTTGCTCTGCTCTGAGCTCGGTCAGGGAGTTTGACAGTGATGCTGTGAGACCTGCATGTGTTCTTGTCAGTCCGCACACAAAAGCCATGTTCCTCCTTCCACTCGTTTTGGAAATCTGTGTGGGTTTAATGAACCCTAAATGAGCATATTACGGGAGGATATCAGGATATTAATTACCCTTTTTTCGCTTCATGTGGTAACTGGAATAAACCAACGTGTTCATGGGAGGGTCTGACCCAAAAGGTCCTGCTGGTGTGCTGCTGGTGTCCAGCAGCTGAGCATCCTGTTGGGACAAAGGGACAAGGAGAGCAAGGGCGTCCGTAGGCAGCCTGTTGGGGCTCCCAGCTGTGTCTTCAGAGCTGCCGGGTGGAGCGGTGAATCCGTGACGCCGTTCAGCGCTTGCAGCGGAAGATCCACTGTCCAGATCGCTGTGGTCTTCAATTCTCCTCCACGCCTCTATCTCAGACTGGCTTGGGCTGGGAGGGACCGTAAAGCCCACCCAGTCCCACCCCGTGCCATGGGCTGGGGCAGCTTCTGCCAGGCCAGCCCTCCAAGCCCCTCCAAGCTGGCCGTGAGCACCCGAGTCGCTGCGAGGAGAGCCGGCCGTGCGTGTGCTGGTGGTGGTGGCTTCCAGCAAGGGGATGTCGTGGCAGGAGAAGGGACCAGGACGAGCTCGTGTGCTACCACTGAGGCCCTCCCCAAGTCCCCGTGGAGCTGAGCTGTCTCTCAAAACTAAGGCGAAGGGGTAACAATAGTTTAGATTCTGTTCATCTATTAAAGGAATCTAAATTAGGAGATCATAATAAAAGATTTAATATCCTGCTGACCTGCCTCTATTAAAAGCCTCAGAGCTTACATTTGGTCGTGTGTCGGCCGGGGATGCTCAGGGACACGGCGCTCCCAAACTGTGAGAGGCTAAAATTAGGAAGAGATGAGCTCTCACAAAACCCATCCCTGTTCCTGATGCGTTTGCTGCCGTTTGGAGGAAGGAACGTGGCTTTTCTGTCTTCTTGAGCCTGCCAAGCTGCATGCTCAGCTCTCTGCCTGGGACAACATGACTGGCCTTGCTTAGTCCACAGTATGATCTTGGTGTTACTCAGTGCTCAGTGTGACCACAGTGATGCTGGGCTTGGTCCTGACCCCACTGCTGGGGCCCTTGGTGGGAGCAGGATCAGGCCCCGGAGTGAAAACAGCCTTGTTTGAACGTGGGGAATGGCCGGAGGGGCTACTGGCTGATGAATCCTGTTGAGTCCACGAGCAAAAGCGTCCTCGCACGTGGCTCTGAGAAAATTCCATCTAGGAGCCCGTTTGGGCAGACAGAGAGTCTGAGCCCCCCTCTCCCTCTGGGCAGTGAAAATTACGTAAAATAATTGTTGCTTTATTGAAGAACAAACGATCCAAAAACCAAACTCTGCCGATCCTGTTTCATTTTGAAAACAGAGCTTCCCCAGGTGGCTTCGAAGCAGAATTTGTGGCCGCTCGGAGTAAGTTCGCTGCCAACTTCTGTGTGGAGCAGCCAGCACCGAAGTGTCAGTGGCCTGGTCCCCTGTTCCCCCCCCAAAAACAGCTGTACTGATGCTTGCTGTCTCCTGCCTCGTGTTTTATACTGAAACTTTTTCCCACCCCTTCCAACACAGGTGGTTGTCAATGCCTTGGTTGGCGCTATCCCTTCCATTATGAATGTCTTGTTGGTCTGCCTTATCTTCTGGCTGATTTTCAGCATTATGGGGGTTAACCTGTTTGCCGGGAAATATCATTACTGCTTTAATGAAACAGCTGAGGAGCGCTTTGAGATAGATGTTGTTAACAACAAGACCGACTGCGAGGCTCTGATGCCGCCCAACTCCACGGAGATCCGATGGAAGAACGTGAAAATTAACTTTGACAACGTTGGGGCAGGATATCTGGCTCTTCTGCAAGTTGTGAGTTTGGCTTTCTGCCGTCGCCCCGGGAGCGGGAAATACAAAATGCATTTTATGTGCTTCCCTCTCTGGGAAATGCAGCGTCCCCTTGAGCCCACTCGGGGTGGGGCTGGAATGGATTTGCCATTTTATATTTCTTCTCTTTCCTAATTTATGGGTCTCCCGGCACAGTAAGGGGGCCCCGAGTCTGTCCACTTACCCTCGGCCTGGTTGGACCTCATGAGGTTCCCACGGATCAACTACTTGAGCTTGATTTGTGTAATTTAGATTAAATGAAAAGAGAAATACTGAAATAATATTGAAGTTTGTGATAAAGTCCTTGAGAGAGCTGGCACGATTCAGGCTTGTTCTCGTATTTTGGGTGAATTCTGCCTCAGAGAACGTGTGTTTTCTTTGCCAGGCTACGTTCAAGGGCTGGATGGACATCATGTACGCAGCTGTGGATTCCAGAAAGGTAACATGCAAGACCACAAGCTCCCCTCCCCCTTATTTCTGTCTGCTCTTCCGCTTTGGTGAAATCAAGAGAAGTTGTAGAACTGTGCTTGTGGCTTTTATTTCGTGCTGTGATTGCTTCGTTTGCTCTGCTGGTCTGATGAGTTAAAAGATGCCCAAGAAAACCCCGAGAAGGGCAGGTTCTTCGGGTTGGTTTTTTTGTTCAGCTGGAGTAGGAATACAGCGAAGGAAAGAATACAGTAAAATTATAGATTTAATCATTAGAATAAATTATGGGGAGGAGTTAGCCAGAAGGTCTCCCATGAATCTTCTGTCTGTATGGAAGTCTGAGCACGTCTGGGTTGGAGTTCATTCCTCGGGCACTTTTCTGGTTCTTGCATGCTGGAATCATGCAAATACCATGACTTCCTTTTTGGTTTCCATTTTTTCCCCCCTTCTATTCTCTTGATTTTATATGAAAATATTTTTAAATGGATTTCCTTGTCCCGCACTGAGTGCAGGTTTGAAACAAGAATTACTGTGCCAGGAAAGTGTAAAAATGTTCTGGCTTTTGATCTTTTCGGTCCTGCATCTTCGAAAGAAAGTTTGGAAACACGACCAATCTCATTTTGCCCATATGATGTCTTTGAAATGTCCTTTGTTCCTCTTCTTATCTCCCCTTCAGCAAGAAGAGCAACCCAAGTACGAGGACAACATTTACATGTACATCTACTTTGTTATCTTCATCATCTTCGGTTCCTTTTTCACCCTGAACTTGTTCATTGGTGTCATCATCGACAACTTCAACCAGCAGAAGAAAAAGATAAGTGATCTGTGTTTGCTGATTCGAGCTCAGGCCTGTTCCAGGAGTGCTGGGTCTTCAGGCTGGTGGGTTTCTCTGCAAAATGAAGTCAGTTTGGGGCACAAACCTCCTCTCTTAGAGCTGTGGACCCCTTGGTGCCTCGTGGGAATGGCTGAGCAGACTCAGGGAGCACAACACGCAGCCCAAGGCTTGATTTAAACTACAGCCAGATGAAACATTTTCCCCTAGACTACATTTTCATGCATTTTGGGGGGGTTTTTTATGCCTTGACCAAAATACAGACTGGAAGCAAGATGTCTTCCTTGCCTCTCCCTCTGTCTCTCTCTCATACCCTGCTTCTCCTCGAAGCCAAGCCGAGGATTTGCATCGTGCAGCTCCTGTAAGTGCCCTGACACCTCACACGTGTTCAGCACAGAGGGGAGAGAGGGGTGGGGAAGGAGGCAGTGCAGTGGAAAGGTCATTTATAGGAAAAAACAGTCATTTTTATAGAGAGATCAGTGCAGCCTGGCTATCAGTGCGAGTTATTTCTGTCTGAAGTGGCTGCCACCAGCCTCTCACCTGCCAGGTCTCCTGGGATTTCCTCCTTTCCCTTCTGGTTTATGAGCTGATTGTAACCAGCTTTCCTTTTGCCCCTTTACTTTGGAGGTCAAGACATTTTCATGACGGAAGAACAGAAGAAGTACTACAATGCCATGAAAAAACTGGGCTCAAAGAAGCCTCAGAAACCCATTCCCCGACCTCTGGTGAGTACGTTAGAGGGGACTCGGGGAAAACCTGAGGAGCAGATTTCAAAGGAGCTTTGGCTCCGAAAGCATCCTGTGTTCTAACTCCTGCTGGGCTCCACGTCGCCCTGTTCTTGGCATTATAACTCAGGTGTCACCTGCAAAGGTTAAAACACTTGCACTGGGGTTGGGTTTAATCAGCTCATCACTTGAATCAACAAAATAATCCCAAAACTTCGTCTGCCTGAGAGGACACGATGTGGAGGAGGAGCCTCCCGACACTAGCAGGGGCACCTCTGGCAATTCCCCAGCCTGGGGGGCTGCGCTGATGGAGAACTGAGCTCATTTCCCTGGTTTCTGAAAGACTTTGGATCCCTCAGAAAGCCAAAAAGGGGTTTGGGTTGAGTCCCTTAGATACCGCATGGATAAAGCGTGGCTAAAGCATCCTGTTTCTGGGGCTGTGGTGCTGCCAGGACACAGAAGGGGTTGGATTCTCATCCGAGGACCCCTCAGGCACCAGTGCAAGGACCTGGCTGCTTTCCCCAGTTGTGGCTGGAAGTGCATCACCCTCCCTTTGGGCTCAGCAAAGGGGAAGATACGCTGCGAGTAGGGGTGGAGTAGCGTGTTGGGGTGTAAATAAAGGCATTTCCCTGCCTTTGCCCTAAGCACACTGGCTTGTGCACAGGGTTTGCCTTGAAAGCTTTATTAAATGCTGACAAAACTACCTCCTCATCCCTCTTTCCACCAGCGATGAAACAATTTGTTGACTAATGATAAATTGGGAAGAATCTCCTCCCTGTGAGGGCGGGGAGGCCCTGGCACAGGGTGCCCAGGGAAGCTGTGGCTGCCCCAGGATCCCTGGACGTGTCCGAGGCCAGGTTGGACGGGGCAGGGGGTGGAATGGGGTAGTTTTAAGGAGGTTTCCAATCCAAACCATTCCACGCCTCCACGATTTTTGTCCGAACTCGGTTCCTCGTCTCTCCCGTTTCACAGAACCGCATCCAAGGAGCTGTCTTCGACTTTGTCACTCAGCAAGCCTTCGACATCGTCATCATGATGCTCATTTGCCTCAACATGGTGACCATGATGGTGGAGACAGACACGCAGAGCAAGCAGATGGAGGACATCCTTTACTGGATCAATTTTGTGTTCGTCATCTTTTTCACCTGCGAGTGCGTGCTGAAGATGTTCGCCTTGCGGCACTACTACTTCACCATCGGGTGGAACATTTTTGACTTCGTGGTTGTGATTCTGTCCATCGTGGGTAAGTGTGGCACCAGCTGGAGGTCTTTGAGTGCCAGGCTGCTTCGGCGTTCGCGGGGTAGAACATGTTCTTTTCTTTGAAGGGACTTCAAGGTTCTCTTCAAGCCTCAGGAAGAGACCGTGGCAGAATTTGCCCGCCTGAAGTCCTGGCTGATGCCTCTTCCCTCTGTTCTGGCATTCCTTTCCAGTCGTGTGGAGCAAACCACTTGGCTGTTGCTCTCTCTGTCGTTAAAAACTGAAGTTTCACTCACCTCATCAGAATATTGTGATGCTCAGTAACCCCTGGAAACAGCCCTGCGGGGCTTCCTGCCACAGCACGTGTTTTGCCACCCTGTTTGCAGCTTCTTTGAATGTTGAATCCGTGTTTCCTCCAACAGGTTTTGAGTTTTTTAGCATCTGATCTGCAAAATATGCACAACCTCACAAATGAAAGGGAGTAAAGCTCGGCAGGGCACGAGGCACACTGACAAGCCGCCCTCCCGCAGCCTAAAACTCAGCCCCAGCTTTTGCTGCTGCTTGAAATCGGGTTTATCTTGCCCCCTTTTAGCACCTTCAGAGCGGAGCCCTGGCTCCCATGGCAGGGTGAGGCACGGAGAGCAGAGATGCTCAAGAAGCAGAGCATTCATCCTTTTCCAGGAGGGATGAATCCTTCCGTAGCCGAACCTCTTTCCCTCTCCACGTAGGAGAACTTTAGCATTTAGTTAAGACCTAGAATCACAGAATCATGGAATATGCTGAGTGGGAAGCGACCCACAGGGATCATCCAGTCCATCCCTGGCCCTGCACAGGCACCCCAGCAATCCCACCCTGGGCATCCCTGGCAGTGCTGTCCAAACGCTCCTGGAGCTCTGGCAGCCTCGGGGCCGTGCCCATTCCCTGAGGAGCCTGGGCAGTGCCCAGCAGCCTCTGGGGGAAGAACCTTTTCCCAAAATCCAACCTAACCCTGCCCTGACACAGCTCCAGCCATTCCCTCGTGTCCTGCCACTGGTCACAGGGAGCAGAGACCGGAGCTGCCCCTCCACTGCCCCTTGGGAGGACTTACCCTGCCTGAAGGTGAGACCTCTCGGTGGCAGACGCCCTCTGAAAACCCGACCAAGGCGTTCCGTGTGCCCCCTCCGTCGCTGGGCTCAGAGGAAGCAGCAGCCTGTGCCGTCCCCATTGTCACACTTGTTGCCTCTCTTCTTTAGGAATGTTCCTGGCTGAGATCATTGAGAAGTACTTCGTGTCACCCACCCTCTTCCGAGTCATCCGCCTGGCTCGCATCGGCCGCATCCTGCGATTAATCAAAGGAGCCAAAGGAATCCGCACGCTGCTTTTTGCCTTAATGATGTCCCTGCCTGCCTTGTTCAACATCGGCCTCTTGCTCTTCTTGGTCATGTTCATCTTCTCCATCTTCGGCATGTCGAACTTCGCCTACGTCAAGCATGAGGCTGGCATAGATGATATGTTCAATTTTGAGACCTTTGGCAACAGCATGATCTGCTTGTTCCAGATCACCACCTCGGCCGGCTGGGACGGGCTCCTGCTGCCCATCCTGAACCGGCCGCCGGACTGCGACCTGGACAAGGAGCACCCGGGCAGTGGGTTTAAGGGGGATTGCGGGAACCCTTCGGTGGGGATATTTTTCTTTGTGAGTTACATCATCATCTCCTTCCTGATTGTGGTCAACATGTACATCGCCATCATCCTGGAGAACTTCAGCGTGGCGACGGAGGAGAGCGCGGATCCGCTCAGCGAGGACGACTTTGAGACGTTCTATGAGATCTGGGAGAAGTTCGACCCCGATGCCACCCAGTTCATCGAGTACAGCAAGCTCGCGGACTTTGCTGACGCTCTGGAGCATCCCCTCCGCGTCCCAAAACCCAACACCATTGAACTCATCGCCATGGACCTGCCTATGGTAAGTGGGGACAGGATCCACTGTTTGGACATCCTGTTTGCCTTCACCAAACGTGTCCTGGGGGACAGCGGGGAGCTGGATATCCTGAGACAGCAGATGGAGGAGAGATTCGTGGCTTCCAACCCTTCCAAAGTGTCTTATGAGCCCATCACCACGACGCTGCGGCGCAAGCAGGAGGAGGTGTCGGCGGTGGTGATCCAGAGGGCTTACAGGGCTCGTTTGGCACGACGGGGCTTCATCAGCCGAAGGCCTGCCAGCACCAAACTGGAAAACGGGGGAGCTAACCGGGAGAAAAAGGAGGGCACCCCATCCACGGCGTCCCTGCCGTCCTACGACAGCGTCACCAAACCCGAGAAGGAGAAGCAGCAGCGGGCGGAGGAGGGGAGGCGAGAAAAGGCAAAGAGACAAAAGGACACCAGGGAATCCAAGTGTTGAGACACACACACACAAAAAAAAAAAAAAAAAAAAAAAAAAATTTAAAAAAAATTAAAAAAAAAAAAAAAAATTGAAAAAATAAAAAT
>VZTI01000849.1:66922-77668 GCA_013397865.1 Struthidea cinerea
GACGGGGGCGGGGAGGGGGATGGGGTGCGCTGCCTCCCCCTGGGAAAAGCTGCAGCCACGAGGCCGTGGGATGCAGGGCAGCCCCAGAGCAGCATCACGGAGCGAGGGCGGCTTTGTTGGAACAGGCACGGCCCGTCCTCAGCCCCCGTGGGCAGGGCACGGATGCGCACACGCGTGTGCCCCAGCCCCAGGCACGCGGCGCTGATGCCGCTGTGTGAAAACTCCGGCAAAAATCCCCACGGGAATGACCCCCGGGCAGCACCTGCAGGCGGCTGCGCCCACCCCGCGTCCCTGCGGGGATCAAGAGAGGATTCTGGTGGATTTGGAGGGCGAAAAAGGAGAGGAGAGCAAACACGTTCTAAACACGTTCACTAAAGCTGGGCTTTAAAGGCAGCCAAGCTCCCCTGAGCCCCAGGAAGAGGGGCCGGCTCGTGGAGGGAGTGATCCGGATGGGTCTCACCCCTTGGGACAGCACATCCCAGTCCTTGGGTGCCAGGAGGAGCTGCCGAGCCGCCTCCGTCCACTGCGCTGCGGTCATCGAGCGGCCGTCACGCCGCCTCAGCCGCTGCTGGCTCGTCCGCTGCCAGCTCGGAGCATCCAAACTTCTTCCAAAATCCACCGAGCAGTTTCATCACCCCCGAAATGCCTGCAGCAGCTGCCCAAAGCCGCCCTGCTTTGAGGGGCTGCCCGACTTCCCCGGATTTTAATGCTCCGCTGGGCAAGCTCTGGCTCAGGACAGAGCGCGCTGGGATGCCGGGGTCTCCTTCCACAGCCCAGCCTTGGCTGCGGGCCCCCGCAGCTCTCCCGAGCCCTGACAACACGGATTTCCCACCTCAGGGACGTGCGTGGCCGATCTGTGAGCCCGATGGACGGCCGGGACGAGGAGGAGGAGGAGGAGAGAAGAGGCTTGGCCAAGTCTGCCCAGCAGTGGGAATGACTTTTTCTTCTCAGTGATGTGTTTCCTGATGATCTTTTGGGCTTCAGCTGCCTGAAGCAGAGCACCGGAGCTCCGGAGTTCATCCCTGACTCCTCGGAGCAGCGCAGGGCAGCAGCACCGTGCCAGTGAAATCAGGGCTGCGGGTCAGAATTCCAGACACTGCTCTGACCCTCATGGAGAACCTCGGAGCTGCCCTGGCGTTAACGCTGGGGGTCAAAGCGACATTTTGGCGTGCTGACACACGGGCTGAGGCCGGATTCCCGTCGTCTCCAGCAGATCCCGGCACGGCGGGTCTGGAACAGGCAGAGCAGCCCAGCAGAGCCGGTCCCAAAGGCAGGATCGGGGCCCGGAGAGCACAAAGCCCAGCCCGGCACCAGCAGCGCCGGCACCGGGCGCGAGGCTCCAGCCCCAGCCCAAGCTGGGCAGGGATTCCTCAGCAAAGGTCGGGATTTCCCCGGCAAAGCCAGGGCGCGTGGCTGCAGGGACGTTCCCTGGATCGGGGCTGGCTCCCCCTGCGCCCTCTCCCATTCCCGGGAGGAACGGCCCCGTCCCGGGCTGGTCCCAAGGCTCCGGTAGCTCATCCATCAAGTGCGGAGCAGCTGGACACCAGCGCAGGCCGGCAGTGACCAATGGGCCGTTGTCCATCTGTCCTGCCCCAGCCCCGGCCGGCAGCTGAGCGGGAGGAGGGACCCCCAGAGCCCATCTGCCGGGGGCGGAGAGACCCCCGCAGCCCTGCGAGGGAGGGATCCAGGGCCCCGGAATTCCGGGAGTGAGGGGACACGGCGGGAAAAGCGGGCACGGTGGATGAGGAGGTGGTGCAAGAACCGGATCCCAGGAATTTTGGGGCACACTTCAGTAGAAGGCAGGTGGGAGAAAAAGAGAATAGAATAGAATAGAATAGAATAGAATAGAATAGAATAGAATAGAATAGAATAGAATAGAATGAAATATAAAATAAAATAAAACAGAAGAAAAGAAGAAGAGAAAAGAAAAGAAAAGAAAAGAAAAGAAAAGAAAAGAAAAGAAAAAGAAAAGAAAAGAAAAGAAAAGAAAAGAAAAGAAAAGAAAAGAAAAGAAAAGAAAAGAAAAGAAAAGAAAAGAAAAGAAACCAGAATAAAATAAAATAAAGTAAAATAAAATAAACAGAATTAATAAAATAAAATAAAATAAAATAAAATAAATTAACAAAATAAAAGAAATAATGAAATGAAATAAAACAAAATGGAATAAAATACAATGAAGTGAAATAAAGTGAAATTAAATAAAGTGAAATTAAATAAAGCAAAATAAAACAAAATAAAATCAAACAGACCTAAGAAAAATGCACCTAAAAGAGTCTAAAACCCCATTTTTGCCGTTTCTGTTGTTTTTCTGGACATCTCCAGACCTCCTGGACTCTTCGGGCTGTTGAGATCCGGCCTTCAGCCCCTGGGGGCACGGGGCGAAACTGCTCAGCTGCTTGCTTGGCTCTACCACCACCCGGAAGGTGAAGCTGGCCCAGTCCTGCTCTCCCCACTAAAGGATGAGCATTAATTAATTCCAAACCATTCATTAACCCCTTTTAATCCACCACGGCGCTGCCCACTCCGTGCCCTGGGTGGCTTCGGCTCCGCGCCCCCCTCCAGCCGCGCCGCCGCGGCTCCAGCGCGGGCGTTCTCCTGCCCTGAGCCGCCCCAGCGCCCCGGGCCCCTCCTCGGGGGCACATCCCAGCTTCGCTCTCCCCCAGGACGCTGCCCGAAGGACAAGGACGGTTCTCAGCAGGGAAGGAGGGTTTTCCTCAGCTCCTCAGGCGCCTCCAGGTCACCGCAGGGTGCGGGAGAAGCCGCGGCGTGTCCCAGGGAAGGGTCCCGGGGGGGCTGCTCAGATCCAGCAGGGAAGGCAAAGCAGGAGCCCCCAGCCCCGGATCCATCTCCGAGCCCACCCTGGGGCTGGGGGAGGTCATTCCCCCCGCGCACCGCCCGCGCCGGCAGCAGCATCGCTCCAGCTCCTCCGCTCCGTGGGACGAGGGAACCTTCACCAAAGCCGACACCGGGGAGCCCCCAGCCCCATCCGGCACCGCCAGAGCCCCCCTGTTTCCTGCCTCGGTGCCTGCTCCCACAACCGCCTCTTTTTCCATCATTTCTGCATCTCCCTTCTCACCATCCCCAGCCCTGCGGGATGATGGATCCCGTTCCCGTCCCTGGGGGCTCCATCCCAGCCCCACCGGCCCGGGGGGAGGCCTCTCTCCGGGCTGGCTTTTGTTTTCACAAGCCTTTTGATTTGCGGATTCTTTTTTAAACACCGCCTGGGCAGCCTGAAAAGCCCGGCTCCCTCCCGCACTCCATTCACTAATGGATTTTCCAGAAGTTCCCTTTTTTGGCTTCTTTCTTTGCTGCCTTCATCCACGCCCGAGACTGCCGCTACCTCTGCTTGGAGGGATGGGTGAATTTTGGGGATGATGGAAGGATTTTGGGGAAGATGGAAGGATTTTGGGGATGATGGAAGGATTTTGGGGACGATGGATGGATCTGATGGATGGATTTTGGGGACCCAGTGCCATGCTTGGAGCATCCACCCCTACAGCACCACCTTCTACACCCCGGGATTGCACAGATCCAGGGTTCTTATCAGCCAATTATCACTACACACCATTGTATATGGAAATATACGATCATCTATATGTATATATATCTATTTCAGTTTATATTTATGTATCACTATATTTTATATATCTATCTATACCACGGGGTTTGTATTTATATTCACACAAATATTTATACCACGGGGTTTAAACCCCTCGACCTGCCACCACAAGGCTGCTGCCCAGTAAAACACGAAACGTTAAAGAATTTCGGGTGGAAGCAGCGCCGGGGCAAAGGTGTTGCAGGGAAATGGAGAAATTTGGTGCCACCCATGGGGGCAGCGCTGCTCCCGTCCCCTCGAGCTGATCCTAGAGCAGAAATAATTCCTTTTCCTCTCTTTTCAGCAGCCGCTCGTTAAAAAGTAATCACGAGGAGGAGGAGGAGGAGGAGGAGNATGGGAACAGCCCAAGGTCAGGTCGGTGTTTTGGGAACTGGTGCCCGGCTTCCCATCGCTGGCGCATCCAGAGCCAGGAGCCCACAGCTCGGGTTCCCAAAATCCAGCCCTGGACACGAGGTCCTGCCCATTACTGGGATCGGGGTGCGGCCCCGGGGGTCCCCAGGAAGGCTCAGAGCCGTCAGCAGCTCCCAGCTCCGGCAGAGTCCAACCTGGAGTTTCAGTCCAGGCTGGAATTTCAGCGGATTTATGTCGGCAACTCGTGGCCCGACCCAGAGTTTGGAGGGACGAGGAGGCGACGCTTTGGGAGCTGGCTGGAGCTCGGGGCTGGGACGGGGGGGTGAGAGGCAGGAGCTGAGGTGTCAGGGATGCCAGAACGGGTCAGAAACTCCCGCACCCCAACCCTCCCCGGTTCCATCCGCCCCGAGCAGGGCGAGCCGCAGGATGAGCCCTTCAAAACACACTCAACCTCTGTAACCCGCCGCGCGTGGCCCAACCCCGCTGCACGTCACCCCTGGCCTTTAATTACACATTTCTGCAGCCATTAGTCCTCTCCCCATCAATTACACCCACATTATCCCGCTCCGGGAGCCGCGGGACACGGCCACCGGAGCCAAGCGCTCTGCAGAGCCCTTGCGAGGGGAGGAGAAAGCCTCTGCTGGGAGCATCCCTTCCCCGCGGCTGGGTCGGCGCAAAGCACCCCGCGGGCGGTCCCGCTGCTCTTCGGAACCCGGGGGAGATCGATCGCAGCGAGAAGATCGAGCTCCGGCGGCGCTGGTGCCACGAGAGCCCCCGGCCCGGCCCGGAGGCAGCGGCGCAGCTCCGGTTGTCGCCGCGGCAGAGGCTTTGTGCGGAGCCGGGCAGGGACGGGCTCCTCGCCCCGCCACCGCTCCGCTGGGTTTTACAGGGGAGACCAGCGAGGGTTGAAGCGCAGCTCGTCCCGACGTTCGTTTTCACTTTCGTGGGGGAACAAAAGGGAAAAAAAACCAAACCGCAGCGGCTCTTTTCTCTCTGGAGGGAAAATCTAAGGGTACCACAGCTCTGCCAGCCCAGCATGGCAGTGGGAGTGCAGCCCACCCTGGGGAGGGCACCTCGTCCTCCCAGGCCGGGGAGGAGACCCCAACATCTCGGTCCAGGGAGGAGACCCCCAATGTCCTGATCAGGGAGGAGACCCCAACATCCTGACCACAGAGGAGACCCCAGCATCTCAGTTCAGGGAGGAGACCCCCAATGTCCTGACCAGGGAGGAGACCTCGATGTCCTGACCAGGGAGGAGACCCCAGCATCTCAGTTCAGGAGGACACTCCAGGGAGGACACCCCAGCACCCCACCCTGGGGACAACTTCTTCACATCCTGCCCAGGGAGTCCGCTCTGACATTCCACCCGGGGAGGACACCCCCTCATCCTGCTCCGGGGAGGCACCCCAGCACCCCAGGGCACCCCAGCACGGCAGAGCCCACGCTGGCACCACCGTAATTAAACAAACACTTCTGCTCTCTCCCTGCTTGAGGCGCCCGTCCTCAGGAGAAAGGAGCCAGGAGGAGAGGCTCTCCTTCGCATCCTCCCCGCTCTCCCGCGAGGCCTCAGCGCGTTTATCAGGGCCACCATAAAGATCTGGGGCTGCTGATAAGCGACCCCGGGCAGGCCCTGGGCTGGGGGAATTGCCCCGGGCCATCGGCACAATTTAACCAACATCAGCTCCAGCTGCTGCTGGGACACACGGCCGGGAGAGCTTTCACAGCGCCCTCACGGCACAGCAAAATAAACTCCGCTGCGGAGAGCTGCAGCCGAATTCCAACTCCTGCTCCCAGAGCCAAGGCTCCGAGCAGCCCCACGCAGGCACCAGCAGCACCCTCTGCACGCCCAGGATGGGATTCCCGGAGCAGAAGAAGATCCAGGATCCCACTCAGGGCTCTGCAGCACGAGGAAGGGAAGGGGAGAATCCTCCCATGACAGGAACAAGCCAATTCCAAAGGAAAAACCAACATTCCGGGGGCCTTTATGGTCACAAACTGACAGTGGCAGAACTCTGCAAGGGGACAAACTGGTTTTCAGAACTGGGAACTGCCCTGGCTGACACTGGGGAGAAGTTGTGCGTTCCCTGCTGGGCTGCTGATCCAGCAACGGGAACTTCCCTGCTTGAGACTCCGGAGATTTAATCCCAACAGCTCCCCTCGACCGGAGCTGGGTGACACCTCTGGCACGTGTGTCCCACCGCCAGTACCACCAGTACCAGCACCACTATCACCAGTACAACCAGCTCCACCACCAGTACCATCAGTACCATCAGTACCACCACCAGTACCATCAGTACCACCGCCAGCATCACCAATACCACCACCAGTATCACCAGTATCACCAGCATCGCCAGTACCACCACCAGTACCACCAGCATCACCAGTACCACCACCAGTATCACCACCAGTACCACCACCAGCACCACCAGCACCACCAGCAGTATCACCAGTACCACCACCAGCATCACCACCAGTACCACCACCAGCACCACCAGCAGTATCACCAGTACCACCACCAGCATCACCAGTATCATCACCAGTACCACCAGTACCACCAATACCACCAGCATCACCACCCGGGATGAGCCTGCCGCAGCTGGAGCACCACGATTTTGGCAAACACCCGAGTTACCAGCAGCACCTTCCATGCCCAAAAAAGAAGGAAAACATCTTTTTTTTGCTAAAAAAGGACAAGGCAAGGATCCATCCCGGCAGCAGCGGAGCTGGGGCAGAGGAGGGAGGAAGGGAAGGAGATGCTGGGAGCCACTGGCCTCAAGCTCCCTGGCACGCCGCAGAATTCCAGCCGGCATTTGGCCGGACGCGACGGGATTTGCCCCGGGACGACAAAAGGAGCCTCTGGACAGCCCTGTCAAATGGCCGAGCTCCCTGCAGCCACGGAACCACTGGAGCTCGGAAAGCAGAGCTGAGGAGTGTTTACAGGGGCAGAAACGGGGGCCAGGGTCACCGGCGCTCCTCCGGAGGCATTAACGTCCTCTGAGGGAAATTCCCCGCGGGAATCCTCGCTCCGACCCGCATCTGCCGCCGTAAGCGCTGGGCTGAGGGATTTCCAGCTCCCTGCGTGAAGCCCAACTCCTTCCAGGAGCCCAAACCATCGGGGAAGCGGAGAGAGAAGGAAGGGAGGAAAAGGTTTGGCTGCTTTGTGGCGTTCCTACCCTCAGGAATATCTCCTCGGCTGGGAGGATGCGCAAACAACCAGCGGGAGATAAGGCCGGCAGCGCCTGCAGATGCCTTGGCACCACCGCCAGGCTCCTTCCAGGGGGTTTTAAAGGGCGCTGGAGATGCCCTCGCTGGGGGGAAGGAGGCGCAGAATCGCTCTATTCCCTCTAATCCTCCCTGGCGCGTTTGGGATGCGGTGCCAGCTCCGGAGGCTCTCGCTCCCAGAGACTTTCGTGTTTACTTTTCCCGTGAGGACAGCAGGGGTGACCCACGGTGGCCACTCTCTAAGGCTGGGCCCTCACAGCTGTATTTGGCCACCCCCCCCAAAAAAAAACCCCAAATCCTGTAGGATTTTCTGCTCTCGAGGCTACTGGAGGTGATGGGAGTGGAGGTTGGACGAGGGGTGAGAGCTCGAAGCTTTCAGCCAACTCATCCAGGTGCTTTGATACGGATCTGGGAGCGGCCTGAAGCCGAGATTTGGGAAAGCCCTGCTGGCCTCAGTCCGTAGGATCAGACCCCAGCTCTCACCCCCTCCCCAGATACAGAAAAGGGAGGGAGCTGCAGCAGGTGGGAGCTCATCCCTGGGCTGGGAACCACAGGCACGCTGGGTTCTCAACAACTGGGCTCCCACGTTCCAGAGCACCCAGGGAAAACCCGCTCTGGAGATTTCTCGGCGTTTATTCCACATTTTCCCCCGGAAATTAATTGACTTCGACGGGGCACAGGGAAGGTTTGGGTTACAGGACCACATCCAGCTGGCACCAACACCGAGAAGCTGCTAAAAACCCCAACCCAGCCCTCGGGAGGGGGAAAAGGGCTGGGAAAGGGAGGGAGGGATAGAGGAGAAAACACCGGCTCCAGATAAGCAATTGTTAACATGATCCATATGGTACACAACGCGCCGCTCTGTTTAACCAAAATGATAATGGCAAAAGGGAAGAATGCAGCGGGGGCTCGGCCCGGCGGGAGAACAAAGGCGGCCACAGAACCCTTCCCCGCTCCAGGAATTGCGAGCGGGGAGAGCCGGTGAGTACAAAACCCTTCCCCGCTCCAGGAATTGCGAGCGGGGAGAGCCGGTGAGTACAAAACCCTTCCCCGCTCCAGGAATTGCGAGCGGGGAGAGCCGGTGAGTACAAAACCCTTCCCCGCTCCAGGAATTGCGAGCGGGGAGAGCCGGTGAGTACAAAACCCTTCCCCGCTCCAGGAATTGCGAGCGGGGAGAGCCGGTGAGTACAAAACCCTTCCCCGCTCCAGGAATTGCGAGCGGGGAGAGCCGGTGAGTACAAAACCCTTCCCCGCTCCAGGAATTGCGAGCGGGGAGAGCCGGTGAGTACAAAACCCTTCCCCGCTCCAGGAATTGCGAGCGGGGAGAGCCGGTGAGTACAAAACCCTTCCCCGCTCCAGGAATTGCGAGCGGGGAGAGCCGGTGAGTACAAAACCCTTCCCCGCTCCAGGAATTGCGAGCGGGGAGAGCCGGTGAGTACAAAACCCTTCCCCGCTCCAGGAATTGCGAGCGGGGAGAGCCGGTGAGTACAAAACCCTTCCCCGCTCCAGGAATTGCGAGCGGGGAGAGCCGGTGAGTACAAAACCCTTCCCCGCTCCAGGAATTGCGAGCGGGGAGAGCCGGTGAGTACAAAACCCTCCCTGGCTCCGGAGGAACACGCAGAGGGGGTCGGTGGCTGCTCCCTGCTTCCCTGCTCCAGGAACTGCGAGCAGGATGAGCCAGAGGCTGCTCCCCCTTCCCTGCTCCAGGAATTGCGAGCAGGATGAGCCAGAGGCTGCTCCCTGCTTCCCTGCTCCAGGAACTGGGAGCAGGATGAGCCAGAGGCTGCTCCCCCTTCCCCGCTCCAGGAACTGCGAGCAGGACGAGCCAGAGGCTGCTCCCTGCTTCCCTGCTCCAGGAATTGCGAGCAGGACGAGCCAGAGGCTGCTCCCTGCTTCCCTGCTCCAGGAACTGTGAGCAGGACGAGCCAGACGCTGCTCCCCCTTCCCTGCTCCAAAGGAAGGGGTGGTGACCAGGGACACAGCGAGTGGCTGCTCCCCCCGTGGCCATGTGCCCCAAAACCCTCTCCTTCCCTTCCAGAAAAGCTTTCCAGCTGAAGCACGGAGCGGGGAGCGAAACTGCAGCTGTCAGCAATAAAATAAATATATCTGTGTTTGTAACGAGTATCAACAGGGATGTTTTCATAATCGATACTCTGAACGAGAGCGGCGGCGCGGATGTAAACACGGAGCCCGCTCCTCTCGGCTCTGGGCTGAATTCGGCCCCGGCTGTTTATGTTATTGCGGGATCCCGTGCCTTTCCGAGGAACACAATACAGTACGTGCCGTTCGTTATCCCGGCAGTCCCCCAAGAGAAAATGTCAACACGCTTCTGTTGGAGAGAGCTAAAGCAAATGTTTAATGTGATAAACAACTCCCAGGCCTCAGCCCCCACTGAAATGTTGAATTCTGAATCGCCTCGAGAGCAAAGAGGCGCCCGGAGCACCCGCAGGGGAAGCCCTGGCAGCACACAGCAGCAGCCCCGGAGCACAGGGAGGAACCGGGGAGAAACCTCAGCGATTCCCATCAGTGAATCCATCCTGAGCCACCACAGTGCCCTCCACCGAGAGCCGCGTCCACGCCAAACACCCGCGCCCGAGTTCTGCCCAAAATCCCCTTCCGCGCCTGAAATCTGTCACAAAGCTGGGATCCGCTTAATGATAATGTTAATTTTCGTGATCCCGGAGTCAAACTAGGAATGACGTGAACCAGCACATGGCGCCTCCAAACCCAGCAGAATTTATACTGGCATACAGAGGTTAAAGTGATTTTAAACCCTTCCTGGTGTTCTTCCCAAGGGCCTCCCGAGTGAAAAACGCCCATTTCCAAAAAAAAAAGGACCTTTCAGGCAACGCTTCTGTTTAAAAATCACCGTCAGCTCCTCAGGGCTGCGACTGTTTTGAAGGCGAGCGCTCCGGCGTGCGCTTGACGTGCGACAGCGACTGTGGGAGGCTGCATTGTTCCTGGGGGGTGAGGGATGGAGGAGGGCAAGGCAGCAGGGAGGGATGGAGGGAGGGATGGGGATGGATGGATAATAGAATGAATGAAGGATGTTTGTGTGGACGCACGGACGGACGGACGGACGGACGGTTGATCCACCGCACCGTGTGCACGCTCTGGGCTTCAGTTAGGGTTAGGGTCAGGATTAGGATTAGGACTAGGTTAGCCACTGTGAGCAGGCTCCCCTTGGGGCCAGGCTTCCCAGCGACCCGACTCCCCTCGGGAGCGGGCTCGCCCCGGATTCAGGCACCTCCCGGGACCGGGCTCCCCGCCTGGGGCAGGCTCTTGTCACCAGCGCGGCCCCCGGAGCTCCCCGCACCCTTTTTGGGGGGCAGAAGGGAGGGGAACGCCAGAGGCCCGGGCAGCGGGGGCTGCCCCGTTCTCCGGGAGCGCTCGGGTCCCTCGGAGCACCGGCCCTCCCCGATCCCTCCGCACTCCCCAGCTCGGCCGCTTTCTCCCCAAGCCGCGGCATCCCGCATCCCGGGCAGCGCGGGCGATGCTCGGCCGGGCCGCCGCCGTTCTCCCCGACCCACCCCGGCCGCACTCACCTCCTCATG
>VZTI01000849.1:82089-92474 GCA_013397865.1 Struthidea cinerea
GGAGATGGTTGGTCAGCAGAGAAGGGTGGTCAGTGGAGAGGGGTGGTCAGCAGAGATGGTTGGTCAGCAGAGAAGGGTGGTCAGCAGAGGAGGGTGGTCAGTGGAGATGGTTGGTCAGCAGAGAAGGGTGGTCAGTGGTCCCGGCTTTGCAGGGCGGGAGCGGCACGAGGGGCGACCTCCCGAGCTCCGAGCCCCGTCCGTGCCCAGGACCTCCCATGGGCCCATCCCGGCTGCGAAGGGAGCAGGGAGAGAGCAATTCCAGGAGCTCTTTGTTCAGAACATCGCAATTCTGCCCCGAGATCTCTCTCTCTCTCTCTCCAGGGCAAACACATCCCCTTAATTTTAAAAAAAAAATCCTCCCGTGGAGGTGAGAATGATTTGGGGATGAGCCACCAGCGCGGGGCCAGCGGAGCCACCACCACCACCATCACCGTGGGGCTCGGCGTGGCTGGCTCCGGACGGGTCCGGCTTGGGGGGTTTAATCCCCCCAGTGCCCGACTGAGCAGCAGCGGCCGCAGAGCCGGGCTGCGCCTGCACGCACAAAGGGAGAAGATTTATCTCGAGAGGCCAAATCCACTTAGAGGAGCTTTAGGGGCCATAAATTGATTGCTCGGGGGACACCGTGACGGCAACAGGAAACAGCTCCGTATTTACGGAGGTTTCTGTGCTTTTTCCGCGTCACGATCTCACGATGCCTCGGGGGGCGGGGGGGGTGCCGAGACCACAGTCAAAGCCTCTGCTTGCGGGGTGGGATTTAAAAGAGGTGCTGGACCCTTTGGACGGGGGGGTCCAGCATCGGTGAGGCTGTGGCAGCGCCCGTTGTGCTACCGCCAAGCGACAGGGATTCGGGATTCGGGGCACGAGGTGGAGTCCAAGCCTCATGGAAGGCAGAAGGATCGGGGACTCCCTGAGGGTCACCCCGTCCCAGGACCGATTCCAGCCGGCCGGTGAGCTGCGTGTCCCGTGGCTGCTCGGAGCCAGGAGCTGGAGGTGCAAACCTGAAGCTTCACCGGGGAAACGAGACCTGGAGTCAACCCCCTTCAGGAAGAACTGCATCCCAAAAAAAACCAGAGTGGCAAAACCGGCAAATAACCGCAAATCTGCTTTTTTTTTTGCTCCTTTCATCCACCTGACTCCCGCCTGGCTTCTCGCCCTGTTTGTTATTTTCAGCCAGTGAAATATTTGAAGTGAGACGTGGAGCTTTCTCCTGCAGGATTTGCTTCCACAGGGCTGTGGGACTCACCAGGACGGAGCTTCCCTGAGGATGCCGCGGCACGGGGAACCCTGGGCAGCCAAGCGACGCCCGCTGCGGCCCCAGCACCGTCCCTCCCTGACCCGTTTTCCATTCCTTTCCCCGGCACTCGGGGTTTTTTTTTTTCCGGGGGCCAGAAATTCCTCTGCACAAGTGGCCCCATTGCCAGTAAACAGCGGCCGAGCGTCGGCGGCTCGGCGCGTTAAACAGAGCGGAGCGGCGTGGATGGGGCCAAGCGCGGGGAGCAGCTCCGGCAGCGCCTTCCCCCGGCTCTCGCAGGGCCCTCATTTAAGCACGTGCCCAAAGCTGTGGAGAGCCGGGGCAGAAGAAGAGGGCCGGGACACCCACGTCCCCCCACGGACGGCAGGATGCCCCCGGAGAACGGGGCGAAACCTCGGAGAATCCTCCTGCCAGAGCCCCACGGGGCTCCCTGCCCTCCGGAGCAGCAGTGGCCGGGGCTTAACTTGGGAGATGCATCCAAATTTTGTCACGAGAGGCTCGTTTGCCCCTTGCGTTTAACCCCGGCGGTTTCCAGAGGCTCGCGGTCCCCTTCCCGCGGCACGGCGAAGCCCCGACGGGAGCACAATGGAGTCTTGTTTCTGGTAACCCGAGATGCCTCAGTCCCAGCTCTTTAATTTTAGACTCCACCACGCTCGCATTCCTCAGCACTACAATGGCAGATATTTATACTCTGGAATGCGGAGCCCGGTGCTAATTTAGCAGGGCTGGGTAACCCAGGGCTGCTCTCCAAGCCGGGCTCGCCGCCCCCTCCCCAGATAAAATTGGACCGGGCAGAGTTTTATGGGTTTACAAATCTCGGCGTTTGTTCGCTGGCCCCCCGACGTCCGGCCCCGTAAAGGTCAAGCGGTGCTCCCCGGGAAGGCACCGGCCACCTCGCCACGCAGATGGACAAACCAGCTGGGACGGGTGGGAGAGGGTGGCCTGAGGAACAGGCTCCGGCCGCCACTGATGGGCCACCTGGGATCGTGGAATGGTCGGAAGGGACCTTGGAGGCCACCGGGTTTGAGTCTCAAACCCACCAATGGTTCATCTGGGTGTTGTGTCCATCACCCGGGCACGGCAGAGGCCCGGCGAGGCGTGCAGAGCACGAGGGACCTGCAGAGGCTGTTCCAGCCCCTCACGCAGGACCCTCTGCTCGAGCTGATGGAGGTCCCAAGCCCAATGCAACGCCAAAAAGTCTGGTTTATAAACCCTCCAAAAAGTCTGGTTCATAACCCTCCAAAAAGTCTGTTCATAACCCTCCAAAAAGTCTGTTCATAACCCTCCAAAAAGTCTGGTTCATAACCCTCCAAAAAGTCTGTTCATAACCCTCGGCGTCATTCTTCCAGATCGTTCCGGCGAGGAGAACCCACTCTCGCTAGAAGGAAATCCGTTTTCCGCTCCCATCCTCAGGAAGGGCTGGGCTGTGCAGGACCTGGACCTGCTCCGGAGGGGTGACCTCCCTCTGCCTGGTCGGAGCAGGCGGAACCCAGAGCCGTCCCTCTTGCTGACCATGGAATCCCAGGGAAACGACAAAACCGCCCTCGAAATATCCTCAACGTGGCTGACGAGGCTGGAGCTCCGCGGAGCCCTCGCGGCAACTCCGGCTTTGCTTCCCCCACCAGTAAAGGACGAGGACAGAGCTCCGGGCGCTCTGGTGGACATCCCCGTCCCCGAAGGAGGATGCTGTGGGGCAGCAAGCGCCACGGGAGCCCCGATGGTCTCGGTTTCAGAGCCGGGGAGCTGAGCTTGGGGCCGCTGCCCGCTCGTGCGCGGAGGAGGCCGCGCCAAACGCCGGCAGGACGGTCCCAGCCCCGGAGGGTTGGCGGGTGGCAGCTAATTGAGAGAGGAGCAGCACCAGCAGATAAGGGACGGGGTCAGCACCGCAGAGCTAAATCCTTGACCTGTTATTTAAAAGGTCGGGCAGAGTTCAGTGGACTACTCCAGGTCAATTCACTCAATTAAAATATTAGAAGTTCGAGGCGGGAGCGCAGGGGTGGAGGGTTTTCGCCTCTCTTCGTGGGTGGAAAGAGATCGGGGATTATGTCGGGGGGTGCTGGCGGGCAAAGGAAGGTGCAACAGGAGGCGAGAAGCAGAGATTCATCCCAAACCGAGTCGTGAAGTCCTTGAGGTCGGAAAAACCCTCTAAGGTCATGGGATCCTGCCATTAGCGCGGCACCGGCGCGTCCATCTCCACCCCACGTCTTCCTGCGCCCCGAGCTGTCCTTGGGTCATTGTGGGACAAAATCTCCGGCCATGCCCAAAGCTTGTGCCCCGCTCTGCCCCTGGCCCCGAGTCCTCAGCGGCCTCCAGTGATGTGTCCCACCAGCAGCCCCGAAACCTCCCCCGGGGCCGAGTGGCGAAGCAGGGCCTGGCATCGGCAAGAACCGGGCGATCTCTCCATAAATATTTGAGGATCAGCTGGGATTCTTCTCCCCCTCCCTGCCCCGATCTTTGTCCAGCCCCGAGCCTGGCTGGTGGGACCACAGGGTCTTCTCAGCAGCCGGGCTGTGGACCCAGGAAAGACTGAAAATTCACCAGATCCCATCAGCTGGAGAGAGGAAAAGTGAATCCCGACTCGGCTGAGGGGTATCACCGCGTGAGCCATCGCGGAGCAGCAAAGGCTTCGCCCGTGGTGGCTCCTCCCCACGCGGGTTGGGCTGCGGAGGATAAATAAAAGCTTTCAGCAAAATTAGCGGCGGAAGGAATAGATAAACAATAAGGAGGTATTGACTTCTGCTGAGGTGAACGTCAAGATTTATTGAGCTGGCTGGGGGGGGAATATTGACCACGGCAAGGCTAAGGTCAATAATTAACTCAAGGGATGATGAATCAACGCGCAGTGGAACATGAACTCCGGGTGGAGGCCGTTCGGGGTGTTCTGGATGTCCCCATGGAGGAACCCCTTGAGCTCCTGCGAGACTTTCAGTTGGGCAGGAGGACTTTGAGCACCTTGTGCCTGCTGACCTCCCGAAACCGGGGAAGGAGGACGCTGTTTTGATGAAGAAAGCCACAAATTCGAAGATTCTACAGCTCTGAGTTTCAAGGTTGGTTCCGTTCTGGAAGAAGAAAGCCGTGGGTGAAGGGTGGGTTTACAACAGAACTGAAGCTCCTCGGATTTAGGACAAAACACCAATAGCACAATTTGATCCTTTTTTCTTGTGAATCCATCGAGACGAAGGTTTTCTCCTGAGCTGAGGCCGTGGTGGAAGCAGGAAAGCGCTGAGAAGGGGATTGCAGGTCCCGCGCCTGCGACGGCGGCGTTTGCTGTCCGACAGAATCCCCCACCGGGGCCGTGGCTCAGCTCCGGGCTGGAGCTGCTCCGGTGCGTTTGTCGCTCCAGGCAGACGTGTGACCTCCCCCTCCTCCCTCCGCAGGGCGATGAGAGCGAGCGGGGTCAAAATTCGTACGAATGTGTGAAGGGCGAGGCGGGAATGTGCCGGGGCAGCTCGGCCAGCCCAGCAGAACCATCAGCTGCTCCCATGCCCGAGGTCTCCTGTCCATCCGTCCATCCGTCCGTCCGTCCATCCGTCTGTCCGTCCATCCACACCCCGCCTCTCCAGGCAGCTCGGCTCCTGCCGTCCCCAGCACCGGGGGCACGCGGGGATCTTCTCGGTCTCCAGAAGCCGCGTGGCCGGCGGCCTTCCCCTCGCGCTCGGCTGAGCGCAGCACCCGGGGCTGCTTTTTGAGCCTCCGCGAGGAGCTGCCTCCTAAAAACCTCTGCGCCAACTTCCCCTCCGGTTCTGTGCCGTCCCGGCAGCGCCGTCGCTCCCCACAGCCCGGCCCCCGGCACCTTGAGTGAGCCCGGGCACACGGAGCCGTGTCCTGCCCTCTGCCAGGGCTCTGCTCACGCAGGTGAGGCCAAACCACGCCGGAACGTGGCCACGGCATCGTCCCAGCCGGCAGCTCGGCTCTGATACCGAAGGGAAGCGCTGATGGCAGCGGGGCTGAGGCTTGATGGAAAGCAGAGCAAGGTTTCCACCGTCAAGAGCTTTTCTCACTCGGGTCACAGTGCCCTGCACGCCGGCTGACCTCAGTGTGCACGAGAATAAATTAATTAAGAGAGAAGGAACACCCTCGTTAAGCTCCTCGGTGCGAAACTGCAGCTGGGGGGGTCACGCCAGGAGCGGAGAGCTCGCGGACCGACCCTGGTGGGAACCAGCACATCAGCCCCGTGGCCATCCAGAGGTGGAGGAGACCCTCACCAGCGGGCTGAACACCCTTCAGGGAGCGCCTGGTGCTGCTCAGCTCGACTTCCAGACGCTTCCGCACTGGGAATTCCTAACGAGGGGGTTCCGCTGCTGCCTCTGTCCTGCCTGCAGCGGAGCAAGGCTGGGGAGGCTTTTCCCGAGCCCATCCCGCCCTGCTCGTCTCTCCACATGTGCAGCCCTCTCCCCTGGGAGCGCGGGGCCGGGGCCGAGGAATCTGGCAACGATTAGCCCGGGGAAAGTCGGAGCCTGCTGGGTTGCCTCAGCCATCAAAGTGTCACGGCCCCGAAGGGAAGGTTTTTCCACGCGCCAAATTCAGATGTCATCAGCAATAACCCCACGGGCATAAAGGGGGCAAGAGGCCCAGCGGCGGCACCACCCTGCTCCTGGCTGCCCCAAAAAGCAGCAGAAAGGGGAAGGAGGAGGGCACCGGGGAGGGAAGAGACGCGGGGACCGCCCAGACCCAGCGCGGTGAGGAGCGGCTCTCTCCAGATCGCTCAGAGCCCGAAAACGCCCCTGAGAAGCGGAGCTGCCCTTGAGGGCGGTGGGGTTTGGGCGCTGGACCAGGTAACCAAAACCGGCCCTGGGACCTGTTGGAGAGGTGCCCGCTTGCCAGCCCGCGGAGCCGGGCTCGAGTGGCCCCCGAAGCCGCCGGCGCTCACCGGCAGAGCGGCAGAGATGAGGGATGGAAGAGTTTTGACCTTGGGAAGAGGAGCTTGGCTCTCATCCCTCCCCTTCCCCCCTCACGGTAACGAGGGGCTTTGCAATCTGTCAGCGCTCCGGCGCGGCAGCAGAAGGCACTTTTTATCCGAGTAATTGCCTCAAAGCCCATCAAATAACTGCGAAAAGGCGCTCGTGGGCATCTCGGGGCGAGCGGAGTTGCGGGAGAGCCCCAGGAGGTGCGAATCCCCGCCGAGGGTGTTTGACACGAGCCCCCCGTGAAGGTTGCAAACCCCCCGGGACGGGGCAGGGCGCTCAGTCCTTCAGCGCCCGAGGGGGGATCAGGTGCTCGGGAAGCTCCGAATCCCCATCTCAGCCCCCCAAAAACCAGCCCGGGAGCTGCTCCCACCTCGTACAAACCACGCTGGGGCATTTGGAGGCAGCCCCGGCTCCTTCCCCGCGGGGCTGGGGGTGGGTGAAGGGGTCTCCCCTCGGGCCGGGGGCGAGCGCGGAGGGTCTGCATTGTTTTGTTTTTTTTTTCCGCGTTCATAAATCACGGCTCTTTGTGGCCCCTTCCCCAGGCGCTGCACAATTCAGGTTAGGTTATAAATAGGATCCTGGGCTCTTTCAGGTTGATAAAGGCCGAGGGGGGTGGAGCAGCAGGGAGGCGTCACGACTACATAACACTTTCATTGCCCTGTCAAAATAAAGAATACTGCTGCTGCCGACCCCTTCTCCGGCAGCATATATCAGCCGGGCTCCTGACACGGCGTTTCAGGCCAAAACAGGGATTAAAAAAACCCCACAACAACCCCTCCCCTCCCCCGTTTCCCGACAGGGCACGGGCGTTGGTAGCCCAGAGCCACGGCTGGTAGCCCGCTCACGCTGGGCTTCCGGGGGAGCTCAGCTTTGTTCTGGTAGCGCCCGGGTGAAACCCCGGTGCGGGCTGGAATTGGGGTGGAGATGCTGGAGAGGGAAGGGCAGGAACCGCCGGGGAGGATGCGGTGCCGGGGGGAGAAAGCAGCTCCAGGGGGACAAGGTGGAGACGCCATCCAAAACTTCCTCCGGGCAAGGCAAAGGGCAGAAGCTCCCGGGGGGATACAGCCGGGGGTTTGGGGCCGTGGTGGTCCCAGAGCAGGGTTTGGGGCCGTGGTGGTCCCAGAGCAGAATTTGGGGCCGTGGTGGTCCCAGAGCAGGGTTTGGGGCCGTGGTGGTCCCAGCCCAGGGTTTCAGCCCCGACTGCCGCAGGATCAGCACCCAGGCCCACCCCGCTATGCCGGGATCATCCCCCCGGAGCCAGGAGAGGGGCAGCTGCCCTCCCCACGCTGGACCCCCCTCCCCAGCCACAAGGAGCCCCTTCGCAAGGGCAGGGAGGCTCCCCCCAGCAAACCCGGGACAAATCGGACACAGATCTGCCTTTAACAGCTCCAGTGATAAAAACCCCGCTTTATTGGAAACACATGGGGCATTTATAGGGGACATCAAAGTGGGACGGAGGTTTACACAGCAACAGGCCGGATTAAGCGGGAGGCATCTGCTTTTCCAGCAGCCCTGGCGCTCTCGGGAGGCTCCATAAATCGGCGGCAACACCGGTCCTTTCATTCCCTCCTCCTCCGGGGGAGGCAAAGGTTGGCAAAACAAAACGCGGCCACAAGCCCGGCCGTGTAAAACACGCCAGGAGTGGGAGCGCTGGGTCGCGGCTGCACCCCCGGCACCCCCGGCCGCGAGGAGCCGGGGATGCTCCGCGTCCCGGCCCGAACGGCTCCGGGCTGGCTCCGTGTCCTCCTCCTTTCCTCCGTTCCGGGCTGGGAGCGGCACCAGCGTCTCCCAGCGCAGCTGCTCCCGCACCCTGGTGCCGATCCCTGCCCTGCCCCGCTGCCAGGAGCGGCATTTTCCTCTGAGCGCAGCTGGCGCTGAAGGAGAAGCCTTCGCGTGGCCCAAAGTGCGCGGAAAGGAGCTGATCCGAGTTGATCCGAGCCCGTGTGTGACGAGGAGCGAAGGACCGTGCAGTCGTTTAGGGGGGAAAAGCCCCCGAAAATCACGGAGTCCGACCAGTAAAGCAGCACCGGGCAGAGGGGGCGAGGGGGCATCTCCAGGCAGAGCCCCGTCCCAGCTGCCCGGCTCCCCACCGGGAAATATCCCAGCAGGGCGGGGAGATCTGGGAATCCTCACACCGGGGATGCTCCGGGGACTGTCAGCGGCGGGAGGAAGCGGTGCCAGGGCTGATGCCGGGCGCCGGAGAGCGTGGGGCTGGGGAGCGGCTCGGGGAGGTCCCGGGCGGGTTTGGTTTCCCTCTGGCCCAGGGCTGAACCGGCGTTCCCAGGCTGCGGAGCCTTGTGTTAATTAACCTTCCAAACACTCCCCTAATGGTTTGCCAAATCTAATAAGGCAGCGGCGGCCGAGGAGCTGCGGGAGGGAGCAGCAGCAGCGCTGGGCTCCGGGGGGCTCCCCGCAGTTTCCTGCCGCCCCCCCGGTACCTCCCCTCTCGGTGCAAGCGATGCCGGGGCTCGTCATCCTCACTCCCGGGATGCGCTGCCGACGTCGAGCTGCTCGCTCGGCACAGCCCTCCCGGCCGCCAGGCACTGCCCCACTCAAAAAAAGAAGAAAAAAAACGTAAAAAGGGAAGGACTCCGCTCTCCACGTGGGAACCGGCCCGCTCAGCTGCCTCAGACTTCGGCAGGGGAAAAAACAACCCAAAATAAAATAGAAATCTGGCCTCAGTTCCCTTATTCCGCAGGGGATTTCACAAGCCCGGGGCAGGCAGAAGGGACCCAGCCCTGGCACGGGCCGGATCCCGCAGACCCCTCCGCTGTGGGTGCCGTGGGGCAGGGATGGGGAACGGGAGCAAACCCGCATCCTCCCGCTGGCACCGGGAGCCGGCGGCACCGCCCGCTCCCCCTCTCCTCCCCAGCCCCCCGGCGTCCTCGGAGTCCTTGGAAAGGGTTAATTCGCCCCCACGTGTTGGACACGGGGTGTTCGCAGTCCTGCAGGGGCCTGGAGGAAGATGATAGATAGCTGGGGATGTCCTCTCGCCTCCGCTGCCACCCCGGAGCCCAGCTGGGGACCGGCCTTTCCCATCTCCTATCCATCATTTCCAGCCGGCCTTGTCACGTCCTGTAAATCACCAGCCCCAGCTCCATCCCGGCTCCCTTCCCCCGGTCCGGGGCGTTCACCCTTCCCGTCCCCTCGGGATGGCTCCAGCCGGACGCTGGAGGATGGACGCTCGGGGCGGGTACAGCTCCCTCACCCCGCGCTCCTGCTCCCGTTCATTCCCCGCACGATCCCGTAACCCGACATCTCTTTCTGGAACCTGGCGGCTCTTCCAGGTTCCTGAGCTTTCCGCGGTTTCCCCGTTTCTCCCCAGGTTTCCAAAGCAGGAGGTCGCTTGGAGACCGGGGAGTTGTCAAGGTTTTCTTGCAGCACCCCCGGAGTTGCTTTTCCTGCGGCCGGGAATGGCACGGAACCTCTGGAAAATCCCGCCCAGCAGCAGCTGCGCTTGGTGGGGAGGAAGAGGATGGGTGTGCAAGCACAGCTGGGCACGCTCGGACAGGAGGTACCCACGGAGCTGCTCTAAATACATGAAAACTCCTGCAAAGAAAAGGACAAACCCTTTTCACTGCCACGAGCGTTCGGAAAAATCAATAATTCCATTCCCGGCCACCAGCACCCCCTGAGACCTTCCCTGCTGTGCTTGGGTTCGTTCCCGGCTTCGCTGTGCGGGCGGGCTCTTCCTCATCCCATTCCAGACCCCCCCAGGGCCTGAGGGGTCTCACGGGATCGCGGCCGCAGGGGATATTTTGGATTTTAGTCGTGGAAACGCGGAACGCCCCGAGCTGGAAGGGGCTCAGAAGGGTTGAGCCCAGGCGTTGGGCATTTCCCGTCCTGCGCGGGGCCAGGCGGCACCGAGCGGCCGCAGGGCAGCGTCGGCCGCCCCTGTGCTGGGCTCCCGGGGAAGGGAAGAGTCCCTAAAAACGGGATGGACAACGCTGGGGGTGCACTGAGTGTGCGATCCACGGGGTACAACGACGGTCCATGGAAACCGAGATTCGGGAAGATACAGAGACAGCCTGGAAGGCGGGCTGGAACAAAAATCCGGGCCAAGACAGGGATGCTGGCTGGGGACTGGGAATCTCTTTGGGGACAGGGAATCTCTGGGGACTGGGAATCTGGATGGGGACAGGGAATCTCTCTGGGGACAGGGAATCTGGATGGGGACAGGGAATCTGGCTGGGGACAGGGAATCTCTGGGGACAGGGACTCTCTCT
>VZTI01000851.1:5951-26213 GCA_013397865.1 Struthidea cinerea
TTATATATAAAAACATGTTTATATATATATCAATGTAAATATATAATTATATCTATAAATATATTTTTATAGATATAAAACCATATATTTATATCTACAAATATATATTTAAATATATTTTATATATATTTATATACCACATATATATTTATATACCATATATTTTTATATATATATATATCCATACAAATATATATTAATGCATTTAAATACCTATTTATATCTAAATCCTGTGTGTTTTACAACACAACAGTGCCCTCCTTATCTCCCTCTATCATAGACATTTTGGACCGTGCATCCCTGAAAATCCAATCCCAAACATGCAGGGATGAGCAGCTTTCCCATTTCCCTCAGTCCAGCAGGGACGGGCCTGGAGAGCTGCTCCAAGAGTGCTCTGTCTCGGCTCACACAAATCCCTCCGGGAATAAAATCTCTATTGCCACTCTCTAATTATTCCCAATCATTAGAGCATCACCCACTGTACACTGACTTTTCCCAAACGTTTTCCCGCGTTTATCCCGAATTCTGCTGTGAGCTGAGCCTGCCCGGGCAGCCTTTGGAGCAGCTGTCACAGTGACAAAGAGCTCATGTCCCCGTGCTGGAGCTGTCTGCAGTTACACCCGGCTTTGCTGGGCTTTAGGCCTGGCCTAAGCCCTGGTGAGTGACACCTCAATTAGCAGGGAAGGGTAACGAGCTGCCAGCCGAAGGCAGGCACAGGACAGGGCCCCTTTTCCCCCCGTGGTACCTGTGAGGCTCAGGATTATTCGCAGGGTTTTGCAGCCAGGTGCTGCAGTGGAAGGAGATCGTTCCGTGCTCTCGGCGCCCTTGGAATGAGAGCTGCTCCAACTCCCAGCTTTTTTTCCCTGTCTTTAATAAAAAGAGGCTTTAAAGGAACATGAGGCAAGGCAATTGTTTTGTTATTAAATTTCACTTCTATATCACTAACAGGACTTTTACTCCCTCCACCTGACAGACTGCAGAGTATTAATTTTAACTTTTTTAAATCAAAAACCAGTTTATTTGCTCTCTCCCAAGTTAAGCACAGCTTAATAGAAATAGATATAAATACGTATTTATATATATAAATACAAGCTGTAAGTCCTGCACTTGCTGCAGGAGGATGTCAGGAATAAAGCAGTGAATTCCCAAGTGGCTGAGGAGAAGATTTGGAATAGATTCCTCCAGACCAATCCCAAAAATACTTACCCCAGTTCCCTGGTGTTAATTAGCTAACCAGAGATAATTAGCTGTGACTGCAGCACTGCTTGAACACGAAAAATCCTCTTTCCACTGACTGAAAACTTTTTTGGGATTTGCCACTTTGACTTCCACTGGAATCTGATAACAAGTGATGCCAGAGGAGTCTCCAGGTGGAAAAAGCAAGATCCCAATCCCACTGAAAACCTCAGGATAATCAAGGCTTTACACACAGCAATTCTCCTCCTGAGCTTGTTTCTTTACCTTAGGAAGGAATTCATTTTGGAATACTGGGAGTTGGTTTGGATTTTATTATCACAATTTGATTATTATATAATAAAATATTATTATTTTAGTATCATTTATTTTATATTCCAGAACTTTGATTTTGTAGGAGAAAGTTAATTCATCCAGGCTGGCTCTTCTGATGGGAGGAAAACACAACTGGAACAGCTCCAGCTTTTTTTGGGAACTGAGAAAATTTTCTTTAGAAAAAGATCAGGAATTAGACCTCCCCTCAAATCCTGACATAAAACATCAAGATGAATGAGGTCAAGGAAAAACTCCCAGTATTTCCAGTGAGATTTTTGCCTCAGGAAAAGCCACTGGAAAAGTCCTTTACAGGACAAAACTTAACTCAAAAGAACATCCCAAGCTTAACTGGAATAACCTGACAGCTCCCACCTTTCCTGAAGCACAGGAAACCATCTGAAGAAGAAAAAAAAAAAAAAAAAAAATCAAATCTTCAAGATATTTCCAATGTTTGTGAAGCATTCCACAATTTTTCCAGTATTTATCCAAGAAACTTCTCCCCAAGGGCCCAGTGAGAACCCTCTTTGTTTCCCGCTAATGGAGTGGATTTTGCAAACAGACACAACACACTTGAGAAGTTCTCAACTTCTTTAATCCTCTTGATGAGAAGGAGGAAAAAAAAAAACAGCAATAAAATCCTTGGAAGTAACAGAGCTTTTATGGATAGCAGCAATCAGGGATGGGGCTCTGGAATCACAGCACAAATTCCACGGCAAAGGGATCAATCCTGCCCCAAAATCCAGGCGCTTCACCCTTGGAATGCGCGCAGGGCAGAGCCGCCAGCGGTGACAACGCTGCAGGGGAGCAGGAAAACTTTGGAATTGCTGGCTTGGGGAGGGAATTGGGAATGGAGAGCACTCACTGCTCCTTTGGGAAGTCTTCCTGGCTCCCAGTGAAGATCCAGCGAAGCCATGGATGTGCAGTGGTGACAAGGACAGAGAGAGGCACTTGGTCAAGGATCTGGTTCTAAAGCCATACAAACTTTGGTGGGCCTGGCTCAGACCCTGAGGAGGAACAGGAGAGCCACACACTCCTGGGACAGGCTGGAAATCCACGGAGTTGGATAAGGCTGGGAAAAGACCAATGACAAAGTTACAATTCCTGGATCCTCATCCTGTGCAGCCACATCCACGCTGAGCTGCACCGCATTCCCATGGAATAAAGCCTGAAGGATTCCCATTGGTCCATGGAAAACTGCTCCAAGATTGACTGGGATGAGATTAAAATCTGATTTATTGCCTCATCCCTGGAGCCAAATTGCAAGGCATTGAAATTCCAGGTACTTCAGGAGCCTTGGAATTTCTTCCCTGGTGTTGTTCCCCCATTGACCTGATTGTTTTTCTGATAGCTGAAGAGCCCGGAACCTTCCTGTTGAAACATCTTTGTAATTGCAATAATTGATCCTAATTGCTCTCTTTGCATTTCCAAATTCCAGAGGCAAGTCTAGATTGCATCCAAGTACAGGAAAACAATGATGAGATCCAAGCATTGCCCTATTATCTTTTTTTTTTCACAACGTATTTAATGACCTAAGAAAGTTACAAAAGCAACTTGAAATTACATTTACAGATATAAACTAATTAAATATATTTAGCTAACACTGAGGAAATAAATCCCGAGCACCATGAAGACAAAAAAACAGTAAGAGACGAGTAATTCCGGGGTAATTAAGGACTTTTTATGGAGCCTCTGGATGAGCTGGAGACCACTGAAAGTTGACCTCATTCTGATTTTCCAAAGCAAATGAGTGATGAGCCCAGTCCTGCAGATTTTATTCAGTTCTGTATTCTGGGAGAACAATTTCGTGACTCATTCCATCTTTTTTTTTGCCAGTTCCTAATTTCAGGAATGGCAGAATTGCTGGAAATTTCAGTGGCATTTTCAGAGGATTTTGAAGACTAAGTTGGCCAGTGAAAGGCAGAATTGTTGAGATAAGAGAAGATGGGAAATAAGCTTTAAAAAGGAAATGATAACCACGTTTAAACTCCTGCCTCAATGCTGTCGATCCATATTCCAAGTCACACGTGGTGAACACATATTCCCAAAAGACTACAAATAAATAACAGCTACTTTATTCTCTAAGAACACTTGGAAGTGAGGAATTCCCAACAATGCCGAGGGAGAATCATCGAGTCAGAGAACGCAAAGGTCACAAGAACCTGAGGGAGCTGAGTTTGGGGACTCAGTTGCCACTGAGTTTCCTCATGATGGGGCTGTCGGGCTCAGCGTTGGTGAAGATGCTCCCCACAACCACGTGGGTACCCCAAAGGTTGTGCCTGATCACTTTGCAGCATCCCAGGTCATCCACGGAAAAGCCCAAATGCCGATAGCGCTCGTCGGTCTCGAACAGGGGGTTGTTGGTGTAAGGCCCAAAAAACTGAGGGAGAACGACAAAAAAAAGAGAGGATTTTCCACATTAGGGTTTAAAATTGTGAAGTACATTTGGACACAAAGCCTGAGCTCAGCTGTGCCAGGCTGGTGGAGAAGTTTTGAGTTTTCCTTTGGCACTGGAGTGCATTTAGATATCGATCCCACCCTCACGTGCTTTGGAATTAAGGACAGAACCCTGCTAGAAACAGCACAAACAGGACGAGGACTCATGAGAGAAACTTCCCAGGAAATGGCAAAAATTAAAAACTTAATTTTGTAATGAGTCCCTACTCATTGCAAGTTGGTCAGAAGAGCAAAAATGTGACTAAATTGCAAACAACTTAAATTGCAAACAGGTATTTAAATAAAAGTGGTATTTAAGCTGCAAACAGGTATTTCAGTTCTTTATCTCAGGAGGAAGCTTCTGACTTAAAGTCCACTCCTGATCCTAGCCAAGGATGCTACTGCTGGAGTCTGAAGACAAAACCCTACTTCCATCAATCCCTAATTCCTGAAATGCATGGAATTCTGGGAAGCTTTTAAGCACTGTACAGCCCTTACCTGCCTGTTCAACTCACAGACATCCCCTGTTTGCCACTGTTGACACAATAAATCCCTGCTTTTTGTAGTGTTTTTAAATAAGACCCCACTAAGCTGAGCTTTGCCACGATCCCCTTGAACTACGATACAGTTTTAGCAGAGCTCAGACTAAAATCCATCTCCCACTGAATGCTCCCACTGTTCTATAGGAACAAAAAGTTCATTTTTTGGGACAAAGGGATCATTAACAGGTGCAAAGAGGCTTTTTAAATCCTTCATCTCCACAGGTGTCAGGGTTCCCAAGTTCCCTGGGGAGGGAATAAAGTAACCAAAAGATTTGGGGCATAAAACTTCTCCAGTTGCCTAAAATCCAATTTCATTTCCTAACAACGCCCCTGCACTGAGAGCTGACACACGTGGGGAACTGGTTCAGGGTTAATATCTTAATTTATTAAAGGAATTATCCTGAAAAAGTTGGATTTAAGCCAAATTCCACACAGCAATCACTTACTGCCAGTCCTGAGGATGGATCAATGAAATCAGCCCAGTAGCCTTCAGAAGAAATTGCATAGCAGATTTCCTTGGCACCATTGATGAACTGGAAGGAAAAAAAATTGGGAAAAGAAAGGTATCAAATGAGGTTGTTGTCACACAAAAAGAATTATTTCTAACTTTATCTATTCTAGATAAAATCCTATCTTTACTTTCAGTGATAAAAATTGGATTTTCCCTCCAATTAGTGCCCTCAGCAGCTCATAGTTTCAAATTTATAAAAATGTGATTATAATTACTCAGCTTCAGTCCCTTAAGGGTCCAAAATAAGGGAAATTTACCCTCTACAATAAATTCTGTATGAGTTCAAAATAAGGGAATTTTACCCCAGCAAATTCCATATTTTGAGGTTTGATTAATCTGATTATTAATTATGTCCAAACTGTAAATTAAATCCCAAAAACCACAATTTTAGACACAAGATTTCCGATCCAGGATCTCTTTTGGTGTTGGAACAACCCCTCAGAGTGAGGTTAATGAACACTTGAGCTGGATTAACACAAATACTTAGATTTGGCTGCACAGCCTCGTTTTCTAGCCCCTGAAATGAGGATTTTTCAGGTGAATTCTGCCAAGCAAACAAACAGATTCCCCCGTGAATTTGCTGTTAGTAACCTTTAGAGCAGGAGGTTACACCCAACATCCTCACACCCCCCCAGTGACCGGATTAGACCTGACAGGGAGGTGCCCGAGGGAGAAAGATGCCAATTAACACATAATTAGAGCAGATTACAACGCCAAAAAGCAACAGCCCAGAAATAATTCAAAGAGAAGAATACATTGAAATGAAGGGAATTTTAATTTGTGTGTAATTTTGTGTTGCTTCCCCTTTTTTGTGTCTGCTTTAGAGAGGCCACATTTGCATTTAAAGGATTAGAAAGGTCATTTCCAGATGAATTTCAGGCATAATTACGATTTATATACAGATTAAATGCTGGGTTCGGGGAAATTGTTACAAATAATGGGTAGAAATGTTCTTTTTTGAGGTGCTAAGGGGGAATGGCAGCAGTGAACAGCGACACTTAGTGGGGTAATGCCAAAGCTGTGGAAAATGGGAAATAAAGGGATTTTCAGAGACCTCTAGTGGTAAAAGAACGAGGCAAGGTTAAGATGAAATAACAGAACTGAAATCCAGGGTAAAAAGTATTAAAAGCATCCATTAAAGTGGAAAGAACCACCAGAGAAACTGGTGGGGTTTTACATTTTTGACCAGTAAAAAGTGCTCAGACAGATTCTGCAGTGGAACCTTAATGAAATCACAGGAAAACAGCAATGAAATCCCACAAAATCCACTGGACTGGAGCTGGAATAAGGTGAGAAAATAGTTGCTGGATCAGGACAACAATCAAGCCTCTTTATTAATCTCCTGTAACATTTTAACAGACTTTAGGCTCACCCCACTCTGAAGAAGTTAAGAATTCCAAGCAGACATTTCACACAAAGCAATCAAAAAATTTTAAAGGTGGGGAAAAAAAAAAAAATCTCTATTTTGTAAGAGAAAAGGATTAACTCCAAAATGCTTTAAAAATACAGTAACAGAGCTAGAAATGCACCAAAGCTTCATCTCCCAAGAGAAATGAGCTGATGAACTCACATTTTCTAAGAGCATCTCTCTCTCATCCTCCACCTCCTGGCTCCATACAGTCATGTCGTTTTTCGTCTTCTGGGTGACAGTCAGCACAGTCAAACGGTTGGAATTCACCTCTGGGAACAGGGACTCGAAGTCTAAAACATGGGAAAACATCGTGGTCCGTCCAGCTCTTCCATGTGAGCCTCCCCCTCTCACCCAGATCAATGTTTCAGGCAGATTTCCCTTTTTAAACTTGTTTTATTCCGATTTAATTTTGGTCATTTCCTTCTTGAACAAATTAAACCACAAATTCAGTGCTGGCAGAAGTTTCATGATTCCCATTTGTTGTTTTATTCCAGTGCCAGAAGGATTTGGTAACTGGATTTTGGATAGGGAATTAACTCCAGAATCTACCTGGCACTAAAGCAGCAACTGGAAATTACATTTTTATATGAAATATCAAATTTTGTCAACAGCAAAGCTTTGGTTTCCATTCTATACAATGGGATTTTTGTAATTATGAACTCTGAATTAACCTTTTCTAGTCCACATTCTGTGGTATCAACTACAGAGCAGTTCCTTCAATGTTTCTCACATTTTAAAAGCTGGAATTTCTTGGTTATAAATAAAAAAATAAAATAAAAGTGAACCTTTTCTCAGCAGCTCAGGACAGGCTTGCACTGCACATTCCACCTTGGCATTTTCGAAGTAGGTCTCAGCATTATTGATTTGCTGCTTCTGGGGAGCATCAGCACCCTAAAAACCACGAAAATTGGAATTTTCTCAGTTAATACAAAACAGGAATAATTTTGTACATCAAAATAAGGTTTTCTGATCAGATACACTTGAGCAGCTTCAGATGATTTGCAATGAGACTTCACATTTTTCAGATATTAAAAGTGAAACAGATTTTGGTGTTATTTCAACCCACAGAGAAATATTTATATTTCATAGAAATAAGAAAGATTTATATTTTATTGTAATTGTATTATGTCAAAGCAGAATACATATAAATTCAGGAATTATAATAAATATAATACATAAATGCAGACATTTTTGTTAATTATCTGTCTGCAACAACGATTTTAAGTATTTAAAACAACCTTAACTGACAGATTTCAGATTTACCCGATTCTAAAAGCACCTGGTTTGCACTAAATGAACTAAACCAGAACTTGCTGGTGGCTTTTTGGGGAAAACAGGATCCACCCAAGCTGAAAACAGAACCTGGGGAGCTCTCCAGAGGCTGATGTTTCCCAAGCACATTGGGATACAGTGATTCACTCACAAAAATCCTCGCTCCAGCACTTTTCCAGTGGAGATTTGCTCATGGGCTCCCAAAATCTGAGCATTCCACAAACTCAGAGCCTGGAAAGCTGAGCGAGCAGCACTAAAGATTTGTGGGAATGTTGGGATCATGCTGGCAATTATCAATGTTTTTGTTGCTAATGATGTGTCTGACGGGCAGCTCTGCCAAAGCCCGGTCTCTCACTGTGAGGCTGGGGGATTCCTGTGTGAATTCCACGGTTTTCAGAACGAAACACTGCCCAAACCTTGCAAATCCAGGTCCATTAAGTAAAACACTGAAGAAAATTTCAATTTTACTTGGTGAAAGGTGGTGAGACTTGGCAAACAGCAAGTTTGGAGAGTGAAATTCTCCCATTAAGTCACTCCTGAAATGCTGTTTCAAAACACAGCCCGAGATACTTCTTTCTCCTAAAACAGAACAACTCGAGGCAGGTTCTGTGTCACCTCTTGCTCAACCCAGTTAAAAGTTCAGATTTTGAAACCCTGCATAAAATCCTTTCTCAGGAGGAAAGAGGGATGAGTTCTGTGTTTCTCTCACACCCCAGGAGGAGTTTGTTCTCACCTGGAATTCATTGATGTATTGTGCCATCACAAATTCATGCCTCTCGCTTGCTGAGGGCTCCGCTAAAATATCAGGGAGGCTCTTGGAAGCTTGGGATTTCTTCTGGGAAGCTGTGCCATTGAGGTGGCAGTCAAAGCCAATATTCCCAGGCAGCTGGAACCTCTGGTCCTGGGGACCAAAGGGCCCCATCACCTCATCCGGCCACACAGTCCTGGGACCTGCAAGAGGCCTCACTTCAGTCAGCACATCCCAAAAAAAAAGCAGGAAAACCCCAGGAAAAACCCCTCTCCCACATGCAGATTTGATCCCAAACATCAGCGACGTGCCAGTCACAAAAACCACACTTCCAAATTCCGACAGCACACGGATTTAAAGGGAATAAATCTGCTTTTCCTTACATAAATCAGGAGGTGCAGCAGCCACGTGAGGCTCATCTGAGCCAGAGGAACCTGCTGTGGAAAAAGCCTTGGGATTCCCAACTCTTTTGACTAAGGAATAAAAGCCTGGGAGGTAGGTGACCAATCTTGCTCTGTTACAGAGCACCTGAGGAGGGAAAAACAAAATTAAAATAATTTAAACACAGCTCTGTGGGTCACAAGAGAAATCCTCCCTCAATAATTACATCAAAATTTTAATTATGTTTAGCCGTAACATCAAGTTTTGGAAGTATTTTATTATTATTTTTATATTTTGCTATTCCAAGCAAAGAAAAAGCCTAAAAACACTTAATGAAAAGTCTCTGATGTGAGGAAAAAGCCCTGAAATCTTTAAAGAGCACCACTGAAACTCCACAATTTAAATGAAATTATGGCTAGGGATTGTCTCCATGATTATTTCCATGCACAACACCCTGGAAAATAGAAATCCCACCTGCCACAGTGTGGGTGGCTTCTGTAAAATTCAACTTTTCAGGCGGGGAATAGAAATTCTTTGGAGAAAATAACATAAAAGGGTTTTCCTCAAGTGCTGCAGCTTGGATTCTGTAAAAATTTATGCGGTTTTGCCACTAGATATTGTAAACTAGAACAAGTTTACATCAAGAGAGGCACTTTCAGAAGTAGTTTCCTTTTAAAAGAGCAGAATAAGTGGTGCTATTTGCACGTTTCATATAAAAATTGTATTTAAAGCATCAGGACCTAAGGCTGGGTTTCTCATTCAGCACCTCCATGTAAATATAAAATAATCCCTACCAAGACCATGAAGACTCAAATGCTTAAAGACACATTGAATTTATGACTTAAATCAATTATTTACAGTTCAAGCCTGAAGCTGCCTTGTTCTAAAACAGCTTCAAAAGGTTCCTGTAGCACAACAAAAGTCTGATTCCACTTAAATATTTTTTCTCTATTATGTAAAATCACTACTGAAATTAATTTTTGCATAATGATTACGTTACAAACAGATGTAAACAATTACAGTCGACATGTAATTAGAAGAAAAGAGCATTTTTCCTTATTATCAGCCTCACTCAGCATGGAGATGTCACTAATTACAGCTATGACTGAGCTCACTCATGCAAATATTTACACACCTGGCATTACACGAGTGAAACAACGCCGAGGAAGTGAATGAATTATTCATGGCCCCATGGCAAAAGCAGTAAAAAAATTTTAAAAAATCAATAAAAGGCGTTTTCTTCTCCAGCCTGAAATCAGCTGGGTGAAGCTGAGTATCACAGAAACACAGAATTCCTCTGTGGCTAAACACAGGATAATATAAAAAGCACAGAAAAATTTGTATTTAATCCTCAGTTACGTTATTCCCGCGACATCCAAACTGAAAGAGGGCTGGGTTGGGGATCTTGGGAAGGAATTCCTGGCTGGGAGGGTAGGGAAGCCCTGGCAGATGTTTCCCAGGAAAGCTGTGGCTGCCCCTGGATCCCTGGAAGTGTCCAAGGCTGGGCTGGAGCACCCTGGGATAGTGGAAGGTGTCCCTGCCCACGGCAGGGGTTAGAATTAAATGTTCTTTAAGGTCCTTTCCAATCCAAACCCGTCTGTAGCTCTACTGAATCCCCAATTCCGCTGTCCCCGTGACAGCCACAGAACCTGGCGTCGCTCACTCACATTGGCCATGGCAAACGGTGCTCTCCCCTCGCTGCCAAGCCCGGATACCCCTGGAAAAGAGAAGAGAAGAGGGGAGAAAACAGAAAGGGGACAAGGAAAAGGAAGGGAAGGGGAAGAGGAAAGGGAAAAGAAGGCGCTGGACTCCCCAGCCCCGAAGTCTCCTCACACCTCGCCCGCCCCGCACAGCCTCCCCCGGCGCAACCCGGTGTTCCAGGAGCGGCGCTGCCGGGGCCAGGCAGCGGCAGGTGACGGGAAGGGAGAAGGAGACGGGAAAAGCGGAGAAGAAGAAGAAGAAGAAGGAGCCGCGGCCGCCCTCACCTCTTCCTGCAAAATGGCGGCGGCCGCCCGCCCCCGCCACGCCCGCGCCGCGCGCCCCCAGGCTGAGCCACTCGATCCGCCGACACCTCGATCGGCGCGGCGCGGAACCGTGAGGAATCCGCCGCTCGGCGCTCGGTTGCTGACGGCTGCGGAGGGGGCGGTGGGAGGCTCTGAGGGGGAAGCGGCGATGGCGGCGGGGCCCGGCGGTTCCCATGGGATCGGTGGGGTTGGGATCGGTCGTGGCGGGGCCGAGGTGCCCCGTCGGTGGTCCCGAGCCGGTGTTGCCCCGTGTGATGGGCGGCGAAGGGTGCCCGTAGGTCCCGCGGAGGCGGGGCAGTACCCGCGGGGGGCACCAGGGGGTAGTCACGGAGCATAAACCGCCCTCATCCCCCCCAGTCATTCCCGGGGATTCATAAAGTGGAAAATGGGGAGAAAAAGGGAAAAGGGGATTTTATTGACGGGAGTTGAGGGGGGGAGTGTTTCCGCTAAGTAAAGGTGCAAGGCCGGGGGTTCGCTGGGAATGGGGAGCATCGGTGGCACTTCTGCCGCGAAACTGCGACTTCAAGGGAAAAGCCTCAAGTAATTTGTACAAAATAATAAAAACACATTAAAAACCTTCTTCAGTGGCTTCCTTCCCAGTTGTTTTTTGGTTTGGTTTTTTTTTTTTTTTTTGTGGAAAGGCTGTGGACAGGCTCCTCAGGGAATGGTCAGAGCCCCAAGGCTGCCGGAGGAGCTCCGGGAGCAGCTTGGGAAGATCCCGGCACGGGACTTTCACTGCGCTGTCCATCGGAATTCCCTGGAAACCTGTGGCTGTCCCATCCCTGCAAGTGTCCCAGGCCAGGCTGGACGAGGCTTGGAGCACCCAGGGGTAGTGAGAGGTGTCCCTGCCCACGGCAAGGGGTGGGAATGGGATGAGCTTTAAGCTCCCTCCAACCCAAACCGGTCTGGGATTCCATGAGGTCGCTCCAAGGTGTTTGGCTTTTTCCCCGTCCACTTCAAATTTTAGCCGTCATTCCAGAGGGCGGTGGAACCCAGGATCTTTGGAAGTGTGCAGTGCTGTGCAAGCCAGTGCAACTCCTGCAATGTGGGATTAAAAATACCAAGGGAGAGGTGCCCCATCCCAAATCCCCTTTAAAGCTCCTCCCAAAGGCCTGTTTTGCTGGTTGCTCCTGCTCCAGAGGGAAAACACACACAAACCCCTTTGGAATACCAGGATTAAGGATCTTCCTTCTCATTTTTTTGCCATTTCTTTGCTGTCTGTTCCAAGCAGCCTTGCTGGTTGAGGACGGGGAATTTTAATCTCTCCCAAATAAAAGATTGGGCGTTCCCATCCCTCGGCGGCTCTGCACAAGGCCTTTAATTTGTTTTACTTTTAACCAGAGATATCTGGACGTTTATTTTGCTTTGCCACTGGTTTATTAGCAGAAAATTTATTAGCATAAACCAGTTCCAGAGGTTTCAATAGGTCAAAGTCAGAGCAAGACACTGGTTTTGGGATAATACTTGGCCCTACAGTGTCCTTATATCATTTCATAAAGTTTTGGCTTTATTTTATCAGGATTATGATGATATCCATTCCTAAACAATATGATATATTAAGTAGCTATAATGTTGCAATTTTGATTTTTGGACTTTTTCATGAGCACATTTGCTCACTCTTGGATGCCACTCAACTCTTTTATTAATTCAATGTTAGCACACTTAATTCTCATTTGCTTTTAAATGAAATATTCATGTGGAATCTCTGAACTTCAGCAACAAAAAAAAAAAAAAAAGAAAAAAGAGATGAGAAATTGGAGAAATTCAGCATTTAACTCTTTACAGAATGTAATTTATGTCCTCTAATAGGAGGCACCCTGGATTACAGCCAGCCTGTATTGACTTGTCCTTAGGCAATCCCAATTTATCTCCTCTCCAGGGCTGCCACTTCAAGATACTCCAATCAATCCCTGAGTTATCAGCCCCTCACGTTTGTGGCCTGAATTCATAAAGATTCATTTCAATAAAGTTTCTATCCAAAGGAGACTGCAAAATCAAACGATCCAATTACAGATTTATCAAATATTAATAAGGAAAAATCTTCCAGATCTTTCGGATGCCAACATCCTTCTCCCCTGGTGTCAGGAAAGTAATTAGCAGCTGGCTTTGATTAAATTCTTCCCTCGGAGATTGCCGCTCTCAGTTTGAGGGAGAGGAAGGAATGCACATGACAGGATTCCTAATTCCTCCTTTGAAAGCCTTTTTGGAAAAATCCCCGTGGGTTCAGTTCGGGGAAACTCCTCTGTGTCCAAAACCTGCAGCAGTTTTGGAGGTGAAACCTGAAGTTCATGACCAGGTTTTCCTGTCGTTACTGAGATGCTCCTTTTCCTCAGGGATCCCAGCACGGGAAGGGTGTGGAGCTGCTGGAGAGAGTCCAGAGGAGACTGTGGAGATGATCAGAGGGAAAGGCTGAGAGAGTTGGGATTGTCCAGCCTGGAGAAGGGAAGGCTCTGGAAAGATCTCAGAGCCCCCTTGCAGGGCCTAAAGGGGCTCCAGGAGAGCTGGAGAGGGACTGGGGACAAGGGCTGGAGGGACAGGACACAGGGAATGGCTTCCCACTGCCAGAGGGCAGGGATGGATGGGATACTGGGAAGGAATTGTTCCCTGTGAGGGTGGGCAGGCCCTGGCACAGGGTGCCCAGAGCAGCTGTGGCTGCCCCTGGATCCCTGGCAGTGCCCAAGGCCAGGCTAGATGGGGTTTGGAGCAACCTGGGATAGTGGGAGGTGTCCATGCCCATGGCAGGGCAGGAATGGGATGATCTTTAAGCTCCTTTCCAACCCAAACTATTCCATGATTCCATGATTCTTCTCTCTTTTTTTGGGACGGTGCGTTCCTCTTGGCACCTTGAACAGGCTGCAGCACAGGGAAGAGCCTCAGGAATTCAGGAGAGAGGGATGCAGAGGGAACTTTCCCAGTCACCATCTCCTTCTGCCTGGAAAAAACTCCAAGCCCGAGCTGGGATTCTCCTTCCATGCCCAGACTTGCTGGATTCCTCGCTCTGGAAGCAGAGGAGCCAGAGGTGCCCCTGAGAAGCTGCTTCCCAAGGAAAAAGTGGATTTTCAGCTGTTTCCTCTCTGCTCTTCCAGGAACCCAGAGAAGCTGTGCGAACTCCACCCTTGGAGTCTTCAAAACTTTGGGATGAGATCCTGGAATTGGACCGGAAACCCCAAACCCAGGGTTTCATCCTTAATGTGGGTCTTTGCTGCTTTTATTCCCCATTCCACCCGGCTGTCAACCAGGTGGGATTCACCTGGAGGCACTGGAATTCTCCCCGGTGGTTTTCCCTTTGGATACAGCAGAAGCTGGTTAAGCGGTGATGAAAACACCGAGATACTCCTTATTCCCATTGTCCGTTTGTCTGTGCAATGATGGATGGCGCTGGTGCTCCCAGTTTTCCTAATGGCACCCATTAAACTTCATTAGGACTGCGTTAAACTCCAGTTCAAATCGTTGGCATCGATTTTGCATCTCTAAAACCGGCTCGAGGCACGTCAGGAACGGAGCATGCCCGGCCTCCCCAGCATTCCAGCCACATTCCCTGCAGTTCCAAAGGGCAGAGGGAGGGAGTGGGATCTCAGCCTGTGGTCCAGGGGATATTTAGGATCACCCTGCGGAGCTGACAGTTCTCAGCCATCCTTTGTCACTGCCCCAGCCAGGGGATTTTTAACCTCCAGACTCCAGCTCAGCCTTTTTGTTTATCCATTTCATTCCCTCTATTTATTTTTCCTCGCATATACACTGGGGCTCCCCCTTCCCTTGACCTGCTAAACCTCGGGAATGAGGAATGTCTGTTCCTGAGTGCCAGGGAAACGGGGATGGAGGAGAAGGGAGGAAAGGTTTTAACGTGCTCTTTCCCCACAAAAGTAAACATCCTCTGGCTATAGGAAGAGTAAACTTCCCCTGGAAATGGATGTGTTTACACGAACAATCCCTTTCTTCTGGCATTTCCAGAGATTTGCTGGCTACCACTGGGAAAAGAGGCTTTTAAGTGAGCGGTGCAATGACACCAGATAAGCCTTTGCATGATTTGTTTTCTTTTTTGGGAAGACCTTCCCCCCTGGATGTATTGCTGGGAACCTGAAAGGGATTTCCTCCTTTATCTCAGGGCCTTGTGTCCCTGCCCGCTGGAATGTCCATCCCAATGGGCAGTGGGGGGAAAGGCCTTTTCCCAGAAAACTGCCTGGCTCTGACTCCGCTTTATGGACATTTACTGGGAATCCTTTACCAGCACAGCTGCTCCTGTATCTGGAAACTCCCAGTTTGTGTTTTCACCAAAGAGAGGATTTTATCAACCTTCCTAAACCGGGATGTGCCACTTCCCAGGACATCCTTCCAATAGGAGTCCTGATGTGGGATTATCCGAATGGATCTGAGGTTGAGACAGGCATTAATCCATCTCCGTCCTTGTTGTGGCTTTTGATGTTTGGTTGAAGATGGAGAAGCTTTAAAAGCTTTATCATTTCCTTGGTAGGGATTAAACAGGAATATTTTTCCTGGGAAGCGTGAGCTGCTCCTCCTCGCTCCCGTGGGGAGAGTGAGGGGATTCCCATCTCCTTTCTCTCCAGGTATCCCTTCCAGCAGCACCTCAGGGATGCTGCCACATCCAACACGGCCTGTGAGGAACAGGGGATGTTTGAAGTTTGGATGTTTTGGGAGATGCTTACATTTGTGACTGGGAAGTGTCTCTCCCACTCCAAATCTGGGTTTTTATGGAATTTAGGTATCAATAACTCGGTGCTGAGGCTGTCACCAAAGTTGGAGGCCAGAAATAGTCTGGGTTAACTTTAATGTGAGCTGAATTTGGTCCACACTGAAGCTGGACTTGGAAAAGGACTGGTTTGTACCAGGACTGCACTTTCCTGATGTCCCAGGTCCTGGGTGGAGAGATCCAGAAGGAGCAGGAGGACCTGGAGCTCTCTCCTGGGATCTGCTGGTGGCGGCCTGGAAGTGCTCCAAGTCCTGGCGGTTCTGAGGCATCCATCTGCTCTGGAATGTGGCATTCCAGGCGCTGGGCTCGGGGTCTGTGTGCCAGATGTGCTGGGTGCCAGGTAAGGAGACAGGTTCCCCTCAGAACCGTATCAAAACCAGCCTTTTATAGGCTGGTTCTATTTTGGTCAATCTTTCTTTACCCATCTGGGAAGTGTTAGAAAATCTGAGGAGGCAGAATTCCTGCTTAAAGCCAGTGCCATGCCTAATGGGCTACTTATTCCAGCGGATTCCTCATTTATTGTTTTTTAAAAAATATATGGGGTCATATTTTTTAACCCTCACGGCTGGGAAGCGTGTCTCGCAAAAAGGTTTATGGCATCGTGTGCTGCCTGTGAGTTATGAGGCTGTTCCTGTCTGGCAGGGAATAAAAGAGCCCAGCATCTGGCAGAATGTGAAACCAGAAATCCCAGCACTTCCCACTTGGAGGAGCCGGGACGGCTGATGGATGTTGTGATAAAATGTCTCTTTTGACGTGTGAGGCAGGACAGTTGGAGGCCCTTTTCTGTCGAAATTTATGCAGTTTAACCAAACCTCCTGGCTGGAAACTTGGGGAAATCAGTCATTGTGCAGCACGTTGCTGCCATGCCGTAGCAGGGATGCTGAAAATCCCTAAATATTCCTCTCTTGTCCCATGTTTTAGGAGCAAATCTCAACTCAGCTCTGGGCCTGAGTAGGACCCAGAATTTCAGGGGTCGGTCCAGAAAACCATCTTGCAAAGCCTCGTCAGATTCTTGTTACCCACATTCAGAGCTCAATAAAGTTTCCAGAAGACTTTCTGATGCATTTAGTGAAAACTGGGATAAAACCAGCCATTAATAGATGTTGCATATTAGGAATTCCCAGATACTTCCTCCTCCGAGTCACTGAGTGAGGCAGAATCCAGGTGTGAACTCCCCATCTGGGCTCTCCAGCATCGATTTGGTACTTGGGGGTGAAATTATTGCTGTAGAGGAGCCTTGGGTGGAGTCATGAGGTAAATAATTATTCAAACGACTGCATTTTTGCTTTGTTCTATATTTAAAGCAAAACTTCTTCATTTGGAGAGCATTTTCATGGTGCAGAACAAAACCCTTCTGCTGACAAACCTGGTTGGCTGCTGTTACATAATTCTGCTACCAAGCCCTTGTTCCTAATTTGCCTTTTTGCTGATGCCTCATTCCATAAATATTTATCCTTCAGGAAGAATAAGAAAATAGTGGAATTTCCAGAACACGTTCCTGGTGGGTTTAATATTCTCTTTTTTTACCAGTTCAGGGATAGCAAGCAACCTCCTGACTTGTCACTGACAGATTCCTTTTGTTGTGTTGGAATGACTCAAGCAAGTGACTGAGAACCCCATTTTGCATGTGTCAACCTCCTCCTTTCTCAAGGTAACTTAAAATAAAGGCTCCTCACTTTCTCACATCGACTTCAGAAGGAAACATCAGACATCCCCCTTCAAAAGTTCTGATGGGAACAGATGAGACCTGTGAGATGATCAGAGGGAGAGGGAAGTTTGCTGAAATTCCCTGTCTGTGCGATGGAGCCATGAAATGCTGCGGGACCCCGTCCTGCACGTCAGATTTCAGCCTGCAGAGAGCTTCTTTGGTGCACGCTGTTGGCATTTTCGGTTGTCAGGATCTTCCAAATGACTGGAAAAGAGAAAATCGGTGGGGTTAACGATTGGTTGATCTGTGGGATAAATCAGCACAACCCTCTGGGATAAATAAATAGTGATCAGAAGAAATAGGATTAGGGGGACAAGCTGCAGTGGTGGGTTGGAAGGGATCATTCCTGGTCCATTTTGCTGATTCCCTGCTGAATTCTTTTTGAATTTTAAAATTCATTTACCTCCCAGACAGATGCACAGCTTTGACAGCCCCGGGATCATTTAGCTGGAGTGGAATTAACATTTCCTTCGAACCTGTAGATGAACTACAAAAACCCCCAGAGATGCAGCAATGTGCACGCGGATTTCTTGAATTTGTAGGGTTTTTTTCAACTCCACGCAGCAGACCCAACATTTTGTGCTGTCTCCCAAATCTTCAGCTTTGACAGAAGGTAGAAATCAGTGTCTGGTGTGTCTAACAAAAGGCAGCATCAACACATCTCTGTGTACTTGAATATTCAAATCCACATCTTTATTCATCTCCTTCCAACCCGTTCCAAAGTCGCTCATCACCAGCTCTGGGGATGAACCACACCAGCTGTGAGCTCAGCAGAGGTTTCTCCACAGAGGGACAAAGGAGAGCCTTGAGGTCGCGGTGAGATCATCATTTCATCACCCTGAAATCAGCATCCCCTGGGAGCAACCCCAGCTCAACTGCTCCCAGCCAAGCCTGAACAGCTCAGGAGAAAGGAGAAGGGAGACTCCTGCGTTTGCCCATCCTTTCTGCCCGGAATAAAACAACTTTTGGAGTGAATCAGTGGGAGGGAAGAAAGCCTTGGGGCAAAACGTTTCCAAATCAGTTTAATGTGGAAACCAGCAGAAGGGCTGAATCTCTTTTAAAACTTTTCTTTTTTAGTTGTGCTCGCTTTTTTCACCAGGGAGAAGCTGGTCTTTGGGACCCAGCTCTGGCCCTGGGTGCACCAGTGGCTGCACCGATTTCCCTGTTCCTCTGGGAGCTTTTTGGGAGTGAATGAACACATGGAAAAAATGGCATTTCTCGTTCGTGTGGGCGCCACGGAGCTGATGAAGTGAGCGGGTTTGGAAAGGTCGCCGAGGCAGGGTGGCCGTGGGCTGTGACATCTCTTTTGTAGCACATCATTGCCTGGTGTGAGCGCTGCTGTCCCTCCAGACTCCCCGAGGATGTCGGGGAAGTGTCCGCGGCTGCAGAGCTGTCACCCTGCCAGCGAGAGGGCAGAGGAAATGAAGGCACTGCTCCCTGGGGCACCTCGTGAATATTTATTCGCTAAGGATTTCCATGGAGCTGCTGGGCCCGGGGGCGGGGGGGATCTGGAGCTGATTTTCTGCTGCTGTTTGCTTTGCAAGCTGCCAGGAGCCGTCCCCAAAGCCAGGTGAGCCGCCTGGGTGCACAGCAGTGACGGGGCTATGACAGCTGCTCAGCCAAGGCCCCCCGTCCTCGCTGTGCTGTGACAGCTCCTAAGGAGCTCCGGGGCTGGGCACAGCGGGGCAGAGCCGATCCTAACACACCACTCACCCCAAAACCACCCGCGGGGGAGGAAAAGGGGGAAGAATCAACTCACGTCAGCCAAGGACCTGCTTGGCCAACCCTGAACTCTTGGGAGAGGGCCCAGCTCTGGCACAGGGTGCCCAGAGCAGCTGTGGCTGCCCCTGCATCCCTGGCAGTGTCCAAGGCCAGGCTGGACAGGGCTTGGAGCAGCCTGGGACAATGGGAGGTGTCCCTGCCATGGCAAGGAGTGGGACAAGATGGGTTTTAAGGTTCCAGCCCAAACCATCTGATCGTTTTATGAACCCACTGCTGCCAGTGCCCCTCTCCGTCCCTTCCAGCCCTTCTCCTTGGCCATCCATGCCTGCGGAGTGGTTTAAACACTTGCCAGTATTTAAACTGAGCCCAGCAGCCCTCAGCAGCAATAAAAGCCAGTGCTGTGTGTGTGTGCACTGACGGCCGATTGCCTGGGTCACAGAAAAGTGGGTTAGACTCAGATTATTGCCTTTGTCCACGTTCCTGACCTTTTCCCTCACATATTGTGTGGCCCGCAGGCGGAGGAAGGAGGATTAAAGGTTAAGAAACCTCTCTTGAAAGAGTTAGGATGCCTAAATGTTTAAAATGTTTCCTTTCCCCAGTAATTCCAATCTATATTAAAGCTAAAACCCTTCTGAGAGGTAATAAAACAGAGCAGTGGAGGAGATCATTGGGAAGATTAGGAAGAAGAGACTTAAGAGCTTACTCTTGATGCTTCTGGGTTTATACTTGGTTCTTGTTTTACTCTGTCAATCTCTTCTAGGGTTTCTCCCGGTGATTTTATTGTGTTTTTATGGAGCAGGGATGGTGCTGCAAACTACCAGGGAAAAGCTTCTTGTTGTCGGGTGGAGGGGGAAGAACATTCCTTTGCACATTTTTCGCTGTTCCTGTTATATCTCAAATTTAGAAAGTAACAAGAAGCAGCATCCAGTTTTCATTAATGCTTCAGGGTTGGTTTTTTGTTGTTGTTGTTGGTTTTTTTTTTTTTTGGCACATATGTTTTCATTTCCAGGCATCCAAAGGAGAAGACGAAATTCCTCCTTCCCAGCCAGCACCGGAGCACACCAGGAGCAGCAGATTCCTTGGATTTTGCTGCCAGGTAGGAGCCTGGTAACCTGCTTTATCTGCTTGGGTTATCCCTAAACCCAGCAGCAGTGGGAAGTACTGTGCTGGATTTTTAGGACAAAGGGTCGTGCTGTGACTGCTTCCCTTATGTGAGCGTTCCTCTTGACACAGCCTGGCTGGTGGCCCACATTAATTTGCTCCAAAAAAAAAAAAAAAAAAAAAAAAAGAAAA
>VZTI01000851.1:35051-55138 GCA_013397865.1 Struthidea cinerea
TAAAAATTCATAATGGGGGAGTTTATACCCCCCAAAACTTTTCTAGGCCTTTAAAAATTCATAGTGGGGGAGTTTGTACGCCTCAAAACTTTGCTAGGCCATAAAAATTCATAATGGCAGAGTTTAACCCCTTCAAAACCTTTCTAGGCCATAAAAATTCATAAAGGGGGGAGTTTATACGCCCCCAAAACTGTGCTAGGCTAGAAAAATTCAGAATGAGGGAGTTTAACCCACCCCCAAACTTTTCTAGGCCATAAAAATTCAGAATGGGGGGAGTTCGTACCCCCAAAACTTGGCTCCATAAAAATTCAGAATGGGGGGAGTTCGTACCCCCAAAACTTGGCTAGGCCATAAAAATTCATAATGGGGGAGTTTATACCCCCCAAAACTTTTCTAGGCCTTTAAAAGTTCATAATGGGGAGAGTTTATACCCTCAAAACGTTGCTAGGCTAGAAAAATTCAGAATGAGGGAGTTTAACCCACCCCCAAACTTTACTAGTCCATAAAAATTCGGAACGGGGGAGTTTAACTTCCCCCAAAACTTGGCTAGGCCATAAAAATTCAGAATGGGGGAGTTTCTACCCCCCAAAACTTTTCTAGGCCTTTAAAAGTTCATAATGGGGGAGTTTAACCCCCTCAAAACCTTTCTAGGCCATAAAAATTCATAAGGGAGAGGGAGTTTAAACTCCCAAAACTGTGCTAGGCCAGAAAAATTCAGAATGAGGGTGTTTAACCCACCCCCAAACGTTGCTAGGCCATAAAAATTCAGAAGGGAGTGGGATTTTATACCCCCAAAGCTTTGCTAGGCCATAAAAATTCATAATGGGGGAGTTTATACCCCCCAAAACTTTTCTAGGCCTTTAAAAATTTAGAATGGGGGGAGTTTAAACCCTCAAAACTTTGCTAGGCCATAAAAATTCATAATGTGTGGATGTTTAAAGAAATCAGATTTTCAGGTAGCTGAAGTTTGTTCCTACTGGAAATGAAGCAAAGCTGCGTGGATAATGAATTGTTAAAGCAATTTATGGGCCAAAATGAGAGAAAGTAGGTTCAAATGAAATAAAATATATATTTTTCTTTTCTTTAGGGTCAACCTAAATAATTTCCTTATATCCTAGCGGAGATCTGGAGGGGTATTTTAGGGTTGATTCATCCCGTTGATGTTTAGCATCTTTTCTTCTTCACGTGGATCAAGGAGGCCATTTTGGAATGTGGCATCGGGAGGAAACGTTCTGAATCTGCTAAATTCGGAATTCACATCTCACCCCTCCCAAAACACTGCTGTGCTAATTTTAAATTAATCCCTAAGTTTGTGCTCCACAGAAGGGAAAGAAGTGGCAGGAACAGACTTGAATTTTTGGCTGAGAATTTGGAGAGGCAGCCCCGGGGAGGAGCTGGAAGACGCCGACGGATCGATCCTAGGGAAGCGCGAGAGGTGACACCTGGGAGATCTTGGAGAGGTTTTGCACACTCCCTGCCCCTTTCCCACACAGACCAAACCTCTCTCCTTGTCCAAAGCACATTTAGGAAACAAAGAAAATAAAAACGCAGCAGCGCAACGTCTTGAGATCCGCACAGCGACAGGGCCATCCCCTGAAATAACCTGAAATAACCAACTGAAAAATTCCTGTGTTTTTGATGAAGGTGCTTCGGGCATCATTTCAGACCTGGTTATTTGCTAATTCCGTGCAGACAGGAAAGAAAACAAAGCAGGGATGAGATTTTTCCACAGCTCTTTTTGCTCAGTGAAGGGAATCGAAGATGAAACGTTTACGATGTGCCGCAAATCAATATCAGCCCGGCGAGGCTCTGACACGTTCGTACCTTTTATGAAGGAGTAAAGAGCATGGAAAATACATGGAAAAACAATATTCCAGAGCCCAGACACGTCTGTGTGTGATCTGATGGGCAGTGAGGGATGAACCTCCAGCTGGGAACACACCAAACATGACCTGCAAACAAAGAATCCAGAGCTGGGATGAACCAGCTCCCTGTGGGCTCCCTTTTATTAAAACAAATGCTATTCGTGTTTCATGAAGTTAATTTATCCTACAACTGAAGAGTGAGGTGATTTTTATTCTCTGGCTTGAATTTTATTTGCTTTAATTATCTGAATAGCCAAACCATGGTGGGGGCACGTGGCAAAGCCTCCCAAATCCAGGTTTTTCCATGGACACAGATGCAGGGTGTGATGCCAGGAAAAGGCCAAGGGACCACGGCAGTAAATAAAATGTGGGGTTTTTAGAACATGTCACTTAAAACATAACTCTTGCTCTGCTGGTTTGCTGTAAAAAGGGTGTCCCAGTGTGGTTTTCCACAGTTCGAAATCAGCCAAGGTTTTGACAAGGGCTGGGAAGGATTTTTGGCAAAATGTTGGTGAGGTCTGACAAGGCTTTGACAAAGCACCGAGGAAAATCAGCGGGTTTGGCTCAGATTTGGATTTGCACAGAGAGCGAGGACACACAAAGACAAGGACATTTTGGCAAGGGCTGAATCCCTGCTCTTTTGGCTCCCTGCGAACCCTAAATGGGAACTGCTGACCAGGAACCACCTTTTGGGAATGACAGAGAGGAGGCAGCAGATGTGGCTGTGCTTGATGGAGGAAGGCAGGGAAGAAGGGATGTGGGCAGGGTCTCAGATGCTCCTCATTGTCCCATAAACTCTGTTAATCATTTAATTAATTTAGGAAGAATAATTAATTAATTTAGGACGGATTTCTTCCCTGTGAGGGTGGGGAGGCCCTGGAACAGGGTGCCCAGAGAAGCTGTGGCTGCCCCTGGATCCCTGGAAGTGTCCAAGCCCAGGTTGGACGGGGCTGGGAGCAAGCTGGGACAGTGGAAGGTGTCCCTGCCCATGGCAGGGGGTGGAATCACCTGATCTTTGAGATCCCTTCCAACCAAACCATTCTGGAATTCTGTGATCCTCTAATAACACAGAAAAGGTTTGAAACCTATGCAAAGTTTGATGGAGCTGCCCCGTGCCTGCTCTTCCCTTGGGATTTTAATTCAGGGAATTCCGGTTCTTACAGGAAGTGGTTTGGTGTTTTAAAGGGCAGAGAATTCAGGTGGTTGTGTTGGGAGTTTTTAGCATCCCTCACCTCACTGTGACATGAGTGATGCCCTCATTTAAATAAAGCCACAGGGGAAAACACGATCCTTACGGAAACCAGGATCTGCGTGGATTGCATCCAGCCCCTCTGATTTACACACATTACTTATGGAAAACTGGAGTCTGAAGAGCCCAGGAGAAAATGAAGGTGTGATTTCCTCTGCTGCCACTCCTGGCCTTGTCCTCTATAATTTCAAAAGGCACAAAACCACTCCAAATTCTCCCGCAATCGCCGCTGTCTTTGTCTGCTGTCAGAGCCGCCTGTGGCTTGTCATGCTCCATCCTCTTGGCTTCCCTGCAATCTTGGGGTTGTTTAGCCTTGGAATAATGTAATCCAATTTTCTTTGTTGCCATAAAGGCCTTAATTAAGGCTTCACGGGATATTGTAATCAGAACACGTCGGGTTTTCTCTTGTGTCAAAGTGATGCCTGCTTCAGATCCATCAGTGTCCTTGTGTTGTCGGAAGCGCTCGCATAGGTCACGTGTGGGATGAATTTATCCAGCATCAGTTTTCCTCCAGCCACACAAACTCTCAGCTGGCTTGGAATTTTTGCCTTTCTCTCGAGGTAATTGCCGCAGAAATGTGATGATCTCTCCTGGATTTTTCCCGCTGGCATTTGCAGGAAGAGTTTTCATTTTGCCCGACCCTCCGTGGTCGGTGACCTCGGGGTGAGCAGGGGCCACCTGGCATGTGGCAAAAGTCACCCTGGCCACTCGCAGCTCTGCTTAATTAACGCCAGGGCTGTGTCTGAAGAAAAAAAAAAAAAAAGAAAGTAACATTTTTGGGTGTTATCTTGCATTTTCCAGGGAAATTTTTATCAGAAATCCATTTTTATTGCAAAGGTGCTGTTGGCTGGTGTCCAGCTTGTGTGATTCCACCTCCCCAGGAGCAGAGGGGATGGGATGGAGCCAGGCTTTGGAGGCACCTGTACCCTCTGGCATTTCTGGGAGCAGGAGGAATCCAGCCCCAGCGTGGGCACAGAGAATCATGGAATCACAGAATCGTGGCGTGGGTTGGGTTGGAAGGACCTGAAAGCCCATTCCATTCCACCCCCTGCCATGAGCAGGGACACCTTCCACTATCCCAGGGTGCTCCAGCCTGGCCTGGAAATGGATCCAAGGCTGAGCGTTTTCCTTGTGGCTGTGGATTTGCTGAAATTCCCAGCAGTTTGTGTCCAGCCTGGCTGAGGACAGGAGGCAGGAATGCACTGGGAATGCTGTCCTGGGACGTGCTCTCGCTCCACCTGAACCTCGCCAACCTCTGCTGGGATTGGGCTGGGAGCTCTGGGCTGGTTTCTCTGCTGGAAAAGCAAATAAAATCTCTTCCTTTATTGGATCATTCCCAAAGTGTCTTCCCAACGTGGCTTCCACAAAGAACCTGAGCCTATTCCTCCCATCCGACCTCCAGTTTGCCCTGGCTGAGGGTGGGATTTCTCCTCCAGTTAAGTGCTGCTGTGGGGTTTTCCAAAAGGGTTTCTGACGCTGCCCTTTTAAAATAAAAGCCGAGCATAGATTATAGCTATTTCCCAGGTTTAATCCCTAAACATAGTGGGAATTATTTTATTTTCCCAGAAATACCATTTGCCTGGTGTGTGGATGACCCCGGGGAGCCCTGTTAGGAATGCCCTTCACAAAGGGAATCCAGCTGGGTGCAAAATGAGCCCTTTTGTCTGTCAGAAACGCGGGATGGGGGTCAGGATCGATACATCCCTGCCTCTGGAATAGGCCGGCCACAGACCTGGCAACAATGGGAAGAGAGGTTCAAAAGATTCCTGCTGGATGCAGCCAGTGGCAAATAATAATCAGCATTTTAGCAGGAGATTCAACTGCTGCTCTCGCTCCTGTTTTAGTGCTTCAGCTGCAGCCCTGAGCTGGGAATGGTGCCCTTGGATGTCGTTACTCTTATCCTAAAGCACGACAATAAAACCCCAGCTCCATGCAAATCCTGCCAGCCTTGGGAATATTTGTGAGCGAGGCTCTTCCGTGACTCCAAGTGGTGTTATCCATCCTGGGAATAACCTGGGCAAAACAGTGGTTGGTGGCTGCTCACTGCCCTCAAATCTTTTTGTCCCGTTTCCAACTAACTAATTCACATTTTTCCAACTCCTGATCCCTTGTTCTGGAGGAGTTGTTGTTCGTTTTCCTGCAGCTTCTGCTCTTTCCCAGCATTTATGGCCCAGTGGAGGAAAGGCAGAGCTCTGTCTCCAGCTGGGAAAACACCCAGTGTTCTTTGCATATATGCAAATTGAGGGATTTAGCAGAATTTTGGGAATGGGAGAAGGTTGTGGGGATGGAAAACTCAGTGTCAGTGGGGAAAAACCAGGCTGGGAGCTCCTTTGCTCTACTTCTTCTCTCCGTTTGGAAGCCAATCCATATAAAACTGCCGTAACTGTTTCCTCAAAAAAAAGGAGGTGGAATTGTGCTGTTTGTGCTGTTTGTTTTTCCCTGAACGTGGCATTTCTTTTTCCATTTTATCACCTTGCATGTGGAGAAAGTCTCTTTGCACGGAGCATTCACTCAGCTTCGAACCACGCTCTTTGTGCCTTCCCAAGCGGAGCTGCATGAAATTCCTTAGTCAAACATTCCCAGAAAATGTAAAATCAGCTCCACCACTGTTATTTCTCTACTTACACAAGTAATTTTTGGAGGCTGAAAGGCAGCCTGTAAAGTTCATTGCAGCATTTCCAAATTCCATGGTCCTGATATTTGGGTTTAATCCTGAAATGCCATCGAGGAGTCGTGCTGGAACTGCTTCATTTTCTCAGGAAAAAATTTAATTTAACAGTGAAAATGGAGGAGGGAATGAATTTGAAAGGGTTTTTCCCCTCCAGTTTTTTTCAGACCAGCAGGAAAATGAGAACCCAGCCCTTCCCAGAGCTCCAGCCCTTCCCAGAGCTCCATCTCAGCAGTGTCAGGGAACATAAATCCCACTCACAGCCTCATATGCATGTTTCCCCCTCCCTGCTTTACAGTGGATATAATTTAAACCTTCCCAGACTGAATATTCCCAGTTAAATGCACTCATCCTGCTTTTCTCTCTCATTCCTACTTGTTGGAAAAGCATCCCTGCTCCTGCTCCAGCTCCCAGGACAGGGCTCACGGCAGCTGTGCCGTCCCTGGACCTCAGGATGTCTTAAAACCGCAGATTTTCCAATTAAATTTTGATTTGGAAGCTGCCAGATGAGAGCTTTGCATAGAAGTAAGAACTTAGCGTTTGGGAAAAATTCCCATCCAAACATCCCACATTTCCTTGGCTTTGTTTCCCCCGCAGAATCCCAGGCTTGTTTACTCGGATCCTTTTTGCTTTGGTGTCACGACCCTGCCCTTTCCTTCCTCCTTCCGCGTGCTCTGCTCGTCATTAAATCTCCGGATTATGACACGAAGTCATTCCTGCTCTGTGCGTTTTTCCCTCGGCTCCTCTCCCCAGGGATATGGGATCTATCCAAGGACGGCACATCTCTTAAATAACACTTATGATAATACTTAAAGAGAGCCATAAACAGAATTGCTGCCGTTAGCTCCGGAATGTGCCGCTCGCTCCCGCTCCGGTGGGGTGCTTGCAGCCACAGCTTCCCAATATTCCACTCCTAGCCTGGTTTTTGCATTCATTTCAGGGAATTCCAGGCTTGGAAGGGACGTTCCTGCTCCAATGGGGTGCTCACAGCCACAGCTTCCCAATATTCCACTCCTAGCCTGGTTTTTACATTTACCTCACGGAATTCCAGGCTTGGAAGGGACCTTAAGCTGATCTAATTCCAAGGGATTCCCTGGCAGGGACACCTTCCACTATCCCAGATTGTTCCAAACCCCATCCAGCCTGGCCTTGGACACTTCCAGGGATGTGGATGGGATGTGCAAGGTGGGATTTTTCCCTCTAAATCGTGGATTGGGCATGGAAGGAGGCAGCCTCTGAAAGATTAATGGAGCTATTGATCCCAGCAGTGCTGTAACAACTCGGCATTGCTCAGACATCTGAGGGCTGCCAGCATTCCCGCAGATAAAAGCCGGAGCGGGAATGTGCGGTGTCTGTCTCCGTGACATCGTTCCTCGTGGGGTTTTTTTTAATCCCTTTTTATTTTCCCTCCCGTTCTGCCTACGGAAAAGAAAGGAACGGGAGAATAACGAGGGTCAGGTGGCAGGGTTGTTATTTAGGCTGAACCCCCTTGTCGGCTTCCAAATAATTTCCAGTGTTATTGGGTAATCAAAGGCAGGAATAAAAATGGGAAGATCAAATAAATAACGTGGAGCTAATGAAGCTCTATCCACGTGCCAGCAAATGTCAGGGAAAAAAGGGTTGGACATGCAAATTCCTCTTCATCCTGCTCCCCAGGGAAAAGTTCAGACAGACTGAAGGTCATCTTAGACGTTGTGATTGAGGCATAACGTGGTGCTGGAAGAAAGAATCCCAATGGGAATCTTTCCCTTGTTTGCAGGATTTGTTCCCCAAGGAAGCCTCAAATCTGAAATGAGCCAGGGCAGAAATGGGGCAGAAANATATCCCAAACCAGGATCTCTGATATCCTCACATACAACCCCAATTAATTTTATTATTTCATGGGGCACTCTCAAAAATATAAGGAGCAACCCAGGCCTGACAGAGGGAAGAATTAGATGATCTAATTCCCTAAAATATGAGGGTTTGGAATCCTGAATCATCTCCGTGTCCTAAGGTAGGAATTTCCTACCTCACCCTATCCTACTCTGAGTTTTTCAGCCCCACCATGCTGGAAATGCACCTGTATACTTAAATTCATTATTATTATTATTAATATTAATATTATTATTATTACATCAAAACAGATTTGATGAGCACCTTGAGCAACAAATGTACGAAACTTTTAATCCTCTCGTTTATAAACAGCTTAAAACACTCAGGGAAACATTGATGGAAAATGTGTAAGGTGAGACAAAACCAAATAAGTATCACATTTAATGAGGTGTCTGCACAAATAATCATAAATTTCTCGTTGGAAACATAAAATTCCATGTATGAGAAGGAAATATGGATTGCAGAGGCATCAGAGCCTGTTGAAAAAAAAATATGTTGGTGACCATTAAAAGTCTGAGGGATCTGATGAGATTTGTGAGGATCAGTTCTCCTCCCTCTAACTCATGCAAGATAATTGGAAGGGCTGGAAGGAATTCCAGGCTGGACCTGGGAGATGGGGGAAGCTCATTTCTGTTTGTTTTATTTAAAAACCACATTTTCCCTTCCTGAACTAACTCCATTCTCTTCCTTACGGGAGAATCATCAAATCATGGAATCATTAAGNTCCCTCCCGTTCTGCCTGCGGAAAACAAAGGAACGGGAGAATAACGAGGGTCAGGTGGCAGGGTTGTTATTTAGGCTGAACCCCCTTGTCGGCTTCCAAATAATTTCCAGTGTTATTGGGTAATCAAAGGCAGGAATAAAAATGGGAAGATCAAATAAATAACGTGGAGCTAATGAAGCTCTATCCACGTGCCAGCAAATGTCAGGGAAAAAAGGGTTGGACATGCAAATTCCTCTTCATCCTGCTCCCCAGGGAAAAGTTCAGACAGACTGAAGGTCATCTTAGACGTTGTGATTGAGGCATAACGTGGTGCTGGAAGAAAGAATCCCAATGGGAATCTTTCCCTTGTTTGCAGGATTTGTTCCCCAAGGAAGCCTCAAATCTGAAATGAGCCAGGGCAGAAATGGGGCAGAAATTCCCAGTTCCTGGCTGGAAACTGGAGGGTGCCCACATCTACTGGGGGTGAACCGGTGGGACTGGCAGCACCCCAGATATATCAATAAATGTGGTATTATATCAATAAATATGATATTATACCAATAAATATTATATCAAAAAATATGATATTGTATCCATAAATATGATATCAGATTAATAAATGTGAGGGAAGGCAGGAGAATCCTCCTTTTTTCTGGATATCCCAAACCAGGATCTCTGATATCCTCACATACAACCCCAATTAATTTTATTATTTCATGGGGCACTCTCAAAAATATAAGGAGCAACCCAGGCCTGACAGAGGGAAGAATTAGATGATCTAATTCCCTAAAATATGAGGGTTTGGAATCCTGAATCATCTCCGTGTCCTAAGGTAGGAATTTCCTACCTCACCCTATCCTACTCTGAGTTTTTCAGCCCCACCGTGCTGGAAATGCACCTGTATACTTAAATTCATTATTATTATTATTAATATTAATATTATTATTATTACATCAAAACAGATTTGATGAGCACCTTGAGCAACAAATGTACGAAACTTTTAATCCTCTCGTTTATAAACAGCTTAAAACACTCAGGGAAACATTGATGGAAAACGTGTAAGGTGAGACAAAACCAAATAAGTATCACATTTAATGAGGTGTCTGCACAAATAATCATAAATTTCTCGTTGTGGAAACATAAAATTCCATGTATGAGAAGGAAATATGGATTGCAGAGGCATCAGAGCCTGTTGAAAAAAAAATATGTTGGTGACCATTAAAAGTCTGAGGGATCTGATGAGATTTGTGAGGATCAGTTCTCCTCCCTCTAACTCATGCAAGATAATTGGAAGGGCTGGAAGGAATTCCAGGCTGGACCTGGGAGATGGGGGAAGCTCATTTCTGTTTGTTTTATTTAAAAACCACATTTTCCCTTCCTGAACTAACTCCATTCTCTTCCTTACGGGAGAATCATCAAATCATGGAATCATTAAGGCTGGACAAGCCTTCCAAGGTTGAGTCCAACCGTTCCCAGCACTGCCAAGGCCACAGCTGATCCATGTTCCCAAGTGCCACATCCACACTTTTAAATCAGCTTTTAAAAGGCTTTTAAATCCCTCCAGAGATGAGGGTTCCACCCCGTGCCAGGGCTGGACCACCCTTTCCATGAAGGAATTTTCCCAACATCCAACCTGACCCTCCCCTGGCACAACCTGAGGCCGTTTCCTCCCATCCTGTCCCTTGTTCCCTGGGATCAGAACCCAATCCCCACGCTCCTTTTCCTGGTCTGAAGGACCCTGTTAATGGTTGGACTCGATGCTTTTAGAGGCCTTTTCCAACCCTAATGATTCCATGATCCTGTGCTGCCTTGCTTCCCTGTGCTTCCCATCCTTCCCACCACCGTTCCTGCTGCCTGGGGTCGGAGCTGCACGGTTCCCCATGGATTTAGCTCTACCGGGGATGAACAACCAGCCAGGTTTGGGAGTTGGAAAAACCAGACGTGTCCCCTTTAGCTCACAGAGAAGGGCGGGAGCCCCAGGGATATCCCGGGAATGAATCCTAATTCAACACGGATTCCTTACCCACGTTAAGCCACCTCTTGGCTGCTCTCCAAAATGTAAACAGACTTCAGGGCTGGGACTTGGGAAGTCATTTCAGATGTGTTAGCTCGGATGTTGGGAATTTGGGACTCCTGAAGCCCCGGACCTAAAAGGAACATTGTTTTCCCACTCATTAGTCCTTTTGCTGAACTCCAGCCACAGCCTCCCTGGATTTTCCCACCAGTATCCCTTTATCTGGTGGGGCTGAGAAGGAAAACCTGTTGCAAGCATTAAATATTTTCTGATGGCTCATCTGCTTAATTGTGGCTCTGTAGGATCAGATTTCTGGGATACAGAGCGATTCCAAGGGTTTCTCATATTACAGCTCTGGCTCTGAGGACACTGCCAGCTGTGGAGGTGACTGCCTGGGGACACACCAGCGGAGTTTTCCAGGGAAAAGCTTTCCTTCCCATGCTGCCAGCAGGTGATTTCTCCTGGTGGAGGGATGTTTTTGGAACAGGGATTATACTGCTGAGCTGCACTTCGGGAAAAAAACAGCACCGAGCTTTCTGCAGGAGGGGCTGGGGAGGAGTTCGGTGTCCCTGCCTGGGATGCGGGCACGTGCTTTTCCTGCCAAATTTTCCTGCTCAATATTTCTGAGGCCGAGTGCTCAGGTTGGGATCCCTCTGGGATCTTTGGCCTTTCCTGCTGAGCTTGGAGCAAAGGACCACGCTGGCCACGAGGAGCTCTGCGCCTTGGGGAAACTGATCTCCCTTCAGACATGGCTGGGAGCAGATAAAACCTCCTCCAGCACGGAGCAAAATTCCCATTTTGGATCTTTTGGGAGAACCTCCCTCCAGCAGTGGAAATCCAGGGGTAACAACTCCATGCCAGGTTCTGCAGCGGGGAACAGGGCAGGGATGTGCAGCACCACAGGAAGGATGTGAGGGAGGTGTTCTCCATGTGAGGTTTGCTCTCCTGCTCTGTGTTTTGGGAATTCTGTGAGGATGGAGGGTGAAGAATGGAGGATGAAGGGTGGAGGATGAAGAATGGGAGGGTGGAAGATGAAAGATGGAGAGTGGAAGATGAAGGGTGGAGGATGAAGGGTGGAGGATGAAGAATGGGAGGGTGGAAGATGAAAGATGGAGAGTGGAAGATGAAGGGTGGAGGATGAAGGGTGGAGGATGAAGAATGGAGGGTGGAGGATGAAGAGTGAAGAGTGGAGGGCAGAGGATGGAGATGGAAGATGAGGATGAAGGATGGAAGGTGGAAGACAAAGGATGGAGAGTGGAGAATAGATTGAGGACCAAGGGTGGAGAGTGGAGGATGAAGGATGGGAAGTCGAGGTTGGAAAATGGGGAATTGAGGATGGAGGGTGGAAAACAAAGGATCGGGCTTGGAGACTGGAGGGTTGAGGACGAAGGGTGGAGAGGGGAGGATGGAAGGTGGAGGATGGAAGATGGAGAAGTGCCCGCCGGGATTTCGGGCTGGATTTTTCCTGCAGTTTTCCAGAGCCATCCTAAGGTGGCGGAGTTGCCGTCTGCTGCAGGCTGAGCCCTGGAGCGGGCTGCTGTGCGATCCGAGGGGAGGAAAGGTATTCCAGGGAAGCGATCATTTGTCTTGCAAAGCAGCCTGAGCTTTACAGGAGGGGGAAAGATCTGAGAGCAAATTAGCGAGTACTAATTACAAATGTGCCAGCGCTGGAATATTCAGGTCATTACAAATGTGTAACTCCCTTTGAATCGCTCTGCGGCAGCAGATGAGCAGATGGTGAGAGATCCTGGCAGCCGGTGTCCCACCCAGCCAGGGAAAAACGGGGCTGGAATTGTGCCCTGCCCTGGGCCAGGTGCCACAGCGGCCCCGGTGCCACCCCAGGGCATTCCCAGCCCCTGTGGGACACGGATGTGCCACCTCCTCCTTGGCTGTAGCAATTCCAACCGAAAAGTGTGCTACAAAATCCATGGCATGAAAGGCTGGAGGGAAGGATGTGGTGCCCTGCAGCATCCGTGTGATCCAGGGGCTGGAAGTGGAGTCGGGAGGGATGGATTGGGGGGAAATGGCAGCTGAGCTGTGTGGGGTCACTGGTACCTGTCAGGGCACTTCCAATCCCTTCCCAACCTTCCAGGTGCCGCCAGAGCGGGAGGGATGCCTGAATCTGGGAATATTTTATTTCCTCGAGGAAAAATGAGGTGGAATCGCTTAAGTTGTGCTGTCGTTATCACTGGAATTTTATTTCAAATAATTGTAAATTCTATCCAACGTGGCTGGAGCCATTTCCGCTCATTTTCTGCATTTCTATGTTTGTAACATTTAGGATAAAAATGAATCCAGTGGGAAATTATCCTTGGCACTTCCATGGAGCTCTTGATGGATGGACATGGGAGGCAACCTGGCTTTGGAGGAGGGCAGAGTCACACCAGGATGTGGAGGAGATCTTCAGCTGCTCTTGGTTTATGCATTCCATGAAAGGGAACGTTGTCTGGAAATGCCTGATCCACCCTTTGGAGTGGGAAGTTAAGCTGGACCAAAGCTGCTCATAAGGAATATTTTACTCCACACGGAGCAAAAATCAGGATTAGCTCCGTTTGAGTTATGATTCCTTCTCTCCGCTCTCTGGGAAGCAACACGGATGCATCCATTGCTGCTGCAGCAACTCCAGTTGCTGCCTTCTGGAAAACCTGATCCCAATCCTTGCATCCCACCTGGAGAAATCCCAAGGAGGCAGGCACAGCTTTCCAGATGAAATGCTAAATGGGAAGAACCTCTGGAAGCTGCGCTCCTTGGAAGGTGCCACCAACTGCTCCTGGGGCTGTGGGAACGCTTCCAGGACAAAGAGTTCTTGGATTTCGGGAAGTGGGGAGAGCTCCAGGAGGAGGATTGGAGGGCTGGGATTCCATGCCCCCATGAGCATATCCAACTCAGCTCGGAGCACCGGGAGGAGGAAAGCGAACGCAGCTCTGTGGGCTGTGGCACGACGGGAATTTCTCAACGTGTAACAACTGAAAGAAAAGAATGAATTAAATAATTTGGGGCCCTGTCTTATCTGCTGTGACAATTTGCAGTGCTCAATAAGCCGTGAAATCCCTCATTTCTCAGCAGGGATGCAGTGGGCGACTGCGCTGCCTGAAAAACACCCACAGCTCCCGCTCCGAGCACGGAGAAACCAGGGAGAGATGAGCCTGGGTCCAAAGGATGGAGAGGAAAACGTGGATTTGGCTCTCAGATGGTTGCTGAGCCACCCAACTTGGCTGCTGCAGGGCCTTCCTGCATCACAAATATCTGGTCCCACATGTAGGAGGGAAGGGTGGCAGTGATCCCTGTCCTGTTCCCACTGAGGGTACAAATTCCCTGAAAAAAGGACGCTGGGCAGTTGTTTATGGATTTAATTGTGGTTCCTTGGCCGTGGCAGCTGCCTGCTGCAGCAGCACTGGGAGCCCAGGTTAATCTGTGAGATATCCACGTTTCCAGGTTCTTTAGGTCCATCTCTGCTCACGCAGAGAGCCAGAACCACACAAATATCCTAAATTCCAACTCGGTGCTGCGCCCAATCTCCCACAGACTTGGATAACCTCTCCTACTCCTCATTTCATCAGCGATGCCCTCTGGAGAACGCATCCAAATCCCTCCCGTGGAGGCAGCTGAGGTGCAAACATCCCAAGGACTGGAGCAGGAGGGATGGGGCATCCCAGTCCTGATCCCTCCTCATTATGCACTTCCAGTGGCTTGGAGCAATCAGGCGTCCCTTTCTCAAGGACATTGACGGATTAGCCTCATCAGTCCCCTGCTGCGGCCGCCAACTTTGCCCATATTAATCAGAAAAAACAGCTCCCTGATTGCCATTTAAATTGCACAAAAGATATATTTGTCTCGGGGAGGTCCGTGACATTTCGACGTGCCTTGAAGGAGCTTTGCCTTGCCGCCGCACTTCCCAAGAGGTTGGAAAAGCAGGAAGAGAACGTTTTGCCTCGTCCTGTTGGGCTCCTGCCGGAGTTTGAAAATGCTCCTGGAGGTTGTCGTGGGGAGGTTTGAGTGGGTAATACCAAACACAAACACTCACTGCTGTGATTTGGCTTCTGATCCAGGCTCTCCACGGCCTCCTGCTTTAGCTGTGGATGCTCTGCCTCGTTTCTCTGTCTGGGGAAGCAAGGAAAGCAGCTGTGCCCTGTCACTGGGGTGGTTGGGGTGTAGGGCTGCAGCTGGGTTTGGGTTTCCTCCCTCTGCCCTCAGGGGCCAGAGTGGTCACGGAATGTTCATTTCTTGGTGAGTCCATGGCCCCCTCCCGCTGCTGTTGGACATCAGAGAGCGACAACGAGACACTGACCCAAATCTGGGGGTGAAGTTTGTCTCCTGTGCATCACATGCCGAGAATTCCGATTTTTTTTCACAACTGTAAGAATTATTCAAAGGTGAGGCAATAAATATGGAATTAAATGTGGAGAATGGAGTCCTGGAATGGTTTGGGTTGGAAAGGACCTTAAAGCTCATCCATTCCCATGGGCAGGGACATCTTCCACTGTCCCAGGCTGCTCCAAGCCCTGTCCAGCCTGGCCTTGGACACTGCCAGGGATCCAGGGGCAGCCACAGCTGCTCTGGGCACCCTGTGCCAGGGCCTCCCCACCCTCCCAGCCAGGAATTCCTTCCCAATATCCCATCCATCCCTGCCCTCTGGCAGTGGGAAGCCATTCCCTGTGTCCTGTCCCTCCACCCTTGTCCCCAGTCCCTCTGCAGCTCTCCTGGAGCCCCTTTAGGCACTGCAAGGGGCTCTAAGCCCGATGTAACAGGTCCAGGATTATTCCTGGAGCATCCCTTGAGGAGAGGCTGCACAGAGGAGAATGAGACTTCCACAGAGCTCCAGGGTGAACCCATCCCAAAACGCCCATGAGGTTCTACAAACCCCCTCGGAGGTGCCAAATGTCTCCCAGCAGGATTCCTGTATTCCCACGCTCCCTGAGGACGCCGGGCAGGGGGGATTTTGCTTTTCCAGGGTGTTCTCGCTGCTTTCTGAACTATTTAAAGCCTGCAAAGCTAAAAAAAAAAAACCTGTTACTCCCCAGCACATGGCGTGTGTGTAGCACCTCCTGCCAAGCAGGGCCGTGTGCTCCCCTCGGGCGCTGCCGGGCGAGGAATTCCACCCGAGATCCATGGATGTGTCCTTAGAAACGACTCATTTAGGGAATGACTGCGCCTCCAGGAGCACAGCGCGTTAATTACTGTGCCAGGTAATGCCGCTGCCACAGGAGCTGCTCGGCGTTAATGGCTCTGGCAGCACAGCCTTTTCCAGCTCTTTATCCCAGCTCTTTATCCAGCTCTTTATTCCAGCTATTTGTCCTGCCCCAGGAGCTGCTTTGCACAAGCCAAGGAGCTGCCCCGTGCCAATTTTTCCGCCTGTAAATGGAAATAGTTTTGGAGGCGTCTAAAAGAGGCTGATGGGGTTTTCCAAGCTCCTGTGATCCCCCTCATTCCCACATTTTCTCCCTGCTTCTCCCTCCTCCCACGAGGCTGGGAATCCTTCCGGTTGGAGTCCTTCAGGAATTTATTTCCCCCCTTTCTCACTAATATTTGCTGGCTTCCTCAGGTGCTGATCTGCTCCCACCTCGTTCATGCACTGACCTTGCAGCCTCCCATCCTTTCCGGGAGATTCCAACCTGATTTCTTTCAAAGACCTCCCTCATAATGTTCAAATGATACATTAGGCCCAGATAGAACACGAGGACATTTATTTTCAGAGAGCAGACCATGGAGTGATGTGAGAGGAGAGGAAAGATCCGTTTCCATGGAATTTTCTTTCTTTTGCATAAAATTTAACGGGAAGCTGCAGCTGATTTTTGTTTTCTTGCATAAATAATCATAAATCATGGAATGGTTTGGGTTGAAAGGGATCTTTAAAGTCCATCTAATTCCAATCCCTGCATGGGCATTGGAATCCCTGCATCCATTATCCCAGCTTGCTCCAAGCTGTGGCTTTGGACACTTCCAGGGATCCAGGGGCAGCCACAGCTTCTCTGGGAAATCCATCCCAGCCCCTCCCCACCCTCACTGCAAAATCTCCTTCCTTATATCCAATCTAAATCAGCCCAAATCCTTCATTTTAAAAACATTCCCCGTGTCCTGTCACAGCAGGCCCTGACACAAAGTTTGTCCCCATTTTCCTTACAGCTCCCCTTCCAGTACTGTCTCCTTTTCCTTCTGGGAATTTTCTTCTGTGGTGATTTAGGGAATTTTGTGATGATTTAGGGAATCTTCCACACTTGCGTAGCAAGATGTACAGATAGGCCAAGGACTGGGATGTCCACATTCCCCAGAGTGGGATTTCTGCACGCGTGGCTCTGGCCAAGAATTCCCAGCCACACATTCCATCCTCTTTATCCCACATTTCTCCTGCTAGAAACAAGCAACCCGTGCCGACCTCTCTTTTCCCCAGAAACTCTGTTTAAAACTTCCCTGCGTGCCCCGCTGGCTTTAGGAAATGCTCTCCCCGTGGCTGCCAGATAAAAAGCAGAGATAAGAAATGGATTGACCCCAGCAGAGCATTTGTAGAGCAGAAAGTTAAAATATTATGGATTTTTTCCCGGTTTTCTGGGCGAGAGCCAAGGATCCAAACCCTGCTGCGTTATCTGGTGCCTCCTGGGTGATGGATGTGCGCTCGAGGAGGGGATGGTGGAGCTGCCAGGGCAGCTGGAATTGCTGTGGGATGGCAAAGTGAATCCAGGGAATGCGTGAAGCTTTGTTAAGTGGAGAGGCTGCAATCCCAGCACGCTGGGAATTCCTGGAGCTGACGTGCTCGCGGGCAGATCCCACAGTGGGTAAATGAAGTGTTAGCTGAGGAAACCACGGAAAATCCAGCGAAAAGCCGAATCCCAAAAGATCAAGGGGCTCAAGAAGAAAATTCCTGGGGAAATTTCTCCCCCATGGTTTTAGAAGCATGGAATATTTTGGGTTGGAAGGGACCCCTAAAGGTCACCTCACCACTCCAACCTGGGGCACACCTCCCACCAAGCCAAATTTTAGAGATCATTTTATATTTGCTGCAGATGTTTCCAAGGACATGAAATAAATGGGGCTGTTTGATTCATTGTTAGTTGGTTTTTTTTGTTTTTTTTTTTGAGATTAAAATATTCCCCGGTGCCCACAGCTTTTAATAACCCGCCTGCAATGAAAATAGGGATTCTAAAAGTGTGGGAATCGAGTGCCTGGTGGGTTTGGATGAACACAGTTATTATTGTCCTTGAAAAACACGCTGAGGATGTGAAAAGCTCGGGATCAGCACAGAGCATCACCTTGCCCACGCATCTTCCAATCTGATTTTATTTTACCAGGGAAATGTTCTGCCTTGGATTGATTGGATTTTCCCCAAGTTAGAGAACTGGCCATTGGATTTTAAAGAAGAAAATGGGCTGGGAAATACTGTCAGGGCTGTTGGGGGGGGTGTGTGCATCCTGAGAGGAATTCAGGATTTCAGCTTTGTGGGAAGTTACTTCAGCCCATATTTATATCTATATATTTTATATATTTTATATTTTTATATTTTTTACATATTTTTTACATATTTTATATTTTTAAATTTTTATTTATATTTCTGCCCAGAGAAGCTGTGGCTGCCCCATCCCTGGAATTATCCAAGGCCATGTTGGATGGGGTTTGGAGCAAGCTGGGATAATGGAAAGTGTCCCATGGCAGGGATTGGAACTAGATGGGCCAATCCAACCCGAACCATTCCATGATTCCATGATTCCATGACTATTCCATTAAGGCACGTTGGAATTAGTGACAAGCACAGCTCCAAAACAATTAAATCCAAGGCCAAGACTACACTGGAAGACACCAGAACTGCAAGGAACTGTTTTGAGGAGCTATAAAAAAAATTAAATCTGATTAAAATCCATAGCTGTGGATCTCTGCTCCATTTGTTCCTGAGCCACTCCTCTAATTTAATTAAAGGCTTTAACAACGACACAAAACTAAGGATGATTTTCCAAGAGCTGTTTTGGCTCCTCAGGTGCCATTTTCAGCTGTTTGTTTTTCCCTGGAGAGGCTCTGAAGAGGAATTCACCTCTCTGGATAAATGAGGGAAGAACCAGGACTTCCAGTAGCAACGCCATGCTAGAAAATCATTCCCATTCCTCACTGACCACATTTACCTGGAATTTTGGGGTTTTTTTGGATGCACAACCCCGCAGGATGCCCTGCGATGCTCCTGGTGCCAGCTGGTGCTGTCGGGAGTTGGATAAAACAGTATTTCCAGCAGCAGCTCCTCATTAGGAACACGGAGCAGCTCCAGCATCTCCCCTGCCCTCGCAAACTGTTATGCAAATAACTCTTGCTGACAGCACAAATACATTCATTTGGGTGTCGCACTAATTGATTTTCGCTCATTAGGAGTGATTTCGCCCTAATTTGATAAGGAAGTGTGAAACTATTTCTCCCGGCAGCAGGTTTGGTATTTGTGGAGGTATTAAGGAGGTGTTAATTAGCCCCTGCTCGTCACGTTGATGGTTTGGGGAGCAGTCCCGGCGCCTGTTGCTCCTCGGGATTTGGCTAATTAAGTTAATTACGTGGCATGCGGCACCTATGGATGTGTGGCACCTATGGATGTGTGGCACAGGCTGCGGCGTGGCTTTTGTCCCTGTTTTAGGTGGATTTGGGAAGCTGGAAGTACAAAAGTTGATGGGATCCATCCCTGAGCGCCCTTGGAGCGAGGTCTCCTGCCTTAGATTGTCCCACTGGAATCTCCCTTCCCTGAAACTCATCCAACATTCGATCCCTCAAGTTAAGGAGAGGCTTTCCTCTGTATTTATTTCCCAGGGGTGTTGAGGGGCCAAGATCCTGGGAAAAACGGGGTTGGATTTGACGGATCCGTTGTTTGCACACACTGAACAGTCCCCGTGGCTTTGGGAAGCCAAGAGATGTCCCAAAATCCTCATTTTTTTGCCACTGGAATGGCAAAACAGCTGCTCGGTGTCTCCGGGGCGGGTTGTCCCAAGTGTTCCTAAGGGTTTTCTGGATCCAGCGCTGTCTGAAGGCTGGAATGTCTGTTTTACTGTAAATCTGGACGCTTCAAAAACTGCTTTCATTGCACTTGAACTGAAGCCAAATATTTTCGGCCTGACACGAGCAAGGACAGTTTTTAAAATGAGGGTTTCAAAAGCACTGTTTTCCTTCCAAAAGAGAGAACTTCCCAATGCAAATTATTTATTTTATTATTATTTTTTTTTCTCCTTAGCAAATGTCACGGACGTGCTTTTTTTTCTTTTTTATTTTTCATGGAAAAACTATTACCATATGTGAGGGGAAAAGTGGAAGAGTGAAAAATTTGGCATCATTTGGGCAGAGTTTTTTCCATACAAACAATGGGAAAAAGCCACAGATGCGGTTTGGTGGCACTGGGGTGGTGCAGACACACACAGGGACATTTTGGGCTCTCCTGGAGCAGCATGAATCCCTATTTTCAAGGAATGACCCCCAAAAAATTCCTGCTGAGGCTGAGAGCGTAGATTGCTCCCAGCTGGAGACAGGAGCAGTGGTGGGACACGGAATCAAGGGAAAATAATGGGAAAAAGTGCAAAATCTCCATGAAGTTGAGGAAAAGTTGATTGAGCCTTTGGCCAGACACCAGGCTGTGGACAAAACACAGATTTTTTTATGCCACGTCCTTTTTAAACCCTAAATTTCTCCTCTAGATGTTTCCCACATCCTTTTGTTCCTCTGTTAGCTGGTTTGGGTTGTTCTTTTTTTTTTTTTTTTTTTTT
>VZTI01000851.1:55160-94484 GCA_013397865.1 Struthidea cinerea
TTTTAATTCTGCTGAGCTTTGTATTTAGGTACCAAAAAAAAAGGGAGGGATCCATCCTTCCTGGCAAATCCCTCATCCCAGCCTCTGGAGTGATCCATGCCGGGCCGTAAATCCACGTTTCAGCGTCATGTTGGAGCTAACCGAGTGTGACAGCTCCTGGGTGACCTCAGCCTCCTCTCCGAAATAGTTTATTTGGGATTTTTTCTCCAAACAGTTTTTGTTCCAGGAGATGTGAAGGCTCTGAAGGCACAGATGGGTTGAGATTCTGATCTCAGGAGGGTCTGGATTGAGTTTTCGCTTTTGATCACTCACAGGTGAGGGCTCTGACTCATGAAAAACCCAAATTTCCTTGATTGTCTGCCAGGAGGCTGAGCCAGGTGTGGGTCATGGCCTTGCACAGCGTGAGGGGATGGAATCATCATGGAGTCATCATGGAATCATTATGGAGTCATCATGGAATCAGGGAATGGTTGGGTGGGAAGGGACAGGAAAGCTCACCCAGCTCATGGGCAGGGACACCTCCAACCATCCCAGGTTGCTCCCAGCCCCGTCCAGCCTGGCCTTGGACACTTCCAGGGATCCAGGGGCAGCCACAGCTTCTCTGGGAAAGCTCAGCTTTGCTCTGCCTGGGGCTCAGACTTGATTTTCCAGCTTAAAAATCTGTTTTCCACAGCCCAGCAATAATAACAAACATTCAACACCAGCAACACCTCCTTCAGTCCTGATTTGTATCAGACTCCAAAAATGGGAGGTTTTCAATAAAATTTCCTGTAAATGACCTGATTTCATCTGAAATTATTTGAATGATTCATGGAACTGTTCGGCTTTGAAGGGATATTTAAATGTCAACCCCCTGCCACGGTGGGAACACCTTCCACTCTCCCAGGTTGCTCCAAGTCCCATCCAACCTGCCCATGAATATTTCCAAGGATCCAAATCCCTCTTAAAAATTCCTTTTCAGCCCTAGTGAATAAAATCTCCACCTCCAGTAGGAGCACACGGAGCGGGAGAAGCCTTCCCAGAACACAACCCCGCAGCCTCAGCTTGTGCTCCCAAACTTGGACTTGTCCCCACTGCAAAACAACCACAAAGAGAGATAAATTCAGCTTTTTTTTTGCTTTGGAGAGCACTGGAGCATGGTTTGAAATCTTTGTCAGTCAATACTTTGGGAAGTCTTTTCCAAGCGTGCGTGCGGAACAAAGGAGACGGCTCAGAATCCAAGTGCTGCTTTCAGGGTTGAATTCCTCTTCCGGTTGCTGTGGCTGCGATAGCAGAGTTTGGCACTGGAAATCTCCAGCATATTTTTGGGGAATTTCCCAACCCTTTTTGGTGTTTAAGCTCCCCAGTCATGACAGGGATGATCCAAGCCAAAGGTGCCTGATCTGAGCTCACCCAAAAATGAGAATAATCCCTTCACAAGAGCAAAGCCTCCATCAGAGAGAGAGAGAGTTGTAAATTTATCACCTCTCCATGGAGTGAAATTCCTGAATATATTGGGTTTTCTGTAATTGAGAGCTTAAACTCCATCTTTTTTCCAGACTGGATATTCCTCCTAATTCTGCAGCGCTGATCCAAAGGCTTGGAAAGCCCCCAGCCATCCTTGCCCCACTTTCCTCTCAGAATATTTGTTCCAGGGAATATTGTATCAACATATTGATCTCTCTAAATCTTATTAAGAGGTGCAGCAGGTCCACCCACGTCTCAGAAATTCATTTTCACCTTCCCCTTGCTTGATTTTTTTTTTTTTAATTCCTGTTTCTGCATCAGATTAAATCTAAAAATAAACACTGTGTAAATACCTCCCTGTATCCACATATTTTTTGAGCTGAAACAAAGTGAAAGCCTGAGTTAAATGTGATTCCCAAGATAATTCCATCTGGGACAAGAGGCTGCTGGTGCCTTTCCCCCTGGAGGTGGATTTAGCTGCTGTGAGGGTGAAATCCTCCTTTCTCCACAGCCTGAGGAGAGGTTGCAGCCGTGGAATTTGGAGCACAGAGCTCTGCTCCAGGGAGGAGATGCCCTAAATCCCAGAGAATTCAGTCCTGTGACGTAAATACACCCCAGTTCCTCATTGTCCCAAAAAACCTCCTCGCTGGGCTCGAGAAATTCGTTTAATCTCAAAATGTCCCAACTTTTCACGGAGCAGACGGAACAGATTTGCCCTGGTTTTGTGGCTGGTGCCAAAGACGTTAAAAATCACTCCGTGCTCTGCCATCGGTGCCCAGAGAGCCCCATCCGAGGGCAAGAAGCTCCAGTGCCCTCATCATTCCAGGGATAGGCTGCAATGGGAATGGTACTGGTAATTAGGGGTGTCCAGGGGGAAATTTCAGCTCGGTTCCCTTTGGAATGCAGATGGGAAGAGCCAAGACTGAGCCTCCATTGCCCACAGCTTCTGCAGACATCAACAGCTCCTAAACAACTCGGGGTGGGATCCTGTCCTCTCCCACGGCTGGGATACTCCCTCTTTTTTTTTGTTTGCTGTGCTAAAAATTGATTTCTTCATGTTTTTAATGATTTCTTTAATCAGAACTCAAGCATCTGCTTGGCCCCTTCCTAAGCACTTCACTGGAGTGGCTTTTCCAATTAAAAACCCCACTAACCTGAGCTTGATGGCATTAAATGGGGACAGGATGATTCCCTGGATTCAATCTCTTCCTGCCACGTCCCTGAATCCTTCCAGTCAGGAAGAACAACATCTCATCCAGAGCCACAGTCACCAAGGCACCAAATTATCCCCACGGAATGGGGAAGTCCATTTTAGGTCTTGTTTCAGCTGATGCCACGTCCTAAAGATTGGATATTAGGAACAAAAATTCTTCATGGAAAGGGTTGTCCAGTGGTGGAGTCCCCATTCCTGGAGGGATTTAAAAGCCGTGTGGATGTGGCACTTGGGGACATGGTTGGACTCAATTATTTGGAGGTCTTTTCCAAACTTTTTGGTTCTATAATTCCATGATTCTATACCTGGATCAAAAGCAGCCTGAGACCACAATCATCCCTTCCAGACAGCACAATCAGGAAAAAAAGGGATATAAATTTCCTTCCTTCCTTCCTTCCTTCCTTCCTTCCTTCCTTCCTTCCTTCCTTCCTTCCTTCCAAATTTCNTTCCTTCCTTCCTTCCTTCCTCCCTCCCTCCCTCCCTCCCTCCCTTCCTTCCCCAAATCCAGCAGGGACACGGAAAACAGAGATGGAAAATAGAGGTGAAAATGGGAAACCTTCCCAGTGAAGACGTTGGGAAGAAGGGCAGATTTTCCTGGAGATGGACTGATGGGAATTGTGGTGTTTGGTGCTTTAAAAGGATTCATCCTTTCGGGTGGAACAACCCTAAAAACTTCCTGCCTGTGGGGTGTTCCCTTAAACCTGCTGTGCCCTCAAGGACGTCGGGAATTCACGGCCATCGGGAATTATACATCACTAATTTGGTGACATAAATCCTGGGAAATGGGCATCTCATTCCACAGCTGGAGCTTCCAAAATAAGATGAAAAAAGGACTCAGGAAAGGCAAGCATTAAAAAAATTATCATCAAATCCCCTGAACACTGCCCCCCGTCCGTCCCCATCTCCGCGCTTCCCTTTGGAAGGGGCTGGGGATGATAAAAACATGGATTAAAATGTGATAAAATCACGGGATGACCTATTCCAAATGACAAGGTTAATGCCCTCCCGATCCATCACCATCCATCTCCCAGCTGCAGGAGGGATCTGTGCATCCATCACTAGGGAGGCAAAGGCTGCTCCCCACCTCTGCTGGGCCATCTGGGTCTAATCTCAAGCAGGGGGCCCCAGCTCCTTCCTGCCCCCCATCCCTGCGTCCTTTCCCTAAACAAATGGATATGTGGAGGTTTTAAAGTGCTGGAAATGCTGGGTTTTCCCTCTGGAGCCTGGTGTGGGTTATTCCTTTGGCAAGCTGGGAAGAGGCTGTGCTTGGACAGGAGTAGGAGAGTGCTGGGCTGGTGGGGAAATATTAAATGTGGAGCCCAGCAGAGCAGGAATTCAGGGATGGAATCCCACATGGCATGAGCCACGAACCTTCCTCACCACTGGAGAGAAGGATTTGGGTCCCAGCTCTGTTTCCTCGTTTCCTCCATGCCAGACTTGAGGAAATGGCCTCAAGTTGCACCAGGGGAGGTTTAGGTTGGATCTGAGGGAAAATTTCTTCCCCAAAAGTGGTTAAACCCTGGAGCAAACTGCCCAGGGCAGTGGTGGAGTCCCCAAGCCCTGTGGATGTGGCACTTGCGGACACAGGGCAGTGGCGGCCTTGGCAGTGCTGGGAATGGTTGGACTCAATGATCGTAGAGGTTTTCCATCCTAAATTTCTCTATGACTTCTCAAGGAGGGCTGGAAATCCCCTCATTTGGTCCATGACTCTGAGGGGTTTCTCTGTCTCTGAGAAATTTCCATGTGGGGTTGGACTAGACCATAAAATAGGTGGAATCTAATCACAGGTGGAATCCCAGAATCCCAGAATAGTCGGGTTGGAAGGGACCTTAAAGCCCATCCCATTCCACCTCTGCCAGGGGCAGGGACAGCTTCCACTATCCCAGGTTGCTCCAAACCCCATCCAGCCTTTAAAGGTCCTTTCCAACCCATCCCTTCTGTGATCCTACAATGCTCTGGAGAAGTCTGAACACTGGGACAACCCTGCTGGAGCCCCTCCCTCCCGCAGCAGGGAATAAACCGAGATGAGACTCCCAAAATCCAATTTTACAAGACCAAGCTTCCCAGCCCACGCCCCACGGATCAGACTCCGCAATCCCAGCTGGAATAACGAGCGGCGCAGCTGGAGGATATAATGGGATTGGACACGTCGTTACTTCCATGCGTGTCCGCCAGCCAAGCCAGGGGGAAAATGGGATGAGACACCTCCAGCAGCTTTGGGGGGTGCGGGATTCCTGATGGATGAGGGGGTTGGCAGAGTTCACCCGGCAGAGCCGTTTGCAGTCACTCGGCGGCGTGAGGGACGAGGAGTTCATCGATGTCTCCTGAATTATGCACGAGGCCATGGAATTTTGGGCTTTCGTGGATGAAAACACCAAATGGGGTGTGGATCTGTGGCAGGAGGGGCATGGAGACAACGGCTTCCCTCCAAGGTGCCCAGATATGTGCAAGGGGACACATCAGCGGTGATTTATCCATCGCTCCCACAGCAAAATGTCTCAGCCAGCAGGAGTTGTTCATTATTGTTTACTCCGTTTTTAATCCTTATTGTGGATTTGGAGGCCCAAATTAGTGCTGGAGTCTGGGCTGTGTCCAAAGCTGATGGATTTATTTCTATATAAAACCAAACTACTGTTGTGTGACAGCGATTTCTGGCTTTAGGGGCATGCAGGGTGCCACAAATACCCCAAAACCAGGGAGCTGCCAGAAGACGGGATGTGAGGTTTGGGGGATGCACCCAAGGCCAGCTCCTTGAAGTGAAACCAAGATTTTATCGCAAGAAGAGGCAGATTTTGATCATTCTCTGCTTTTCTCATTACAACGCTCTGTGCTTTAAATGAAAATAGAAAATGGATGTTTGCCGGGACTCCCTGACCCAGCCTTGTTTCCCCCCGCGCTGGCGCTAATTAAGGTGATGCGTGCACAGTTAAACCCACACACCTCGAGCCAGATGTTCCAGCAGGCATTTAGGCCGGGACTAAAAGCCGTGATGCTGATTTTTGGAAGGCCATGCCCTTTAATAGCGGCTTGTCTGCACAGAAGCGCCGGCCGCTGCTCAAGGCTTGACTGCCTGAGGAAATACCCGGTAATTGCTGCTGGAATCAAACAGGGGCGGGATCCAGAGGGATACAAAGGTGGCGTTTCCCGGGAATTTATGGGGCCGTTAAAGGCGTGGTGAAACCGAGCTAAGAAGAGAATTGTCCTGGATTTTTACACTGAGGGTGGGGAGGCTCTGGGAGAGAAGCTGTGGCTGCCTCTGGATCCCTGGAAGCGTCCAAGGCCAGGCTGGACGGGTCCCTGGCAGCAGGGTTTGGATCCTTGGCTCTCGCCCAGAAAACCGGGAAAAAATCCATAATATTTTAACTTTCTGCTCTAAAAATGCTCTGCTGGGGTCAATCCATTTCTTATCTCTGCTTTTTATCTGGCAGCCACGGGGAGAGCATTTCCTAAAGCCAGCGGGGCACGCAGGGAAGTTTTAAACCGAGTTTCTGGGGAAAAGAGAGGTCGGCACGGGTTGCTTGTTTCTAGCAGGAGAAATGTGGGATAAAGAGGATGGAATGTGTGGCTGGGAATTCTTGGCCAGAGCCACGCGTGCAGAAATCCCACTCTGGGGAATGTGGACATCCCAATCCTTGGCCTATCTGTACATCTTGCTAGACAAGAGTGGAAAATTCCCTAAATCATCACAAAATTCCCTAAATCACCACAGAAGAAAATTCCCAGAAGGAAAAGGAGACAGCACTGGAAGGGGAGCTGTAAGGAAAATGGGGACAAACTTTGTGTCAGGGCCTGCTGTGACAGGACACGGGGAATGTTTTTAAAATGAAGGATTTGGGCTGATTTAGATTGGATATAAGGAAGGAGATTTTGCAGTGAGGGTGGGGAGGGGCTGGGATGGATTTCCCAGAGAAGCTGTGGCTGCCCCTGGATCTCTGGAAGTGCCCAAGGACGGATTGGACGGGGCTTGGAGCAACCTGGGATAATGGAAGGTGTCCCTGCCTGCCTGGATGGGCTTTAAGGTCCCTCCAACCCAAACAATTCCAGGATTCCACGTTCCCAGCCATCAGTGAGGACAGCACAAGGAGCCACTTTGCCTCCAGCTCTGCATCATCCCAAATCCCCACACAGAGGTGCCCATCCCGCTCCCTCCAGCGTTTGCCGTTTGCTCTTCCCAGCCGTGCCTGTGGGCAAACGCAAATCCCAAAAGCTGCTGGTGGTTAATTGGGAAAAGATCCCTGGCCAGGGAGCATGAACAGCTCGGGAGTGCGGATGTTCGGTGACCACAGGAATGAAAGCCACGCAGGCTGCCTGGGCCAAGAACCTCTCTTTCGATGCCTTCGAACCAAAACAAAATTCCCTGGGCTTGGAAGGAGAGCGGGAGCAATGTGCAGGGTTCCTCGGAGGAGCATTTGGAGCAGGGAATGTGGGAATGTGGGCTGTATTCCCTGGGAAAGGCTGCTTTCGTTCGATGCAGTTCCACGATTTCCATGATGGCAAATAAGGCTTAATTCCCTTTTTGTCACCACAAAACCTGGGAATGATTTGGCAGGGTGGAATGGCTTCATATGCAAGACTTTGCTGCAAAGCAGAATTTCCCCAAAACCTTAATTTTTAAAAAAATTAATTCTGGAAATCTTCCTTTCCACTGTGCCGAATTTGTGGATTGTTTTGATTCCGGTCCTACAACGACTCGCTGATGTCAAGATCAAAGCGAAATTGGGGTGCTTTGTGTGGGTTTAACGTCCCTTTCCTTTTATCTGGCCTCAGAAGGGAATGAAAGATGAGACCCTGGTGTTATTCCCGAGGGGAAGCATTCAGGGAAGCAAGAGGAGAAATAAAAGTCCAGCCCTCTGGGGCATTTGAAATGGTGGTGAAAAAAGAGGGAGCCAAGCCTGGGGAGATGTGAGGAGCGAGGGAGGGACAGCAGAGGAGGCATGAAAGGAAAAAACGGAGAGATGGGAATGGGAATGAGGCAATTAAAGGCAGGTTTGGTCAGGCAGGACCCTCTCCTTCATCCGTGCCTATGGAAAACTGGCCTTGGAGGCAATTCCTGTCAGGATATTTCCATCAGCAGCATTCCCAGCTCCCTGTCAGGATTTTGCCGTGTCCCCAAAGGATGAGGATCAAGGTCCTGCTCAGCTCCAGAGGCACCTGATCCGTGTGGGATTCCGGGTGTCTGGCTGAGCACAGCTCCTGCTCCACCTACGAAACACGGGATATGAGCCTTCCCCTGTGCCAGCCTTTCCTTTTCCATCAGCAGTTTCCCACTGATTCCAGGAAAATCCACCAGTAGTACTGGTGGGGCAACACACAGGGGGCCAGCAGCTCCCCAGTGCCAAAATTTGGGAATATTATGGCCCCAGAGTGGCGACTTTGCAACTCTTGCTCCCTTCCCCTTGGGGCTGGAGAGAACTCTGCATCAGCAACACTCCTGAGCCCTGGAGCATTCCCAGCAGGAATTTTCCCAGTCCCAGGAGGAATTCTGAGCAGTGACTGTCCCAGGAGGGTCTTTGGAGCTCCTCTCTGCAGGGTGAGGCTGCTCAGAGAGGGATCTGTGTCACCTGGCTGGCACAATCCTGCTGGGAATACGGGCGTGGAAACATCCCTGTTTTCCTCCCCCTGAAAAGGAGGGAAAAGAGGCAAAAGCTGGAAAAGAAACTCGAATAAACACGGAAACAATTTGCCTCCTGTGAACTTAAAACCATGGAATTAAGGTTGGAAAAGACCTTTAACATCATCAGGTCCAAGCTCCAATGTTGAGAAACCTTTGTGGGTTGATAAGGGTTGGTGCCTCTCATCCCAGGGCTGAAATTATCCGGGATAAGAAGGAACAGGAATTTCCTTCCCATGAGGAGGGATGGTGAACTCTAAATATTTCCTGCATTTCCCAGTGCTGGCAGGAATGTCATCCCCCCACAACCAGGCTGTTTGTGGGATTTTCAGCTGCCTTTCTGCTCAGGGGGCAGAGCTGACAGACAAAACATGGAAAACGAAGCGATCCAGGAGAACTTCTGGAAGACATTTATGAGCTTTCCCATCAAATGTGGCGAGATTTTAATCCCTTCCTTCATGTTTACACAGTTTTATCTCCATTTTCCATTCCTCAGCAGCTCCTGCTGTGTGTGGGGCTGGTTGTTATTAGAGCATGTCCCAGGGCCTGAGGCACTTCTTTATCCACACAAAATAGGGAAAATCACCTTTCTTTTCCACCAAAGGGAGAGGAGTTGCTGTGCACAGTGGGTTTGATAAAGCAGAGGTTGGAGGAGCATCTCCTGGCTGGCTGGAGCTGCTTTTAGGGTCCTCATGTGGGGGGAAAAGTGCTCTTGAGCATTAAAAACCCTGCTGGGAAGCCCATCTCGTTTTCACTTCTCCTCGTAAAGCTCAGTCCCTAAAAATAGTCTGTCTTGTTTAAGGAACGGTGGGCAAAAAGCCCTGAAATTCCCTTGCTGTTTGAAAACACGGAGATGAAACACCGGGAATTATGAGCAGACAATACGAATGGTCTGGTTAAGCCATTTATCAGCCCCCTTTTTCCCAGCTATTCCCACTGTGTGCTCACATTTCCATCAGGGATGACAGCGCTGGCTCGCTGGCGGAGCGGGAGAGGACGGATCCACACAAATCTCCCTGCTCCCATGCCCTTCCCTGCGATGACAGATCCATCACGAGGGATGAATGATCCCGATATCCCCTTGATTTATGCCCCAGCTGCAAAAATGAAAATAAGGCTCGTAGGAGTTTCTCCTGATAAATCCCAGCCTCATCACCCCAGCTCCACCGAGGTCACTCCTTTTCTCCCGGAGATTGGCAAGAGCCAAGGAGATAGGAAGTGGGCCAGGATATTTATGGGAATAAATGGCAGTGTCTTTATGAGGATTAAAGGGAAAAACTTTGGGAATGATAAAAAAGACAAGCTTTGGAATCCTTTTAGCAAGAAATTAATGGAGATAAAGTCAGCCTGACGCAGGGACGGAGGGGAGGGAGGGGGGAATGCTCCGACGTTTCCCTTGGCAAACCAACAACGCTGGAATACCGAGGGCAACGTTTGGGAACAACACAAGGCAGCCAATACAATGCTCTGGTTTCCAGGGAAACCCAACCTTGGCCTTTGGTCCCACATTTCAGCGGGTTTCATTATCCTCCCTGGATTTAGGATAATGAATTGGCTGTTGACGGATGCTGCTGCCTCGGAGCCGCCTCCCTCACCGAGGTTTCCGCTTTTTGTTGGGATCACTGGAGGAGGACTGGGAGCGCCAAAGGCAGGGGTGTCCCTTTGGAAGGGTTTCTCCTGCATCTGGGTTGTGGAATTTTGGGGGGCCTGCAAGAATCAGTTGAGTTTTTTATTTCATTCTCTGCATAAATAAGAGAGGCTGGGAGAGCTGGGAATGTTCACCTGGAGAAGGGAAGGATCCTGGGAGGTCTTTCCAGAGCCTAAAGAGGGAGAGCCGGAAGAGCCAGAGAGGGACTTGGGACAAGAGATGGAGGGACAGGACACAGGGAATGGCTTCAAACAGAGAGAGGAGGGTTAGATAGGATTTTGGGAAGGAATTCCTGGCTGTGGGGGTTGCAGGTGGGCAAAGGATGCCAGGAGAGGATGGAAACACATTCCCATCCCCCAAATCCCTGTCTGCTCCTCCCTGGCCCCAAAAAGGCCAGTCATCCTTTCAATCTTGGCCACCGCCTCTGCTCTTTTCCTTCCCTTTTTTTCCCGAACACCCTCAGGCTGTTTTTTCCCTGAGTCACTTGGCAGCATGGGCCAAGGTTTGAGGAGTGACTGACTCATCCCTCTGAGTGCTGAGGCCATGAAATGTTACTTTAGAAATTAAACACCCGACACATTTGGCAAACAAATCCCTTTAAGGTGTCTCCCAAAGTGGCTCCTAAAAGGAAAATGTTTGCAGTTAAGTCACTTCCCAAAAATGTCGGTGTCTGTGCTGAGTGGCTGAACTTCTTTCGGCTTCTCTTTGTCAATATTGGGAGTGGATTTAGGAAACTGGGGAAAAATTCACCACTTCACCTCATAAATGAGCTGACAATGGGACAATTTTCTGGAAAAGTGTTGGTTCTGTTTTCCCTGTTAATTACGTGGCTTGTGATGGTTGGAATAACCCATAAAATCCCAAAACCCCCGGATCAAATCCGGTCTGGGTTTGGATGGGGATGATTGGGGTCTGTACAATTACGGGAATCCTCAAGCCCAGTTTGCTCCCCGGGCTGGTTCTTGTGTGCTTCCCACATGGATTTAATTTTGTGAGCCACACATTCCCATTTTCCCCTGATTTTTGTATCCTTTTCTTCTAAACCCAGCGAAATACGTCATCATTAAAGGGATTCTCATGTGATGGCTTCATTCTGAAATAACCCCAAGGGGACAAAGTTCAGAGCAACCCAGAACTGCTCTTGATTTACTGCAAATATGATTAAAATTTTATCTGAGGGCTTTTTTCCCCCCAGGTTTTTTTCTTTGCTGCTCTGTGTTTTCATCCAGCACATAAAAGAGGCTTTTTGGGGTTGGGGTTTTTATTTTTTTCCCCAGCAGTTTAGCAGTGCAAAGGTTCTTGTGGAGGATTGAAATTCTCTGAAAGCTTCCCCTCGGTTAATCGCGATTTTTATCATCTTAAAAGCAAAGCAGAGGAGGGCTGGGTGATAAAGGGCAAGAAATGCAAAGTGGAAGGGTCATGCCGTGGAGTTGGGATGAGTTACAGCCAATTCCACCCTGCTGGGGCATCCTGGCTTTTCCAGCGGGTTTATTTGGATTTGTAACTACTCCAGGCTCCGGGATGAAGCCCTTCTCCCTCCCATTTTCATTCTTTAACTCCTTTCCTTGTGCATCACCACTATCCTTGGAAAAGGCTCGGAAGGGAGGGTTTAGAAAAGGATTGAAGGAGCTGTTCCACCTAACCCCACCATAAATGTCGTGTAAACAAAGGTAAAATAACAAGCAGCCCTGGAAATCACTTAACGAGGGTTTCTGCAGCTCGTGGCTGCTCTTCCTGGGAATTTCAAGTTCCTTTAAATGAAACTTAACAGCAAGAAGCCTTTTATTTTCCTAATGTTTCCAACAGCTCTCGCCGTGGGTTCATCCTTCATGGAAGCCTGTGGCTTTTACATCCCTGGCATGATGATTCCCTCACAGAAATGATAATATCCTGGTTTTTATAGGCAATTCCAGCTGATTGAATCCTGGTTTTTAATCATTCTTCTCTCATGGAGAAGGAAATTGGTGAGGACCGAGCTCAGGCGATCCCGATGAAGTTGAATTTGGGGATAGCAGTTTTTAACACATGGAATTTCAACCCAGAGCTGTGTTTTCCACCCTGGGAAGGTGCAGTGGTGCTTTCACTGGATCAGGTGTAAGAATAAGAATAAGAATAAGAAGAAGAAGAAGAAGAAGTAGTAGTAGTAGTAGTAGTAGTATTTGGTACGTTTGGAATCTGGCACCTCCTAACTGAGCATTCCCAAGCGCTCCAGAAAAGTTAATTCCATCCCGCACAGGTCCCTTGAGGGGAATATTTCCATACCAGACCTATGGACACTTCAGAAGGCTGACAATAAACACTGGAATTGGGTCTTTTCTGGGATAATTGGAGCCTGGCTGGTGGGAGAAGGGAAGGAAAGGGATGGCAAAGAAGGAATATCCATGAGGAAAATGCAACTGCTGCTGTGCTTTTCCAAGGGAAATGCATTTCCCCATTTGGTTTTGTTCCCTTCCTCCTGAAGACTTCAGGAAAACCACATTTCCTTGCTCCCAGCTTTGGATCATGGATGTTCTGAGCTAAACTGGTGGGAATTGCATTAAATTAGGGGTAAAGCCTGTAGGAGCTTTGGCATCCTGGTGCTTCCACAGGGAAGCTCATTTTCCCTTGGAAATGTTCAATTTCCCTTGGAAATGCTCGTATTTCCTGGAATAACCGATCCAGGCAGGGAAGAGCTGCTGCTGGGTTGCTGATCCTCCAGCTGCAACTGGCAGCCCTCGGGAGAGCCACAAATCCGTGGGGTTTCCCACTGTCAGAGGAAAGTTTGGATCACAAACCCAAGGAAGACTGGGACAGTCCCAAGCTCAGCGTTCCAATGCAGATCCTGGGATAAAACAGGAAACCACTCAGACTGCAATAAACTCGTTATTGTTTTCAGGGAAGGGGATTAATTAACTATCTATGGGATAAGCAGGATAAATCAAATGTGACAAGCAGCTTCCACATGGAATGGGTGATTCCAAGGCTGTTTCCAAGTGGCTGCAGCAGGGCAGGGCTGTAACCTCGGGTTCCGTGGAGCAATCCAGGTTGTCACCTCCAGGAATTTGCACTTCAGGGCTCGGAAATAATTCCTGCCTTGCTGGAGCGATGGGCTGGCTGACCATGGGATGATCCAGTGGGACTGGAGATCCTCAGGGCTGAGTCTTGGCCGTGGTGTCCCATTCCTGTGTGCACGCCCTGTGGAAGGATCCTAGTGATCATTCATTAATTAGCCCTGGGAATTAAGTGCTATCCATGCACTTCCCAATCCCTGGGGAGCTGGAAATTGTGCTGCCAGCAAAGCTTCTTCATTTCCCCACCGCAGAGAGGAGATCTTGGAGGAAACACCGTAGGAGGCTGCTCTGGGGGTGGATTCCTGAGCAAAGCGCTTCCATGCTAAATAAAAAACTGGAAAGAAGCTTCTTTATCAAGGATCCAGGGAATGGGCTGTGAGTCAGGAGTCCTGAATGGAAAAGCTGCTGCCATCTGGCTTCATCTCAGCACCCTGCCTGAGTCAGCCCAGCCGTGCAGGGCCAACCTGCTACGGATGCAGTGGTGCCAGCAGAGGGGTGGCATCACCTGGCACAGTCCTAAGCCAATGGAGAGGTGGCATCACCTGGCACATTCCTAGCAGGATACCCCACCTGCCATTTCCCCTTGGATGCAGCGTGCGGAGGGCTCGGGAGGGCTGGAAAAGCCCTGGGAAGCTCAGGAAGGTGGCATTGCCCCTGGAAGTCCCTGGCATGTGGGGGGATGATCCCTGTCCTCCTTTGTCATCTATCCTTTTCCTGTGGAGCCAACAGGCTGAGCTGGACTTGGCTCCCAGTTAGCCACGAAAATAAACTGGGAAAGACATCATGGATGTGCAGAATAAGTCAGAGTTAATGAAACTTAATTCCAGGCTTCCAGACTAATCCAACATTTGCATTTCTCAAAGTTTAGTAATTTCCCAGACTTTGGATCTGGCTTCAATGAACACATAATTCCTTGTTTTCCTGACGAGAGTGTGGATTTCAAAAAGCTCCCTCCATGCAGTGAATTCAAGGGGAAATGCTTTTCCTTCCTATCAATCAAGCTCTTTTAAACGACTCAAGTTCATTTCACGCTCTTCTCCTTGATTTCTCTACCTCATGATCAGCAGGAAAAACAAAGCTCGGGAATAAAACCGAGCTTGTTCGGCAAAAATAGAATTTCCAGAAGCAAAATGGAATTTTAAAGGTGGTGCCTTCCTTTGTCCTGCTTTTTGGGCAGGAATAGGCAGGAGAGGGATGAAATGGGGAGGATTTTATCCTGCTAATCCAGGTGCCCACCTGAAATGCCACTTCCAGGTATCCCAGGTGCTCTTTTCACCTCCAAAGGACAAAGCTCATCCAGTATTTTGGCCAGCAGCAGGAAATGCCTCAGTCCCTGAGGAGTTTGGGATGCCTGGTCCTACACCTTTGGCATCTCCAGGAACTGGTTGAAGCTGATTGGAGTTCTCATGGAGAGCTGGGTGAACCTGGGGGTGGATTCCAGGAGAGGCTGGAGAGCATGGAATCACAGAACCATTGAGGTTGGAAAAACCTCCGGGATAAGGACCTTCCATCCCATATGTTTCCTGAAGGTGAGGATTAAGGGACAATATTCCTTTAATCATCCCACTGGTGTCAACCTTGGATTACGGAATGCTCCCTGCATCCACTCACACTGAGGGTGTTGGGAGCTGCTTTCCAATATAAAAACCTTTGATTCCACTGGATCCTGCCATTGGGAAGGCAGATTTGGACTAGGAAGAAGGGACAAAAGAAAGAGAAATACAGGGAAGAAATGTCATATAGGAATAGCCTGTGGAATGCTGTGGAGGGACCGAGTGTCCGTGGTTATCCCAAAAATCGCTACTCTGACATTGTTGCATTTTGGAGAAGCAAGGAAAGCATCTCAAATTTTTGGATGAAATCTTCTGCTCTCACTTCTCCATAAATTAAAGGCTGGCTCTTGTTTTTTCTGGGAAAAGCTCACTTTGCACTCTGGAAAACAGGATGCATTCCCCTTTTCCCGTCTTTATTTATCTCAGCACAATTCTAATTGTTCCTGTAAACCCCGATTCCCGGAGGGCGCTGAAACCAAAGGGACTCTTTCCAATTCCAAACCAACACTCCATTGTGTCCCTAAATCTCTTTCTTATCCACTGTTTCGGAAACCTGCCGTCCTTTCCTTTGATATTCCCGCTTATTGCTCATGAAAGCAGGAAAAAGAGGCTGCTCCTTTCCCTTTTTCCCTTCTCCAAGACACAAAATGAGCATTCTCCTTCCTGGCTTTTGTCAGTGATCACCGGCTGCCATCTCCTATCAAAGCGCTTCCAGGAGTGACAAAGCGGAAAAAATAGGAAAGGACCAGGAGAGGAGCATCCCATTCAGCACAGAACACTCAGCACCCACGCCTGGCTGCCTGAGAGGCAGCTCTGCTCCCGGGAAAACCCGCCAAAAACAAAGGGAAAGGGCAGGAACTCCACGTGGTCCATCCGCTGCTCATTTTAGCAGCTCCGAGATAATCACTGTGAGTATTCCAAATGGACACAGGGGTGGTGGTTGGAATAAACACGGGCCAGGGAACATCGGGGCAGGGCAGCTTCCCTCCATCCTTAATGGATTTGTGTTTTCCTTGTGGGCAGCAAAGTGTCCTAATGTTTTCCTGGCGGGATCTGTCTCACCGCGGGGTCATCGCGGGGACCCTCCCGGCGTTGAAGAGCAAATTCTTCACGGGCCAGATGCTGCCACCTTTATCCTCTCTAAGTGGTGCCTCTCCCAGCCCCATCCAACGGGAATGGCACCACAGGGATGCGGGAGCCCGCGGGGGGTCCCTCGGAGCCGTGGCCTCTCGGTTGCTCATTTTAATGGGGATTTGTTTGGAGCAAACCAAGGAATTTCTCCTCTTCCCTTAAGCGAAGAGGAAAAAACCAGCAACCCAATAACAGCAGCTTCTTCCTAACTGTGCCATTCATGGATATTTTTATGCAGGATTTTTGGCTAATTACGGCATGAAAGACCAGCTGTCCCTTTCCAAAGTCTTTCTGCATCCTTCCCTAAATTCATTCATTCCCTTTATCTTAACTCTAGGGCCACATTGAGGCAGAACTCCTTTTCATCTGCCATTTTTGAAATTTTTTTTTAGCAAAATATTTGGCAGCACTTCAAATATTCACCTCGAAATGTGTCCCTACTTCTCGGTGCCCCTTTCCAAAGCCTTCCCACAGCTTTTTTTCCCAAAGATGTATTTAAAAAAAAATTAAATCGATGCTTTTTTAACCCTCTGCCTGGAATAAATTCCAGCAAAAGAGTAAAAGAGTAGGAGAACCTCACCTTTTCAATGCTGCTGTGGATTATTACTGGAAAGTTGAGTGGAAAATCATCAGATTTCCATTTATTTCCTCATCTACCAGGCATCAGGGGGGATCATTCCCATCCCAGGTAAAGTGAGGAATTCAAGGATTTTCAAGAAATCTGAAAGATCCACCTCATTAGGTGAATTGAGCGATCAGGGTTTTTGCAAACTGGGAAAGAAAGATGGAAAAATCTTGGAAAAACACCCAAGAAATGGCTGTCTTTTCTTTGTGTTATTTACATGACTTTAACGATTGATAAGGGAATCAAGGAAAGAGGGGAAATGGGAAAAACACCAGCCAGCTCATGGAAAAGCCAAGAGCTTGGTAGAGGACCATCCTTGTCTTTTGCCACGCAAGGGTTGTTCAACACCTTTATCCCAAGTTCAGGGCAAAATTTAGGGAAAACTCCTTTTATTCCGCCATTTGCTTTCCTTTTTTTAGTAAATGTTTGGCAGAACTTGGAATACTCACCTTGAAACTGGGCTGCACTTCAATTTTCTGCTCCCCTTGTGTTGACAAGAGACTTGAAATCAGGGTTGGGTTGAGTTTGCAAAGTTACGAAAAGATTTAGGGAATTTTTCACTTTAAAATGGACACATTTAAAGTTATCCCAATCCAAGGGGAAGGAAAGGACATGTTTTGGGAAGCAGGACGTTGGGTGGCTTGGTATTGACCACATCAGATGTTTAGAGCCCTGATTTATTTATCTTAAGAGATAATCAGAGAATATTCCAAGTTGGAAGGGACCCACAAGGATCATCAAGTCCAAGTCTTGGATGGGGATGGATCCCACAAGTTCGGCCATTTTATCTCCAACCAACTGAGCTCATCTGGGATGATGGCCAAAAAAAGAGGGAAAATGGAGCTGACTGCCCTTTCCAAGCCATTTTTCATGTCCCCAGATATTTTTCTGCTCTTTTTTCCCAACTCACTCGAAGCTATCCTGGTGGCCTGTCCCGCATTCCCGCTCCTCCGTTGCCTTTGGATCCTCCCCTCAACGGGAACATTTTCCATGTCTGTCACGGGCCTGCTCTCCCCGAGATTGCCTGGAGGCTGAACTTTTGTGTAATAGATTTTGACACCCCATATGGCCCTCGCGGCTCTCTGCGGCACGAGCTGAAATCCCGCTCGCGTTGTTGGCAACTCCGAATATCTGGGAGCAGCCTGGCTTTTCCTCTTCCACGGCGATATCCGCATTTGGGAAGATTAATGTGCTGATCAGGCACTGGCAAGGAGCTGGAGTAAATGACCTAATAGGTCTTTCCATCCCTAATTCCCGCGTTTTATTAAGAGGGATTCTTTGTCGCTGTGGTGCTGATTTGTCGGAGCTGTCACCGCCGAGGGAAGGCGGGAGAGGTGGCACTAACGGTGTCATCTAAATCCATCTTTTTTTTTGGCACCTCTGCCCCTGTGAATCACGAGGACCATCTGGAGAGCGGGCACGCTGCCACATCGGCAGATGGGCAGGGGTGTATCGAGCTACGAGCCCGTGGATGATTATCAAATGCGCCGTTGGGCGAGCATTTCCAGCAGGAATATCCTAACAACTTCCCAGGATGAGCTCCTGGGAGCCATTTAGCTCCCAAAAAACCCATCCAAAATTCCACCCCTGGGCTGAGAGGTGGCAGGGAGGGATGGGAGAGGAAAGGCAGGGATTATTCCTGGCTGATCCAGTGGGTGCCGGTGGTTTGGCACCACCATGGGATCCTCCTGGAGCCACAACCCAAGGTTTTAAAGCCCAACAATTTCACACACAACTGGGGAAAACGGTCATAATTATATATCATTTTATATATATTAAAAAATATAGAATATATCTAATTAAAATTCCTAATTACCATAACTCCCTTCCATCCCAACGGGAGCATTTGCCTCCAGGCCTCGTTCCTGCAGCTGGGACACAAACACAGACAAGGCACAATTCACTGCCACAGAATATTTTTAGCAGGTCATCCATTGCTCCAGAATTTCTGCTTTCCCACGAGACGTGGAAAGCTGTTTTTCCCCTCACATCCAATTTATTTCTTTGGAATTCAGACCAAGCCAAGCACTCTCCAGCTGGGGACAGCTTGAGTGTCACTGGAGGGGGCTTCTTTGTCGATGGGGGCACTGGGGGTAATTTTTTCCTTCTCGTCACACCCAGCCCCTTTGATTTAACCAAATTTTGTGGTTTTAGCTCCAAGGCACAGGTGCAGAAAGTCCTCACTCCTCATCCAATTTGGAATTGTGGCTCTCCGGCAGAGCAGGGAAAATGGTGAGGATGCTGCTGGTGCTGCACTCATCCAAGGGGGTTCATTAGCATGGACTTCCTGCCATCCCAAAGCGCCTGGATTTATCCTGGATCCAAGCTGCAGCTGAGGTGACTCAGCTCTGCCCATACCATGCTGGGCCTGGCCTAACGAGCCTGGGCAGCGCTTGCTCCATGTGGAGCTGGTCCTGCTCTGAAAGGCTGGATGCAATTCCCGGGAATCACGTCCCAGTGGAAATTCACTGGAATGGCGTTTTTAATATGCAGCTGAGGTGCTCAGAGTTTAGATACTGATTAAATAGGAAGTGCAGCAGGAAAATCGAGTCATTCCTACTGACCTGTCCCTCCAGGAGCCCTCCTGGATACGGATCCAGGCCTGTGGGGAGAAGCAGCATCTCCAGCAGAGCTCTGATCCTTGGAAAATGGGAAAAAGTCTTGCAAAAGTGCTTTCTTTTCTTCTGGAATACCTGAGCAGAGCTGGATTGATGAGGGAATGACAGTTCTTGCTTCAGTGGTGTTGCCAGAGGGATCCATGTGGGATGGACAGGATCCTGTGTGTGATGGGAAGTTTTTAATGAATTCCTGATTGGTTTTGAGGTGGTTTAATGATCCTTCATCAGATCTTCTTCCAAAACACCTTCAAGCAGCAGATCCTGTGGGCTCCAACCACAGTGTTCCTACAGAGAACAGCATATTTTCCCAAGCAGATTTCTGTAGCTGGAGAAGGAAGAGCCAGTCCCTGAGAGCTCAGGATACGACCAGATGGGAATTTACAGAGTTAAATGGAAAAAGAGGTAGAAAAATACAAAGTAGAATTTCAAATAAGAAGAGAGGAGAGGCTATGAAATGTTTTTTATTAACCCCACAAAGCTGCCCAGCCAGGAATGATTTGAAACTCCTACAGATTTCCCGGTGAGAAAGCAAAAACTCTGATTATTCAGAAATGGAAAGGACCAAAAGAAGAGCAATTCCCAGAAACAAATCTGCCATGCAGCACATCCATATGTTAAAGGCTCCTTTTCCAGGCTGAAAACCAGATCCATTCATATTTATTCCTCAGACCAATGGGAAATGTGGGATTAGAGCACCGAGAATACTTTTTGTTAATAATAATTCCCTTTGGAAAAGCAAATAAGGAACAAAAACGACCTGAAAAGGTTTTGGGGTGAAACAATGAGGTAAAAACCATGACTGGGCCCTCCCAACTAAAGCTCCTCCACCCCGTTTGATTTTCATTCCAGATCTTTAGTCTAAGGTAATTACAAAAAAAACCCCTGGGATCTGGAATTCAATGGAAGCTGCCCACACATCTCCAGACTTCAGTGGAGCAGCCCCTCGATGTGGAGATGGTTTTTTACCACAAGCTGGGCAGATTTGTTCCTGTTTCATCAGGAATAATTCTCCCAGAGCCCTTGGCCACAAGCAGAGAGTTTAATTATAACAAAAAACCCCCCTGGAACATCCCTACTCCGAGTGCATTTGGAATTAGGGAAGCCAGGGAAGTGGCTGCTCATAAATCAGAGGGAGAAGCTGCTGGGCCCCCCCCACACTTTCCCAGCCCAAGCATCACCCTGTGGGATTTGGCACTTCTGGGAAGTGCCCTTGCTTATGTGGGATAGAATATCCTGATTCCATGATTCCTAAATCCATGCTTTTAGACATAACAACAAACAGCCTGCAGGAAAAGAGCTGGATAACCCCATCAGAGGTAATTTATTAACAAAAGTCCTTCCTCTGGAATTCCTTTAAACTCGGTGTGGTTTTTCTGCTGCCAAATTCACTTTGTGCTGTTGAAAATTAATTTTAATTTTTTTTCCCCTTATCAAGATTGTTATTTTCCACTTGGCAAATCCTGAGGTTTATCCGTTATCCCTAATGGAGCCTGAAATGATTACAGGATTTTTTTTTCCCTGTTTATTTATCTTGGATGTTCATCATGATTAAAAAATCAGCTCATTCCTTGGATCTGGATGATTTTGGGGAATATTAACACGGAGCTGATGGGCTGGTTGAGCTGCCCAAGTCCCAGAGCTCTTCCCTGCTGTCACCTTCCTTCTCCATGGGAAAGAAATCATCGAATGGTTTGGGTTGGACCTTAAAGATCACCCAACAGGCTGATGTTTGATAAAGTTGGATCAAAGTGTTCCTGGGAATCCTTCAGACCCTTGGAATGATGCTGGTGGAGGTGCCATCAGTGCACATGGGATAATTTGTCCTTGGGATTTGGGAAAATACTCCTCCTGCTCTCCTAAAGCTCTGGCTCCATCCATTACCCCTTTAAAACCTGGAGCTGGGATTTTCAGACACTTCACTGCTCCATGCCCTGGCTCCAGCTGTGCCACCCCTCCAGCTCTTGGACCAGCCGCATTCCTGGAGCATTTCCATGGATAAACAGCCAACCTCCAGCACTTTTCTGTACTTTTTATAAGGACTGATTCAAAAACATGGGATAGACCTCAGCATTCCTGGTGGGATAGATCCCTGGCTCCAGCTCTGTGACCTGAGCAGGATCCACTGGAGATGCATCCAGGGACCACCAAAGCTGACAATGGATTTGCTGGGAGCAGGATTGGAGCTTTAAACCTCTTCCCCTCCCTCCATCCATAAATGATCCCTGTCCTTTTATCCATGTTATGCCTCGTGGAGGGCTTTGCTCTTGGCACCCCGCTCCGTAAGGATGTCCCTCCCAAACAACCCTGCAGCAAACGGATAGAGCCCTAAAACTGTGTCCCTGCTCCAATTTCCCTGTCCCCTGGAAAACTTTTGGCAAGTCTAAGGAAGGCCATGCCCAGAGCTACCTGTGGTGTCCAGGACAGTTGGTGTTGGCTGCTTCCCATCCCAAGGAATCTCTGGAAGTGGGGGCAGAGCCTGGAGCACCTGAAGCAAACCTCAGCAGCTGAGCTGAGTTCTGGACCCATGGAATTCATCCAGGAATCACCACGGGCTCTGCAGAGTGATTTGTAAGTCAGGGATGATCCTGCATGGCAAGGGATGCTCCGACCCTCTCTGCAGGGATTTCCTGGCACAAGGCTCATTTCCCCAGGTGGGAAAACAGTAATTAATCCATGGAGAGCACACAGATCCATTTATTCCCACAAGGAATGAGTCATGGAGAGGGAATGGCTCTCCATGACCCCCTGCAGAGTCCTTTGCTGCCTCACTCCTCACCATCCCACGGTCATGCAGGGTCCTTGTCCTTAATCACAGACCCCAAAAAGCTGGAGTCATGTCTCATGAATTCCCTTTGATCCTCAACAACCAGATTCACGCTCTTTCAGCCTAAATTTGGTGGATTTTTATTCCTCTTTCTCCTCGGAAAATCCTTTTTAGCTGAAATTTTTCCCTGCTTGTAAAGTGTCCCATTATAGCTCTCAGGGCAGGAGGAGATTAATGTCAGCTCCCATTTATGCATCCCTATGGATCAGAAGGGCCCTTTGTAATTCCCTGTTCTTTTGCAGGGAGTGGGATTAAAAGTTTGCTCTTCCAAAAAAATCCCCCATTGTCACTTCCCAGGTTCTGGCTTTTAGGGAAATTCCCTTTGCCATAAAAAGTGATTGATTTTCCTTGGCCTGCTGCGGGGCAGCTGAAGCGGGTGATCCCTGCCAGACTCTTGAAATGATTCCCAATGTTGACCGAGGACTTTAGATTGTGGTTATAAAAGCAGGAGTTTCGGGATTTGCTGGAAAAGCCTCGTTCCCAAGGCCGGGAGGAAGCTCTCCAGCAGGACCCATGTGCAAGCAATAAGGAGAGGAATGCTCCTGGAAAAGGCAGCTTGGAGGATTTGCTTTGGCATCCTTTGGGTGACCTGGGAAGAGTGGGAAGCTCTTGGGAAATGCCGGGCGTGGGGCTCCGGCTCTGCTCTGGCTGGGAAAGGGAAGGTTTGTGGTGCAGTACCAGGACACTCCGGCTCCTTCCCACCCCTCTGGATGCTGCGGGAGGAAAACATCCAGCTCCTCATTTCCCTCTGAGGCCATATTCCCATGGAATGGGAATGTGCAGTGGGACATCTCTCCTGCAAACTCTTCTCTTGGGAAAATCCTGCTCGCTCCCCACTCCCACTCCAGGTCTGCCTTGGTACCAATTCTTGGGATCATCCCAGCTGGAAAATTGCCACCAGCACCTCCTGTTTTCCCACCAGACCTGCTCAGTTTTGCTTTCTGCATCCAGCATTGATTTCTGTGGGAATTCAAGCTTGGAGTCACTCCCTTTTGCTGCATGGATGATCCCAGATACCACCAACTGGCTCAAAGAAATCCAAGCAGGAAAGAATGACCCAAATCCAAGGAATGGTCTGAAAATTTGGATGTTGGTCTGACCAACCTCAGCTGGATGAGTTCCTATTTCCTCACCTCTTTCAGGATCCTGTGCAGAGCTGGGAGCAGGCAGAAGATGCCAGGAGCAGGACAATGTGGAATCAGGAGAAGCCCATAATCTTGGAATTTTGGGATCCATGGGAGCAACATCAATGAGAAGGCCTCAGGAAGGAAATCTGGCTTGGATAAAGCCTTGATTAAAATAACAAGGAGGGAACTCTGCTGGTGGTGTCCTGAATTTTTTTTCTCTCCCTGGATCCTGGATTTCCACCTCTCTGAGATTAATGGCATTTTTTGGCTTATTTGTTTCTGTTTACGGAAGGTCTTTTCTTCTGTGTGGTTTTCGGCTGGTAACTGGAGGATCGGGGCTGCAAAATCTCATGGATTTGGAGGTGGGTTTGGAAAGGATGCTCCAGAGAGGGAAAGAGAAGGTGGAGGGAGAAGAGAAGGAAGAGAAAAAAGAGAAGGAGGAAGTAAAGGAGAAGGACGAGGAGGAAATTGAGGAGGATGAGGAGATGGAGGAGGAGGAGGACGAGATGGAAAAGGAGAAGAGGAGAAAGAGAAAAAGGAGAAGAAGGACAAGGAGAAAGGAACTCCCAGAGATGTCTGGGCAGTGAGGGGTTCTCCTTCCTCCTCCCCCAACACAATTCCCAGACCACTCCCCAGCGCCTCGCCAGCCCTCACAGGAGCTGGATTCCCCCTCTGGATGCATCCACCCAGGAACTGGCACCGTGGGACATGAGGGAGATTCAGGCAGTCCCAGGGGCTCCCACAAATCCAGCCCTTGCTGGGGACCTGCCTTTGATTTCCTCCTCCGAGGATTCCGTGTGCTCACAGGAAAGGGAAGTGGGGTTGTTAATTTGCGAAGAGGGACTTGAGAACAAAGCTTGGACTCATCCCTGCGTAGGGAACAACTCCGTAACGAGCAGAGATCGGAAAAATCAGCCCCAGCCTGCTCACAGAACGGCTCTGGTGGCTTTTCCTCTCTTTTTTTGGTCCTGTTTTTAATTGCAAATCTCTCCAGTCCTGAACCTTCAAACAATTCCGCATCTCCTTCCATCTTTTGACGTATTTAAATGGATAATGGATAAACGCTCTGATATTTGGAGGTGGAAGCTGGGATTTCAGCTGGGCACAATGGGGACGAGCAGGGAGGGGGGAGAGCTGACAGCCCCTTATCAGCCAGCCATCAGTATCTCTGCGAATATCAAATAAAAACCAGGAAAAAAAAGATTCTAACTCCACCAGCAGCCCTCATCCCAAAGTACAGCAAATTCCTTGATTACAGCCTCCCTACAATTCCTCTGGGTTGAATTCCTCACGGTGTTTGAATTCCGTGTAATAACATTTTCGAAAAGGCTCCGACTGAAAAATTGGGGGGAAAAAAGAAAAATGGCAAGAAATCATTGGCACAAATTGTTCTCCCCAGCTATTTTCCAAAGGCTGCTTGGGATGTGATTTCCTGGGCTGACACAAGGAACACTCGCTGCTCACTTGAAAGCCGGGAGAAGAATTGCAGTTGTTAACAGCCATCTCCAAAAAGATATTTCAGATTATCCCAAATTACTCCGCTGGAAGAGAAATCCGAGGATATTTGCTTTAATATCAGAGCTGCGGGAGGAGCCCGTTCCCGTTTTCTACCCCCGACTGGAAAGATGAGGAAAATACAAATTGAGCCCATATTTATTAAAGTCACTTCCCTCCGCCTCTCCCTTGGTTCCTTGGATCCCTTTTCCGGCTCACCAAAGGGGCTGGAAGGAGCTGGAGAGGCTCATCCTGGAAAAAAGGAGGATCAGGGGGATCTTATCCCTCTTTCCTGGTGTTTCCAGGCAAACTGATCCCCAAAAACCCAAGGAGAACATTGATAAAGCTCAATATTAATGCCCATCATGCCATGAATCCATGGAAAATTCACCCCTCATCTCCTTAACCCACTGGAAAAAACTGTCAGAGGCGTTTGGGATGGAAGGATCTGAGGGAATGGAATTTTTAATTTGAACAAGGAAGAATCCTGAGGCCAGGAAAAGAAAGGAAAAGTCAGGAGGATTACACATGGAATAGCTCATTATGGAAGTGTTGTAGAGTCATTATTTTAAATAAGTGCATCTCATTCCAGAGGCTGGGATGGGAAGCGGGATGGTGTCGGACGGATTTGCATTATTATTTATTCATGAGCTTTAAAAGGATCATTATTTCTGATGGACAGCTGCTGTCAAAAGATTTGTGGAGGGGAGCTCGTGTTTTCCCATAATAATCATTAATCAATAAACATCGGGAAACGGTGCTGGAAATTCGGTGTTTCCAGGATACCCGGATACCTCTAATTTGGAACAGTTTTCCATTTGGGAGAGCAGATTGTTTTCCCAGTCCCCCTAATTGCACACAAGCTGAGGTGGCAGGTGAGCACCTGCTGTGGCTTTATCCCAAAAAACCTGAGATCCTTGGAAGTGTCCAAGGCCAGGTTTGGAGCCAGCTGGGATAGTGGAAGGTGTCCCATGGATTCGCACATGAAGGTGATTTCTTTTCCCAATGATTCCTTTTGTTATTCCCCAAATTCAGGCTTGGAAGGCCCCAAGTGAAGCTTCCAGGTGCAATTTGCCACAGGGATTTGGAGCCCATCCTGTCTCCTGTCCCAAATTCCTTCTCCATCCCGAGGGCTGGCCAAGGATTCCCAGCTGTGCCAGGGGGCACCAGCCCCGTTTTCCCTGGGCATCCAGGAATTATTCCACAGCTCAGCACTGCTCCTGCTTTTCCTGCTCCCCTCAGCGCATGCCTGGCTCCACCCCTGCTCCCCATTTCCTGAGGGAATTCCTTCCCTCAAAACCTCACTTTTCACCCATAAATAAGCCCCAAACATGAAATTTTATTTAATTTTTTCATACCGGAATGGCACCAGATGGATTTGGGATGCTCCTTGTCCATGTGCTCCAGCTTTGGACCTGCAAAGAAAAAGCAGGGAATCCGAGTTAGGCAGGAAGTGCTTCCCAAATCCCACAGTGGGGGAAAAAATGCTCAAAACCATTCCCAAAAAAACTGAAGCAAAATTCCCTCCAAGAACCCCCAATATTTCCCAAGGTCACTCTTCCCTGGCTGCCCCCACCTTATCCAGGAGGGAGACGTGGGAGGGTAGGGAATTTCACAGAGGTTTTGTGCTGGATTTGGAATCGGAATGTTAAACATTCCAGGATAATTTCATTTATAATACATTTACACCCTGAACTGCTGCCTTCTCTAATAATAAATCGGATTTTCTCTGGTGCCATGAGCGTTTTTGATGTTCCAGCCTAAAATCCAGAGGAATTGTGCCGGCAGGAAAAGCAGCCAGGAGTCACCAAAGTCTCAGCTCTTTGAAAGGGACGCTCAACTCTGATGATGAAAGTCGCCTTTGGGAAAATATGTAAAAAATCCCGAAATTCCGTTCAAATGAGCTGCCTGGAATATTTGATGCCCTGACAACAGTTCAGCCTCAAAGGCTGGGAGAGAACGGGCCTGAAATGCTCATTAAAATCCCAATAAAACCAGGCTTTAGGAAAAGAGGTTCTTTTCTCCCCGGCACGATGGGAGAGAGTGGAAATTCCAGCTCTTAATTCCAACTCTTTTCCCATCCTCCCCCTGCTCCACTTGCAATCCCTTTCCCGGTGCTTTAGAGGTGCTCGGGCTGGGTACCCTCACTGAGCTCAGGAATGGGGAATTTTTTCCAGCAGGTTGGGCATAAATCCTTGGGAGGTGGGAATGTGCTGCCTCCATCCCTGATTTTGGGGGTTCCAGAGGCCACGGAGGAGCAGGATTTTGGTGTTGTCCTGCTTTTCTCCTGGTGCTTCCAGAGGCTCATCCTTGTCAGTGTGGAGCCACCTGAGCATCCTCAGGTGCGCCGGGAATGATTCCACTCCAACCTCCGGCGTCATCCCAGTCTGCAGCTATTAAAGCCTGGCTCGGAGCCCAAAATTTAATACTGGGATTAAAGGCAGCGAGTTTTTCCTGCTGGGAACATCCACATTTTCTGAATGAGCGCGTCCTGCTCCCGGCTAATTAGGAGCAGGTTGATTGCAGCATCTGTCACCTGGAGCTCCGCTATTTATCCCGGGGGCTCCTCGTGGGGAGGGAGCTGTCAAAAGCTGGGAAGGGGCAGGATATGGGAAAACGGCGGCAGCCAGGGGAAATCCCCTCTGGAAAAGTGGGGAGAGCGTGCTGGAAAAATTCCAGGCAATTAGAAGCATTGTGGTGGCCTAATTGCCTTGTTTGCCGATGATTTTGGGGAGATATCCATGGCAACGGCGGGATCATTCACGGGTGTGTTGTGGCTGCACTGCCTGGAGCCGCTGGCCTTCCTTCTCCCCTTGCATGCAGGCAATTCCATCGTTTTTCCTGGAGGAATATCCTGGTCTAAAGCACTGCAACCTCCAGCAGCACTGCCCCCACTGCCAGCCTGGGAAGGACAGGAATTCTTCTTCCTCAGGCTTTGAATTCCCCACCAGGAGCTTCCAGAAGACACGAGGATAAAATCCCATGCAGGATATTATTTGCAGGGAGAACTGGAAATAGAACGGGATAGAATTCCAGCACCATTTATCCCAACACTGAGGTTTCCAGGCAGACGAGGTGGGAAGAAACAGGATTTAAGAGGGTGACAGTCTAAAGGGTTTGTTGGGAGTCCCTAAACCTGCACCAGGTCCTATTTTGAGGTGCTCTGGGTGGCAGATTCTCATTTCCCTGTGTTCCATGATCCCTGTGTTCCGTGATCCCTGTTCTCTGTGATCCCTGTGCTCCATGATCTTTGTTCTCCACAATCTCTGTGCTCCATCATCCCTGTGTTCCATGATCCTTGTTCTCCACAATCCCTGTTCTCCATGATGCTTGTTCTCCACAATCCCTGTTCTCCATGATCCCTGTGCTCCATGATGCTTGTTCTCCACAATCCCTGTGTTCCATGTTCCGTGTGCTCCATGATCCCTGTGCCCCTTTGGGGCTGGTTCCTGCCCCATTCCTTGCCTCCACCTCCCTGCCTGCCCTCCTCTGGATTTTATTCCCAACAATTCCAGGCAGCACTGATATTTTTTATGCGGTTCCCTGCCAGGTTTTATGTTCCTGCTTCCAATTCCTGGCCGCAGGAGTGGGATTTGGGAACCAGGCCTGGTGCAGCGTGGATTTTACCTGCTCCACAAATTCCTGGGTTTTTTTTCCCCTCTTCCCACACTTCCACAGGGACTTTCACCACCATGAGGGTGTTAAATCTGAGGAATTATCTCCATGTGCACAGAGCATCATTATCCCGACACCTGGTTTTCCTCATGAGATGTGAGGAGCACTTGTAGGCATCTCATTAAAATAAATCAGCTTCGAAGGGCACCACAAACTTTTCCATCTTTTATCCAACCCAGAATCTTTCAAATTAAGCCGGGTTTAAAATGCCAATATTGATTTTGGTGCTGGCTGATGGAAGGGCCTGGGTGAGGCTTGGGAAATAGGACGTGCTTTCCATTTTATTTTGATTTGTTTTATGTTATGTTATTTTATTTAATTTTATCTTATTTTATCTTATTTAATTTTTTCTTATTTTATCTTATTTAATTTTTTCTTATTTTATCTTATTTAATTTTACTTCATTTCATTTCATTTCCTCCCTGCCAGGACAGCACCTTGCCATCAGCGTTCCTTTTATTTGCACATCTGGAACCAGGCAGGGAGCACAGCTGGGAAGAGCTGCTGGCCATTCCCGATGCTTTCCTTGCCTCTGGAGAGCTCGGAAAACCACCCTCGCTGAGGAGTAATTAAGCAGGAGAGTTAATAAATCCATAGTCAGGATAAAAATTAGGATCGTGATACCAACATATGGGAAAGATTTGGGAATTTATTGGGTTTTCAGCAGCTGAGCCATTTGTGGGAAGGCGTTTTTAGGGAAAAAGCTGTGGCAGGTACAGGTGGGAGCAGAGATTCCCTGGAGCAGAGGCACATTCCCATGCTGGATTTCCCAGGGCTCAGCATCATCCCGTTAAATTCAGAGAAGTGCAATAGTAAAGAAACTTTTAAAAACCCCAAAATATGGGCAGAAAAAATGGTATTTCAGCCACCTGTGGGAATTTATCCAGAGGCTGAGGGAGGCAGGAGGAGCTGGGCAGCACTTCCAGCTTTCATTTGGATTTGTGGGTCTGGGATAGAGACACCAAGAGCTCACAGAGATGGGTTTAGCTATAAATAAAAGTGGAATCACTCCACTTTTGAGTGAGATTTTACCCACTCCAGAGGGTTGGGGCTGTTGGAAGCTCGTCTTTCCCAGCTAAGCAAATTCTGGTGAAAAAAACTGGAAAAATCTCATTCCATTTCCCTTAGCCTCAGTTTAGGGAGACTCTGTGCCTCATCTGAATATTAAAATCTAGTTAAGCCTGGCCTAGGACTCGGTGACATCATTAATGCACTGCAAATGTTGGGGTTTCACCCCTGGTTAGGCCAGGTCGGGGTTTAAGCGCAGCTCAGTAAGGACAGAGCTCAGTAAAACACGGCTGAGGTTCAGCCTGGGAGATGCTGAGCAGGCTTCCAGGAGTTCCCTGGAACAGGGGTGTGGGTTCTGTGGGAATAAAGTGCCCAGTCAGCCCCTGGACCTTAAATCCTATCCCACCCCCTGCCATGGGCACCTCCCACTATCCCAGGGTGCTCCAACCTGGCCTTGGACATTCCCAGGGATCCAGGGGCAGCCACAGCTTCTCTGGGAATTCCATCCCTCACAGGGAACTATTCCTTCCCAATATCCCATCTATCTCTGCCCTCTGGGTTCTTGCCATATTTCCCCCTTGTCCTGTTTAAGCATCCCGTTCCCAGCAGGTCCTGCACATCCTGGTTTGCCTCACCTTGGGATGCCATGCAGAAATTCCAGGATTTTCCCCCACCAGGAGCATCGGGCAGCTCCAGGATCTTTAAGCCCCACATATGCAGCACAGCAAATCCGGTAAATATTGTTGAATAAATCAATCCTTGTTTTTACAGGGAATTTTCCCTCGGGGCAGAGCCACAGAAATACCTGGATGAGGAAAAGCCTCCGGCAGAATTGAATTCACATGGAAAATAATCCCACAATAAAACAGCACAATAGCTGGGCAAATAAAAGGAGAGGAAAAGTGAAGTTAAAATATAGCTCCATAAACCAGGAGCTATAAAACAGAAATCCCGGGAAAAGGAGGTTTTCCATGTATTTTTCTGTTCTATGGAGTCAGAGGTCACCTTAAATAAAGTGACCATGCTGGTGGAGGAGCAGAATCCTCATCATCCTGCCTTCATAGGATCGGCCAAAACCTTGGAAAAACCTGGCCAGGTGGGCTCTGGGGGCTGGCACAGGGATTTATAACCTGATTTATGGGAATTTGGGAAGCAGAGACTCCCACCAGCACAGATCCTATGGATATGGTTCCTGCACCTTTTCCTGGATTTCACCTGCACTGCAGTCGGGGCTGAGCAGCAAGAGGGACATTCCTGGAATTCCAATGGAGCCAGGTGGGCTCTGAAGGTTGGCACAGGGATTTATAACCTGATTTATGGGAATTTGGGAAGCACAGACTCCCACCAGCACAGATCCCATGGAGCTGCTCCTGCATTGCTCCCCGGATTTCACCTGTCCTGCTGAGCAGCAAGAGGGACGTTGCTGGAATTCCCATGGAGCCAGGTGGGCTCTGAAGGTTGGCACAGGGATTTATAACCTGATTTATGGGAATTTGGGAAGCACAGACTCCCACAAGCATAGAACCCATGGAACTGCTCCTGCATCTCTTCCTGGATTTCACCTGCGCTGCAGTCAGGGCTGAGCAGCCAGAGGGACATTCCTGGAATTCCAGTGGAGCACAGGATCATTAGGGATTTAAAGCAGGATTAAGGGACTCAGCTAATGAATTGTACCAGCTGACTCCAGCGCTGGGTTTGAAGACTGCTTGAGATTAATTCCCAACGCTGATATCCCCGGGCACAAGCTCATGGACATGGAAGGATGGGAAAGGCCCTCTCTAGGTGGGAATATATCCCAAGGAAGGGAGGGAGAGCAGCAGGGACTGCCTGGAAGCATCACTGGTGGTGTCCCTGTCCAGAGATTGGGAACCCCTGACCCAGAGAGGGATGACTTGAAGGACATTGGGATGTGCTCGAGGGGAATATGGAATCATGGAATGGGTTGGGTTGGAAGGGACCTTAAAGCTCTTCCCATTCCTCCCCTGCCATGGAAGGGACACCTCCCACTATCCCAGGCTGCTCCACCTGGCCTTGGACATTCCAGGGATCCAGGGGCAGCCACAGCTTCTCTGGGAATTCTATTCCAACCCCTCCCCACCCTCCCAGCCAGGAATTCCTTCCCAGTATCCCATCCATCCCTGCCCTCTGGCAGTGGGAAGCCATTCCCTGTGTCCTGTCCCTCCATGCCTTGTCCCCAGTCCCTCTCCAGCTCTCCTGGAGCCCCTTTAGGCCCTGCAAGGGGCTCTGAGCTCTCTCTGGAGCCTTCCCTTCTCCAGGTGAACATTCCCAGCTCTCCCAGCCTGGCTCCAAAGAGGAGCTCCAGCCCTTGGAGCCGCTCCAGGGCCTCCTCTGGACCTGCTCTGGAATCCAACCACATCCTTCTGCTGTTGGATCCCAGAGCTGGAGGCAGCTCTGCAGGTGGGACCTCACCTGCTTGGAATAGAGGGATTTATTGGGAGGAATTTTCCCTAATATCCAACCTAAACCTCCCCTTGCAAAACTGGTTTGACACTGAGGAAAATTCCCATTGCTTTTCCACGTGCAAACCTCTCCAGGTCTCCCCTGAATTCCTGGCTGGAGGCACAGCCCTGGGATCACTAGAAGTGCTCCTATCCCTCAACAACTCTTCACCATTAATAATCCATTCCCTAATTAATTCCCTAATTAACCTCTGCCACCTGCTTTTCCAGGTGTAAACCAGTGGAAGGTGAATAGGAATAGGAATAGCTGTGGAGCCATCAGATCCCTCCAGGAGCAGGATTTGTGTGCCAGTAATAAAAACAACAATAAAAATTCCCCCCAGCCTGCGCTCAGGGAAAATAAACAATTCCTGCCAGCTGGGAAGAAATATTATGGGCTGTGTGTTCCTAATTTACCTCCGGCTCTTGCCAATCCCTCAGGGATTTATTGCCCCCCTGGCCCAGGTGATCCCATTCCAGGCACCAGCTCCATTCATCCAATGTGGGAACTATTCCCCCTAAGGACAACGTTCTTCCAGGTGGGAACAATTCCCCCTGAGGACAATGCTCTTCCACATGCAGCCACTCCAGGATGTTTCCCGTCAGGAGTTATTTTAACCCTCCGTGGTGGGAATGCTGTCATTTCCTTTCCTGTTGGGTTTTCCAGCTTTTGGGCCACATTCCATTGTTTGCCAGAGCCACACAGGTGTGCAGAGACCCCCAAATCCACACTGGGATCACATAATACTTGGAGTTGGAATGGATCCACAAGGATCATCCAGTCCCATTCCTAGCCCTGCACAGGACATCCCAAAAATCAATCCATGTTCCCAGGAGTGTTGTGGAGCAGCTGCCAGGGCTGAGACCCCAAAGCCACACCTGGCCTGGCAGTGGGACATCCCATTTCTCATTCCTGGGAGAAAAAGCAGGACATTCCCATTTTGCCAAGCACATCCACAATCCTTGTGCACAGTCCCATTCTCCTGCCCACCTGGATGTGCTCGGTCCACCAGGGATGAGCTCATTAGGAAGCCTCACAGAATCCCAGAATCCCAAATGGTTTGGAGTTGGAAAGGACATTAAGGATTATCCCATTCCATGGGCAGGGACACCTTCCGCTATCCCAGGCTGCTCCAAGCCCTGTCCAGCCTGGCCTTGGACACTTCCAGAGATCCAGGGGCAGCCACAGCTTCTCTGGGAATCCCATTCCAGTCCCTCCCCACCCTCACAAGGAAGGATTTTTCCCTAAAAACTCCTCAATCCCAGCAGCATGCCCAAACTGGGGACTCCTCCACCTGTGTCCCTGGAAAGGGCTCAGGTGCCAATCCTTCCCAACCCAGGATCCGACCCTGGGACCTTCTTTACCCTCACAAAAAAGCAAAGGAAGATCCCAGATCAAAACCCAAATGTTTTTCTTCCTGCAGCTCCCAGCGAAGAGCTGCTTTCTAAACCATCCCAGATAAACACGGACAATCAAATCCTTGTTTGCAGCCGGGGCTGGAGACACTGTGCAGGCTCTGATATCCCGGGATTGCTTCATTCCGAGCCAATAAATCCTGCCTGGTGCAATCCAGAGCCTGCCAAGAAAATCCCCTCAGGCCTGGGCTGCTTTCAGCAGAGGAGATGGGAACAAGGCTGCACAAATATTGCACTTTCAGGCCACTTCCCTCTCTTTTGCAAAGCCAAGCAAGTTTCCTCTTGGAGATGGGAGCAGCACATTCCAGGGCTGGGTGGTTTTTGGTCATTCCACCTGAACTTTAGGGAATTTGTGGCTCTTTATTTGTTGTTTTTAAGCACCAGGAGGAGAAAGGGAGCAAAGAGCAACAAGGCCGCGGCCTTTTCCTGGTCCTGATCCTGCTTTAGGGCCCTGCTACCACATCCCAGAGCTCTGCCAGCATGGATTTGATGCTTCAGGGACACCTGGGATGGGGAATATTCTCCTTGGAAGACTCCAGCATTATTCTGATGCTCCTGGAGGAGGATTGAAAAAGCTCTTTTTCCCCAGGATTAAATATTCCTGGCAAAATCAGAGCCCTGATTCAATTAAAACCTGTGACCTGTGCTGGAGGAGCCAGGCTGGGGAGGTATTTTTCCATGAGAAATTAAGGATGTTTTATAACATTCCATGGGGTTCTTCCCCCCGCTCTCTTGTGCTGGATCCTGCAAAAAAGCAGCCCCTGGCCTGTGCCATGCTGGCCCCTCATGCCAAGCCGTGTCACCACGCGTGTGACATTTGAAAGGACATTCAGGGTTGCTTAGAACCATTTATGTAATTTATAAGAACACACAACAGCGGGATTTTTTTGGAAAATCCGAGATTTGTCCTGGAAGAAAGTTTATCTCCAGGTAGGGAATGGGATAATCAGGGAAAAAAATCAAAAGCACTTCAGTAAAAAGTCAAGGAGAGTCTGTGCCACACACAGGAGCAGGAGTAAGTTATTCCCACCTCACACAGGGAATTTTGGTTTTAAAGGATGCAGCATTGGCATTGCCCAGTTCCCATCACGTTGCTCCCATCAGAATTCCAGTTTTATCCCATTTATTGGCACTCAGGATTGAAGGATCAGCAGTTGAGGAGTTTCTAGTCCCAGAACACATTTATAGGTCAGGTAAAAGGATATTTTCCAGCTTTCGGAAGCAATTTAAGGGCAAATCCTGCTGTGTGGATGTAAATCTGGGCAGCGGAGCCCAGGTTCATAGCAGATCCCAACCTACAATCCCATGGAAAAACAGGGATTAGAGTCAGTGGACTCCAAAAATTCCCAAAATACATAGGAAAAAAGGAGTGCAGGTTCCTCTTCTCCTGCAGTTTTATTTTCACTGTGTTTTGACATCTTTGGGCTCGTAAAAGGTTCGGGGATTGAGGGGATGATCCATGAATTTATCCTTAATTAGAGCCTTCAGTTTTTGGTGTCCCTTTGGACAGCCCAGTAGCTCTGAATCCAGGGAATGCAGAGAGCTGGGGGTGCTCTGCTCTTCAAAATTGAGCCCAAAAAGTTCTCAATTCCCAATTCCCGATTTTTATTGGGAGCATCTCACATGAAAATAAAAGCAAACAATGTTGCAAAGGGCAGCTTTTCCTCCTGGAAGGCTGGAAGGAGCAGGGCAGGGCCGCAGTGCCTGGAGAGGCTGGAAAAGCTCCGAGGTGCCAAGGAAAGTGTCCCCACAGCGTGTGAAACACGGGATTAGGGAAATGCGGGCTGTGCCAGGCTGTGCAATTTCCTTTTTAAGTTTCCTTCCTTAAGAATTATTCCCACTCTGGAGGTGGACAGGCCCCTAATTTGGATAAAGCCCTTTGCAGCTGCTCCGGGTTGGAAATGCTCTTTGTAATTATCCTGGAAGGGGCTCCCGGCTGCAGCGAGTCCCTGTTCCCTCAGGTCAGTTTTAATCTAAGCCTGGCTCAGCTGGGAAGGGCTGGTAAGTCCCTCTGTCCCTGCCAAACAGGGATTTAATCCCACTCTTCCATTTCCAGGGCATTCATTTGTCTCCCAACGACCCCAATGGATTAAAAATGATCCATCCCCGAGCTGGAGCTTTGCGTTTAAACTGCCCTAAATCCTGGTTTGAGCCCAGGGGCCCAGGAAAGATCAGAAGTTCCCTCCCACGACATCCTAAAGCCTTGGGTTTTTAGGGATTTGATTTCCTGGCCGCCCATCCCCGAGGAAATCCTTTGCTGGGTGAGGGTTCTGTGGGATTTGGGAGAGATGCTACACGTGGGAATCCCTCCTGAGGAGGGGTGGGAACAGGAATAAGAAATTCTGATGGCTGGATTTGGGACCTGGGCACATCGTGGTGACATTTGTCTTCCATCATGAGACCCTGAGTCGATTTTCCAGTGATTTTGGCCTGGGTTTTTCTCTAAAAGAGAGGTTTTTAAAATTAAGGTAAATTTACCAGGCAAGGTTTCCCACTCTCCACCTGGGTGAGAAAACCATGATGCTCATCCCTTCCACCTCTGGAAAATCCCATTGGGTAATTTTGTGTTTTTCTGGGAAAATGAGGCTCCTCTGACCCACAAATCCCAATGAGAACCTTCATTCCTTCCTTCCAAAAAGATTTTCCCACATTTTATCCCGTGGCTGAAGGATGAAGGAGCTCAGGGCTGCTCTGGCTGAGATACCCTTCGGCTCCCAGACCTCCCAAAATATTCCCAAATTGCAGGAGAAGCGTGGGGGGTCCTCATGGAAAAGGCCACCCCGTGGTGGGACCTCCCATGGTGGCAGTTGCTCCATGTCCAGCCACAGCTCCCGGGACAAGGGACAAGCAAAGACATATGGGTCAATCAATCCTTAATTAACTGGAGCAGGAGAAGTTGGGAAGGATGTGGGAACAGAGCTGAACTTCCTCAGAAAAATTGCTGCCTGCTCCTGGTGGGCTGGAAACCGGAGTGTGAGGAAAAGGGGTGTCACAGCCAGAGCCAAAATGGCATTTTTCCCTGGAATAAGCATCCAAACTGTGCCAAGATGGATAAAAAAAAGCCTTTTCACAGCCCCGAGCAGAGAAAATTCCCTCAGCTTCTCTGTTTTTATAATAAATTTGGGTGATAATGAAATGATTCCTCATTCCCATGGTCCTCATGAAATAACTCCACATTCACATTGCCCTACTTGGCTTGAGATTGATTTCCTGGACAATTCTTTGCACTTTGGGGATCGACACTGTTAAATCCCAACATGAAATATCCACAATTCCTCAGCCCTAAACACCTCTGGGATTGCCAGGAGACAAAATAATAATAATAATAATAATAATAATAATAATAATAATAATAATAGTAACAATAATAACAATAATAACAATAATAGTATTGTCTTGGTAATGCCAGTATTTCCATGCTTCCATCTTGATTCCTATTTTGTTTTTATTCCTGTAAAGGGGTTTTTATCAAATTGCATTAATATAATATCCCCCTGTAGCCCACACAGCCAGGAATGAGCCATAACATTCATGGAATCATGGAATTATGGAATGGGTTGGGTTGGAAAGGACCTTAAAGCTCATCCCAATCCATGCCCTGCTATGGTAGGAACACCTTCCACTATCCCAGGCTGCTCCAGCCTGGCCTTGGACACTTCCAGGGGCAGCCACAGCTTCTCTGGGAATTCCAGCCCAGCCCGTCCCCACCCTCCCAGGCAGGAATTCCTTCCCAATATCCCATCCATCCCTGCCCTCTGGCAGTGGGAAGCCATTCCCTGTGTCCTGTCCCTCCATCCCTTGTCCCCAGTCCCTCTCCAGCTCTCCTGGAGCCCCTTTAGGCCCTGCAAGGGGCTCTGAGCTCTCCCCGGAGCCTTCCCTTCTCCAGGTGAACATTCCCAGTTCATCTGCATAGGAGAAAATACAGGAAAACACAGGAAAATACAGGAAAAACATTTAGGCAGATGAAGCAAATAATATAAATTAAAAATTTATAAATAAAAATTCCAAGGAAGACTTTAAATTCCTGCAGGATGCAGCATTGGAATGGGGGGATGAACAAAAGGAATGGCACCACCCCGGGCGTTCTGCCTTGGAGGATGGGAATGGCTCCCCAAAATCCCTTTCCCAATGGGAAAACACTCTGGGATGGGACCTGAGCTCCAGGAACTCCACCAGCTCTTCCCCTGCATCCCTCGGGCTGCTTCTCACCAAACATCTCCTCCTCGCTGATGGAATTCTTGCACATCCTCACACTCCAGGCTGGAATAACCACCCCAGCACGACATTCCGGATGAAAGCTGAGGGAAAATGCCTGTGCTGACACCTCCTGCAGGGAGAAACAGATAAGCGTCAGGCTGGAAGTGATAATTTCCCAGGATAAATCCTGGCTTTTCCTGGAGCCAGATGTTTTTGAAGGACCCTCCGCACACAGATCTTGACCTGGTCACCTCCCAGTGGAGGCAAAGCCTTCTCCAGGGTGTCCAGCTCTGTTTGGATTTGGTTTTTTGGGAATAAAGGTGTCTGGCACTCCCAAATCCACAGTAAACAGAGATAAATGTGTGACTGCTCCCAGGAATTCCATGGCTCTTGTTTGCTTTGTCTCAGCCAGCTGAGCTTCCAAACTCCCAAATTTCCGGGATCCGATGGAGACTCGCTGGGCAGCACAAAGGCTCCCTTTTGGGGAGTTCCGAGGAAACGATCCAAGAAAATGTTCCTTCCTTGAGCTCCCAACCCAGCTTGCTCAGGAAGATTTATCCATTCATGGAACGCTGGCAAGGGGAGATTTCTCCGTACCAGCACCTCATGGAGAACCCGTTCCGATTTCAAATCGCACCCTTAAAATCCTCGCTGGGTATTGTTTTTCCCTTTCCCTTTCCCTTTCCAGCTGCAGTTGGTTCCTAACGAGGAGATGACAACAGTCCCTGCTCGCAGTGAAAGGGTCTGGCCTTGGGGAGAGGAGTCGGGACCACAGGGATGGAGAGGAGGGAAAAACAAAGCTCTTCGCTCAGGCTGTGGGCAGCACCACCATCTCCACATCAATCCCTCCTGCTCACGGCTGAACAGTTTTGCGTTCTTCGCCCTCCCCCTCTCTAAAAACAAAACATCTCTGGAGGTCTCTTTGCTGCAGCTCGAGGGCAGGTGGAAACCAGAGAAATGGGAATATTCCTTCTCTTTGGGAAGGCTTTGGAATGAAGGATTTAATCTATTTCCTGACTGAGCACTTTGAAGGCTCCAATTTGTGGTGACTTAGCAACACTTGAGAGGAGGAGGCCAATAAAAAACTCATTCAAGGTAGGAATCACAGCAGAGCTGCAAATCCATATTTAAATATCAGAACAGAATAAAATGATGGAGGAAAACAGCAGGAAATAGAAAACAAACACTTCCACTTGAAGGCCAAAACAGAATAAAAACATTTCCCAGAAAGAATTCAACTCTGCTTAACAAAAGCAATGTCAGCTCCCAATTCCTGCTGTTTATGTGCTGCTCTTGGATCCATAAATCCAGAGTTCTCCTCGGCAGCAGCAGAAATATTCCCCCAAATTCTCTCCCGGGTAATGAACAGGTTGGGACAACCTAACAAAAATAATTCCAGCCTTCCCACGGGGATAACATGCCCTGATAACACCGTGCAGGGCCCCTGCAATTCTGCACAGGGAGAAATCTCTGCCGAGGAAAACTGAATTTATCCCTCGTGGTGGTTTCCCTGTGGTGCTCCCGATGGAAAAAAGGAATGGGTTTGGGGCAAAACCGCTGGATTTTTGTATCACATCCCCACACTGAATTTCAGTGGAAGTCCCGGCTGGTGATGGCTGAGCCGGAGGTTAAGGCTGGAAAAGTTGCTGGCAAAAAGAGAGAAATTTATCCAGGCATAGGAAAGGTTCATCCATTGCTAACCAGGAGCTCCCACCCTGCTGGAATTCCCACCCGGCAGCTCCAGGGATGGCTTTGATTGGTTCCGTGAGGGAGCTTTACTGGGGTGTGTCTGAGCAGCTCCCCAGGCTGGGCTTGGTGCAGCTGAGCCCGGCTTGGCAAAGCCTCTGCTGGGGCTTTGCAAAGAGCAGCTCCAGCCCGGCAGGGAAAATCTCAGCATCCCATTTTGGTGAGGCTTGAAAGAGCTGGACCATCCCTCAGGATTCAGGTGCATGTGATGGGCTCAGGAGCCTTTTCCGGGCAGGATTTTGTGTTTCCAGTTGAGAAAGACCAGTATATGTATGCCTCAACATACGTCACAAACGAGGTGAAGAAAATTCCTGTAAAAACCTGTGTTGCCCTGTGCCCAGCGAAGCTTCACCCGGCAGCCAGCCGGGGCAGGGATCAGACTGCGAGCAGCTCCCCACACCCTCCCCCTCACGCGCTCGCTGCTGAGGGCGAGTACCCGGATGCCCGCGAAAAATTCCCGCCAAAAACGGGCCCGCGGAGCCA
>VZTI01000851.1:104719-122977 GCA_013397865.1 Struthidea cinerea
ATCACCCCCGGGCTGGCAGGGAGCAGATTCCTGCTGGCTCCTGGGGGTGCCCGCTGCCAGCCCTGCCTGTGAGGAGAAGTTGGGCCCCGCAGGGAGCCGCTGGTGTTTTCCCGGCTGGGCCGTGTGCGGGGAAATGGAGGAGCGGAGGGAGAACGCGCTTTCAGCACTCAAATTAGAAAAGGAAAAGGCAAAAAAAAAGAAAAAAAAAAAGCGCCCCCAACCCAAGCCATTACCACGGGCACTGTAGCATGAAAGGCAAACCCTTCCTCCCGAGCCGCACAAAGCCTCGGCAGAGTAATTAATGCGCTGAAAGGGCCGGGGCTTGCAGATGGAGATGCGGGGAATAAAGGCGCTCCCCGGGCCGGGCTGTCATGCATCGCCTGCCGCATCTGTTATGGAAATCAGGGCTAGCGGGGCCTTTTGTTCGCCCTAAAGCCCTCCCAACGGGGACTTGGCCGGAGTAGGTTTTCTTGTTATTAAACACGATTTCGGGCTAGTTGAGAGCAGATGCTCCGGCAGCATTTGGAACGAATAACCGAGCTTGGAGTGTGCGGCGTCCCTGGGAAGTCTGGGCTCGCCTGCGAGAGCGATTCCAGCTCGGAGCTAATGCGCTGCCCCGGCTCCCTGCTTTGCACATGAATGCTGCTGACACCAGCTGAGCCTCCCGGGCTCCCCTGGCAGCGCCCCCAGAGCCCCCTCCCAGCCCTTTCAGCGCCGGCGAGCACAGGGACACACAAACCACACACTCCAAACGCATCTCTGCCCTCCTCACACCCCCCGCAAAGGCACCAAAACAGCCACCAAACCCCAGCCGCAGCATCCCAAAATCTCCCAAATTCCCTCTGATGTCCTCTCCGATGGGTGTTTGCTCAAGCCGTGCCCGGGTCATGCAGGGAAGGACCGGAGCAGCCGGCACGGGGATGGTGGGGTCACAGGGGGAGCGCACGAGGGAGGGACAAAGGGAGCGAGGCGACAAAAGCCATCGGTGGTTTGGGATGGAATTGCCTCTGGCAGCTCCGGAGAGAAGGATCCTGGAGATGGGATGTGCCCCAGCTCGGGGTGGGAATGCACAGGCAAGGGGCAGAGCGGCGGTGTCGCCCCAAGTTCAGCTGCAGAAGCTCAGCCCGGTGTGGTGGCACGGGGGGATGATCCCAGATTTATCGGGGGAGGGCAAAACTACGAAAATGGAGGTGGACAAAGGGCGTTTTGGAGCCATGGGATGGTTTGGAATCTTAAAGCTCATCCAGTTCCACTTTCTGCCGTGAGCAGGGACACCTTCCACCGTCCCAGGCTGCTCCAAGCCCTGTCCTACCTGGCCTTGGACACTTCCAGGGATCCAGGGGCAGCCACAGCTTCTCTGGGCAGGAAAAGGCAGAGCCAGCCATCCATCCATCCAGCTCCTGCTGTGGACAATGGAAAATGAGCAGGACAGAGAGCACCAAGCACCTCCTAAACAGAACAAAGGGCACCAAAACACCTCCTGAGCAGGACAGAGAGCACCCAAACACCTCCGAGAAGGACAGAGGGAACCCAAACATCCCCTGAGAAGGACAGAGGGCACCAAACTCATCCTGAGCAGGAGAGAGGGCACCAAGCACCTCCTAAAGCGAACAAAGAGCACCAAAACACCTCCTGAGAAGGACAGAGGGCACCCAAACACCTCCTGAACAGGACAGAGGGCACCCAAACACCTCCTGAGCAGGACGAAGAGCACCAAAACAACTCCTGAGCAGCCAAAGCCCAGCCAAGCCGTGCCAGCCAGGAGCGGGTGACAGGGCAGGGCGCAGGGCAGTGCCACATTCCCAGTCACGGGCGCTCCGCTCCCTCCCAGCAGCACAGGGAGGAGATTTCCCTACACGCCAGACAAGGAATGAGTCACGTCTGCTTTAAGGCGAGTCCTGAATCCAATCTGCAGCTCTTCCAGCCAGGATAAGGTTAATGGCTCTGCTCGGAGTAACCCGAAACTCGGCACAGCCACCTCCAACTCCCTTGGACTTGGGAGGTCCCGATTTTGGGGGCAGAAAATGCCCTGCAGCCCCACAACCTGCTTTTGTTCGCTGGGAAGGCGTGCAGCTCGATGCCGGCAGCGCATTCCCGAGGAGGAGACACATTCCCGAGGAGTGGGACACGTTCCTGAGGAGGGGACACGTTCCTGAGGATGGGACACATTCCCGAGGAAGGGGGACACGCTCCCGAGGAGGGGACACAGTCCCGAGGAAGGGGGACATATTCCCGAGGAGTGGGACACATTCCCGAGGAAGGGGGACACGCTCCCGGGGAAGGGGACACATTCCCGAAGAGGGGACACGTTCCCGAGGAAGGGGACACATTCCCGAAGAGGGGACACGTTCCCGAGGAAGGGGACACGCTCCCGAGGAAGGGGACACATTCCCGAAGAGGGGACACGTTCCCGAGGAAGGGGACACATTCCCGAAGAGGGGACACGTTCCCGAGGAAGGGGACACGCTCCCAGATCCGGATCAGGCCATGGAGGCACAGAGTGGAGGTTGTAGGGAAAAGGGGCTGAGGTTCCCACGCAGCTCCATCCCCTTTTCCTTCCCCAGTCCCCCCGCGGTTGCTGTCACCTTGTCCTCAGCTCCGAGGTCACCCGGGGACTGTCACAGCTCCCCGAGCAGCAGCTGAAGGTGCCTCGGGGGTGCCACAGCCCCGGGGCGCTGCTGATTTTTCATGGCAGAGCACTTGAATCAGCACCCTCAGCCCTCCCGGGACAGCCCCGGGACCACCAGCACCATTTGCCGCCCTGGATTCCAGCCCTGGAATTCCAGCCCTTGTGTTTATTTATCCCTCTGCTCCTTCAGTTTGGGTCTTTGCTCAAGACGAAGTTCCCCGTGTTGAGGGTGAAGCTTTTCTTGGGTTTTTCCCTCAAAAATGCAGGTGACCCTGGCTGAGGCCACATCCCCAGGCCCACAGGGCAGAACTTGACCCCCCAGTTGTAAATACTCAATAATATTCAATATTGTTCTAATATTAATATATTTAAACAGTCATAATCAATATAATATTACTATAATTAAAAATAATGTTAATATTTTAGAATATTAGAGATTATCACCATTATTACATTGCAAATACACTGAAATCCCCTTTATTCCCCTCACAGGGAGTTACTGCTACCTCCCCACCCCAGTTATTTCATATTTTGCTATAAAATGAGTAAAATGGCCGTTTTCAGCCCAAAGTGGCACCAGCACTGGTTCCAAGGAAGCTGTTTCCCAGGAAAAGAACCCCAGGAATGTGGTTTAACCGGGATGTCTTTGCTTGCTGTGGGGTTCAAGTCTGGCTGAGGGGGGCTTTGCTCATCCCGCCCTCACTCCCACGGGATCCCGGTGCTGGTGCCACCTCCAGAGCAGGGGCCATCCTGGAAGGATTCATCCCCTTCCCACAAGTGAAAAGCAGGGAATTCCTTGCCAACCTCCACAGCCAAATTGCAAGGGAAGGAGATTTAGGAGCAGAATTCCCAGAATTTGTGCCACGGGGTGGGTTCCAGGGAAGAGCTGGAGCTGGCAGGATTTGGTGCTGCCGAGATGTGGGTGGAGGGCTAAAAACCCATTTCCCCACTTGGAATTCCTACTTCACAGATCCTTTGGAAAACTGGGTGAGCTCTTTTCTCACCTCCTCAGCTTCCTTCTCATCCTCCAAGCTCATTTAGGGGAGGATAAAAAAAACCACACTTGGCAGAACATTCCTCCTTCATCCCTGCCAGGGCTGTTGTACCAGATCCTGAGGATCAGGATCCGAGGTCGTTTTGGACACTTGAGGACCTGCTGGGAAGACGAAGGAGCTGAAGGGGCTGCAGGAAAATGTTAAAAAAAAAAATTAAAAATATTCAGTTTGAGCGTTTAAATTGGCAGCAGCCACTGCTGCAGCTTCAGCCTCTCCGTGGCTTTTTTCAGGAAGGCTGGCACGAGAGTAGGATGAGCTGGAGAATCCCTGGAAAAAAAGGTTGTTAATCTTTTGTTTTAAGAAAGGAGTTTGGTAGGAAGAAACCCAGTGAGCTGAGAATTAATAATTACTTGATTTTCAGCGAATAATCCCTCCCTTAGGAGAGACTGTGTGAGGATAAGGCAAAGAAATGCCAGCACCTGACCCCAAATCCACCAAAATCCACCACTGATTCCCAAAATAACCAGAGAGCTTTAAGCCACTGCCAATCTGGGTGGAAAAACCCCGAAATATCCATCAAACAGCCCAACTCTGGACCACTAAGTCTGGTTTTATCTCCTTTCTGGAGATGGTTTAAGAGTCCTTTAACAGCACCTTCCTAATCCACCCCATCTGAGTTGTGACCACACCATTCTTGGGAGTGACCCAGGAGCACCAGGAAACATTAGAAGGGTTAGAAATTCCTAGAAAATTTGGGGGATCTCAAAAGTAAAACTGGAGGCGCCAGGAAGGGACGTTCCTATTCCTCAGTCTCACCAGGAGCCTGGGAACAGCAGCTCAGAGGGAGCAGAGGATCCACAAAGCCCAGGAGGAGGTTTGCAGCTCGTGCAGGATTTCCAGCCCTGCCAAGCTGTGGTGAAGTCCAAGGAAAAGCAGCAGGAGCCTGGTGTGGGATCACAGGGGTTGGGAGGAAGCTGGGGATGAAGACAAAAGCACCATCAGGAGGAAGAACGGCCCAACTGCTCCTCCAGCGTTTGCAGCTCGGATAAAGGTGCCAAAAACCCTCCAAGAGGAGCCATGAATTGGGAAATATCCTTTATGGAAACAAATTCCAAGGAGGAATGAGTGGCTCTGTTCCTGCGGACTCGATTCTGGATCAGTGACCCACGAGCTGTGTTTAAATCCAGCAGCCAAGGGCTCCTCAGCCTGGCACAGATGGAGACACCAAAGCTCAAGCCAAAGGTGGCAGTGACAGGGAGGGTTTGGGCAGGAGGATAATTAATTAATTAACCCCTCACTCATTAATTACAGCCCCTGCAGAGCTGCTGGGTCGTCAGGAGCAGCAAAGAACCATCAGGGCAGTGCCAAGGAACAACTGCTGGGAATTCTGAGATGGAGAGCGGCACAGGGAGACAATTCCAAGCTTTCCTGCCTGGACTGACACCGGGAGAAGACCTTGGGAGGGGAGGACGAGCTGCAGGTTCTGTGTCCCACAGGAGCCTCAGGCAGGGCAGGACAACTCGGAATTCCAAGGGAACTCCCAGTGCCGACAGCAACGGGAACATCCCTCAGCTGGGAATGAGTTTTGCTGCGTTTCTGGCACAGAACAACCTGAAAGCTGCATTTGAAAATGTGAAAACTCAGCTTGAGAGGCAAAGCAAAGCAACCCCCACTTGTTTGCTTTGCTCCTCTGCCTCCAGCATTTTTGGGAAACAACTCGGAGAAGGAACCCACAGCAAAGTGGGAAATTTAATGCCCAAAAAGGGGCGGTTGCAAGAGAAAGACTCCTGCTCCATCCCAGCCATTCCTGGCCTGCAGCTCAGCACAATGATGCCCCAAAACCACATAACTATTAACGATTTCCACTACAAGAAAATTCCTTTTTTTGTTGTTTTTTAATTCAAAGGAAAAAAAAAAAACAAACGGTATTTTAATAAATACTGCAGAAACATTAACCAAACATACAAAGTGACTTCAACAATTAAAAAAAAAAAAAAGTAATGAATGTCCTGCTTTATAACAGTTATAACTTATTTTTTCCACAATATTTAAATACAGAAAGAAGCACTTACCAGCTATTTTGTAATACTGCCCTAAGAGCACTGTTGCATCAGTTAAAAGCTTATTATGGTCAAAAATGTCTTTTTTTTGTTTGGTGGGAAATAACCAGAATGGGAGTGGGATTTTTTTTGTCTTCTTTTCTCAGATGAAACAAAGTGCTGGGAACACACAGAACCGAGTTTGAATTCTGAGTTCATCTTTACCTTTGCACGAGTGAACAGAGCTTTTAACACTTCAAAAACGAAGCATCACCCTTGGCAATGAAATGCTTGTCCTCCACAAGCAGCAACCAGCCCGGTCAGAGCTTTGGCTCCTTCCTTTGGGAGCAGTTGGGTGGGTCGGGAAGAGTTGCAAACCATTGGAAAAGCTGATTTAATTCCGTGTAACAACAGCAAAAAGGGATAGGACTGAACCGGTTCACCCCATTTCAGGACTGGGGGTTGGACACTTTCGTGTTAATCCTAAAACTAAGGGCAGCATCCAGTTCCCACAGGGGACCCCTTAAGGCCTCACAGTTCCTCAGACCCCGTTTCCTCCCCGAAATGAGGAGCATCACAAAAGGCTCTGCTGGCTCATTTGCAGGTCTTTGAGGGGTATTTTCTTTTTTTTTTTTTGCAGTGAACCACATCCCAGGAGAGCACTTGTCTGCAGCTTTCTCTGGGATCCACGGGCTCTCCAGCTCCTGGGAGAAGCCCAGGGGGTTTTGGGGCTTCCCCAGGTGGGCAAGTAAGGCTTAAGGAATGATCAGGGCTGGAAAACTACGGATCATTTGCCATCACAGCTCTCAGCACCTTCCACTTGAACCTACAGCAACGTGGCCACACAGAACACCAGGACTGGGCACCATTTCCACTCCACAGCACAACCACAAAGAGGAACAGCCGAGTCAGAGCCCTCCTGGGCTCGTTCGCCCCCATTCCACCCCCCCCCCCCCCAAAATTTGATCCATCTCATTTCCATGGAAATTCTGGGAATCCTCAAACAGCTGTCTTCATTCCCAACATGCTCCAACATGGATCAGGAAGGCAAAACTCCAGACTTCTCCCCAGTTTTCCTCTAGGTGACACACAGGCCTCGGTATCCTCTCCATTTTCACAATCAGCTACTAAAAAAAAATGGGATCATATCCTTTGGAAAACCAACTCTAAGGTCACGGGGATAGTTCCTTAATGAGAAGGGCGTATTAATAACGTCTTCATTTAAAAAAAAAATATCCCATTAAAGTATCGTTTGAATGAAATCAGAGTGGTAGCATCCAGGAGCAGGGCGTTACTAAAAGAAACAAGCGCTGTCCATGACATCTCTCCTTCGCAGGGTTCCTTTCCCAATCACTCTCTCTCTCTCTCCTCTCAGCACATTCAAACGTTTTTCCCTTTTATTATTATTTTTTTTGGCATTGTCTTCAACAGAAATTCCTGACGCTGCCTCTCTCGGAGCCTCCTCTTCCTGCCCTCCAGGAAATAAGTACAGTCTCACGCAACAGGAGAAGCCTCCGTGAAAGCACTGGCAAAGCCCTCATTAAACACCCCGTGGCTGTGACTTCATTGAGCTCCAACCCCTCCTGGATCCTCTTCTTCCTCCTCCTCCTCCTCCAGGAAATCCCAGCTCCTTCACATCACCGTGCAACTCTTTGCTTTGTCCTTTCTCAAGTCCGTGGCCACTGTGGACAGTTCTGGCCTGCCAGGCATGTGTGAAATCCGCTTTGTGGCCCTCTGAGATTTGTTTCGTTTCACATTTTTGTTTGTTTTGTTCACACACGCCAGGGTGGCGACGTGAAAAATGTCTCTGACACTGTTTTCTGACTGTAAGGCTGAGCATTCGATGTATGTGGCTGCTCCAATCTGTTTGGCCATATTTGCACCCTGAGGGGAAAAAGGAACATGTGATCAATACCAAGTTGTGCAGAGAGCCTGAGCAAGCCTCACAATTCCAGCTCAGCGCCGTTTCCTTGGAAAACTCAAAGCTCCCACAGCTGATTTGGGAAAATAAACAGAGCTTTGCTTCCAGGAGGAGTTGAACAAGTGTCCAAGCCTTATCTCCTGTGCTGATGAACAAAAATTGGAAGAGAAGAGCAGCTCAGTGACTGCAAACAACTGGGAAAATCCAGGAGAGGCTGAGTGGGGCCTGTTCAGCAGTTTCACCACAACCTGAATCCAGGAATTGCCTGGAAAATCTGGCAGCTTCCAGACGGAAGCCTGAAATCTCCAAAGACAAAATGTATTCTGTGCCTTAAGGAATATCCAGCTGCCCTGACCTGGAGCAGAGCCTCTGTTACAGCTCCAGGAAGAGGGCAAAGTTCTTATGGAAATGTGCTCTGGGATATTCTATCAACTTCCTGATAGGGAATAGGGGAAAAAAAAAAGGAAAAAGGACATGAGGGGTTGTAGGAGTCCCTCTTTTTTGACTTTAGGAAGTCAGAGCAGGGATATTTGCTCCAGCAGCACAAGGCAAACAAGCCAGCATGTGACAGATGACAACAGCCCAGTGCCCCGTGGTGGATTTTGTTACTGGAACACAACACAGCATTGTGTGAAAAAGTGGGAGTTGTTCCAAGGGAATTTTATTTCTGAGGGATGAATCTTTACTAAGTTATGAAATCAAACCACATCCTTGACGTGCCACTCCTCACGCATCGCTGTGCCTGCCTCCAGCCCCTCCTGCCCGCTCCAGTGCCAGGCTGATGGCACCAATCCCTGGGGATGCAGCCACCTTATCAGCGGGAAGGGGGAGAGGCTGATAAGGGAGCAGGAGCTTGTAGGACGAGCCCTCCCCACAGTTAAACATCTCCGCTGGCACTGAGCTGAGCCTCAGCAATGTTTGCTCAGGTGTAGCTCCCTGGGAGGCTGGAGCAGGGTGTCACCAGCGTGTCCTCATCCTGCCAGCGCTTCCTGAGGGACTTCAGAGGAATGGGAAAGCTCTGATCCCATGGTGCCTTAGCCAGGCAAGGGGATTTTTAGAAGAAGATGTGTCCCTTGTGTTCAGCTGACTCCTGCTCCTCAGGGGTACAGGCTGAGCTGTGAATCCAGGGAAAAAAGTCCACCTGCCAGCAGGTTTTTGATCCCTCTCACGGAAAGACTCGGGGATTTCACTGAAGTACTGCCATTTTCCAGTGTAAACATGCTGCATCCTTAGTAACCCCACATCAGGAGCTGCTGGTTTGGAAAACACGAGGGATCAAACATCCCAAACCGGCTGTTAGCACGGGCTAAAGACACTGAGATGACTCGTGGAGGTGCCACTGTCCCTCCCACAGGGTGTAGCTGCCACCGGCACCGTGATTCAGCTGCCATGAATGATCACACACATGTGAGTAATAAAGGGAAGTTCACCTTAGAGCCCAGTTTCCTTGTTCCCTGCATCCTGCTCTCTCCCATGACCTGATTCCTTTCCCTTTCACCTCAGCTCCTCTCTTCTCTCACGCCTGGCTCCAAACTTCTCACTCTCCCAAGAGCAAAGAACTCATCAAGAATTAAGATGCCTTCTGGCTTTGCTGCACCTCCGGAGGGAGGGACAAGGTGTTTCTTAAGGAACTGGGGACAGATTAGATTCCAATATAATGTCATGATTCTAAAGTCAAGCAAATAATATTCAAATCTGAAGTCTGCAGACAGCAATTTTACCAATTTGTCAGTGAATAAACAGGATGTGTCACCTTTCAGCCACATTTTTGGTGTGTGCAGGCACAGAAAAGCAGAAAGTTTTCTTACAACTCACCTAAAAAGCAATTTGCAAGCAAAAAGGCGACAATTTATGAGGTTTAAAGGGATGATTTTATGATTTCTTGTGGGGCTGCAGGATTTCCTTTAGTCCTAAATAGCTTCTAAATCCATCTCCACCCACACGAGAGGTGCAAATCTGCCTTTTAAGGCTGCACTGGTGGCATCATGAGGGAGAAGTTGGCCACAATGAGGGCTCCAGTCACAGAAAAGAGGTTGCCCTTCCCTCCTGAAGGACACAAGAGGAGGTGGCCCCTACCTGGTCGTAGGACACGGGGGTTTGCCTGTGGTTGGAGAGCTCCACCAGCGTGCTGACATCGGTGCGCAGGTCCGACTTGCAGCCCACCAGAAGCATCTTGGTGTTGGGGCAGAACTCCTGGATTTCACCTTTCCACTGGAAAAATCGGAAGTTGTTGAATGTTTAAATCCAAAGAAGCAGCGGGTACAAGCAGAGGTTTGCTAAGCCCTGACATTCCACGCTGAAGTATTTTTATGTAATGGTTGCGTTTGCCCTCGAGGTGATTTTTGAAGGCACCAGCTCCAGCAGAACCTGGCCAAGGATGAAATCTTCCTATCTCACACACTCATGAATTCCACAGGCTTGCTAATCAGGAGGGAACGAGATTGTTTACCCACAGGAGCAAAGGTTTGCGGAGCTGCTGTTTCTCACACCCAGCCCCAGCCAGGTGCAGAACTGGTGTCCCCACCTTCACTGGCTCCTCAGGACACGGCTGCAGAGGCAGCTCTTGTACAACCACAACATCAGCAGGGCTCAATGGGGGTTTGTTGCTGCATTCTCACACCTAAAACTACACAAATCTGCCCAAGGTGAACCAGCAACGAGCCCTTCAAACAGAAGTTGGGATAAATTCATTGGGTTTCACCCTTCTACAAGGCTACCTTGAGAACTCAAAGCCAAAAACTTCACAGCATAATGCAAACAGCTGATACTCCCTAAAATTTAGGGCTATAATTTGGGTTTAAAATCATATTAAGAAAAAGGTCTTGCAGAATTAAGCAGCCAGCATTAGCAGGGGCAGAAAAACCACAGTTCTGGATGCTTTTTAGCACAGAGAGAGTAGTTTTGAAGTGGTTTTTGTAGGCTATTCAGAGCATTGCAAGCCACTTTATCCCAGTGAGACAAGAATCACTGGCCCCAGCCTCAGAAAAAGAAAAAGGAACTTCAGGTCACTGAGCCCCAAGACCACTGAGAAGTTGAGTCATGCTCAGCAGCCAAGGAGAGGAGCAGGACCCCCTTACAAACACAGAGCTTGATTATGCAAACTCCCTGTCTGAGCTCATGGGAAGTCTGACACAAGCTCGGATCAGTGATCTCATGAGAGGTTTGGGGCAGGGCTGCATTTCTGTGCCACTGCTGGTGGCTTCCAGAGGCGTTTGTCACCTTGTGCCTCATAACGTCAGCCTCACAGATTATGTAAGGCCATGGCAGAAGTCCAAACACTCGGCAGACAATTTTTAACCACCCCTACAACGCAGCAAAGTTCCCCAATCCTGTTACAGGAACACGTGACAGAAAATTTCTTACAGCACCTCACACCACCCTCAACAATTCCTTGCTGTCTCAAGGCTGAGGAATGAGCATTTACTCCAGCTCCAAGTGTCCATTAGCGAGTTCTTGTTTTCAATTAACACCCACCCCTTTCAAACAAATGACCTCAATTTAAAGCACCCTCCTGTCATCGCTCCATTAAAAGAAACAAAGTGGAAGTTTCCAGTGTAGGAACAGCACCGCTGCAGGGATTTAAAGATGAGCTTCTCCAGCAGCTCCGTGCTCAGGGGCTGCTCAAATACTTGCCTTTTTTAGGACGCTATCCAGGGTTTCTGGCCGACTGATGTCAAAGCAGATCAGGACAGCATCGGAGTCCGGATAGGAGAGCGGGCGGACGTTGTCGTAATAAGGAGACCCTGCAGGGAAAACAAACAACATCTTCATTAATTGCTGTTTTCCTCTTCCTGCAGTCATCCAGGCTTATTCAGAAAACTTGGAGAGGCTTTCAGTGATGGCCCCCCAGTGATCCGTCACCCACCAAGAGCTCGGGATGCTCCCAAGGAGAGGGAAATGGGGTCAGCCCAAGTTGAAGGCCCAGCATTAAACTGCAGGGGAACAAATCCTTGAACTCCAAAAAGCTTTTCCAAAGCAGATTCAAAATTCCTCAGTTTTGATTTGTCTAACAGTTAATTTAAAACAAATAGCTCCGAGTGCAAAAAGCATCTTCAGTTGCCACACTGGCAATTTTTAGAAGAAACTCTTGCTTCAAATTAAAGAACTTGTTGCAGGAAACAGATTTCCAGCAGGGAAAAATCCCAATCCCGTAGGCAGGCATGCAAGTTATCTGTCACAAAAAGCCTCATTAATGTGTAAATCAATAAAGCTTGCAATAAATGTTTATGTTTCGCCCATAAACCAGATTTTTATCAACAAGATCAAAGCTAGTTTAGTAATCTGGGGAAACAGATGTAGGTATTGCTCTTTGTGCTTGTTTTACATGCAGGGCTGTGAAGGGATATTCTGTTTTCCTTAAGAACAATTACGATGTGAAGAGTTAAAATACATCCCGAGCTAAAAATCTTATTTTAATCATCTGGTGAATCTGGCAACAGGTTGGGGGGGAGGGGGGGGAAGAAAGAAAAAAAAATCTGGTTTTTTAAGAAGTTGCAGTCACTCAACCACCGTTTGGTTTGGCCTTAACTGTGCTGAGCTTCACTTCCTGAGGATTTCTGATTTAAAAGGACATTTAAACCAGGTCATTGGCCCAACAGGGCAAGGGTTTGGGTAACTTAAAACTCATTTTCTTAGCCATCATGATACATCCTTATTTCTGTATTTCCCTCATGAGCCTAAAATACAGCAGACCCTAAAACACAGCACGGACCACCCGCCACAAGAACCCAGCTAAACCCAGGAGTCTGGGGGGTTATCAGCTCATTATCCCACCAGTTTCCCAGCTCTCCAGAATTAACTGGCTGTAAGGTCTCCGATTATTAACTGGATTAGAGGAATTCCTCAAGTTTTTCCCTGACAGACAGCTCAGGCTGTTGCACAACCCCGAGCGGGGAATGGTGTGAACGGCTCGCAGATGACTTCACTTGGCCAGCTTCTCCCGCACGGGAAGGAGGCAAGAATCCCAGGAATGTTGTTTTTGAAATGAGGAATAACACATGGGGAGTGAAGCATTACCAAACTAGGTAGCAGAAGGTAATTTGGTGAACGAGAAGGATTTAATTCGAATGCTCATCTCTGTAAACGATGTCAATCTGACTGAGAGGCAGCTGTCAGAAAAGGCTCTTCACACCCCACTTCAGCTGAATTCAGCACAAACGACACGTCGGGAACAAATCTGAGCGAGGTGACCCGGAGTTAACTACTCACTGCAGCTATCAATAAGCATTTTCCACTGCTAATTACTCCCCACTATCTCCAGCACTGCTATGACAGCCCTGTCCTGCAGCCCCAGGGCCAGGTTATTCATCCTGGAGCCCCAGGGCTGAGTTATTCACCCTGGACAGAGGAACTGCAGCACCAGGTGCCACCAAGAGCCACCTGGGTGACATTAAAGCACTGCCTGGCTGCCACATCTCCCTGAGCTCCAGCGAGTAAGGGCAGGATTGAGGATTCTTAATGGTTGCTGGGCTAGAAAGGAGTCTCGGCAAAGCCTCACCCAGAAACTCATTCCTCAGACAAATACCTATGGGCTCACTCAGCAGGCTCCGGGGATCCAGCATCCCATATATGTCCAGGAGATGTATTTATGTATACACACAGTCACCACCTCCAGCCCCGAGACTCCTTCCCACCCTGGCAGCTGGAGCTGCTTTGCTTGGAGGCTTTTTTCTTCCCCCCCCCACCTCTGAATTTCTCCTATTTGAGATGCTGAGCTGCAATAAAAGCACTTTCAGCAAGCTTGGGAGGAATATTCCCCACCTTTTCTCCAGGCTGGTGTGTGGCAGAACAAACAGAGCCCATTTCAAACTCCTCGAGCTGCAGGATCCACAAAAGGAAATTTCCTGCTCCCATTCAGCAGCCAGTAACCAAACCTTTATTCCTGGGCAAATAAAGAGGGGCTGCAGCCCTCGCTGTGCAGGCCTATTCAAGCTGGCATTTTCATCCCTTTGCCCAGAGAAACCCTCAGAAGGCAGGAATGTCAGGAATGAGGCTCACTCAAGTCTGAACAGACAACTCCAGCACAGCCCAGCGAGGCTGCTCCCTCTTTTTCATGTTCCTTTGCAGATCTGAAGCCGTGCCAACCCTCGAAAACAGAAGGAGAATGTGGAATCGGAGCCATGGTATTTGTGGGGAAAAAAAAACACCAACAAAACCTATTTGTGTTTGGGATTCTGTTCCTGCAAAATAAAACATTTTTGGCAAGGACAACATGGGTGGCCTTTCAGTTTTATCGAGGAGTTGCTGATAAGGCTGAAGTTCATTTTTCTTTGTGCTGGACATTTATTCCAGCTGCAATCCTCCTTTTTTTAAAATTTGTTTGGCAGCTTCAGTAATTTCAGCCAAAAATACTTTCAGCATTAAGAACAATCTGCTTTTGAAACCTTATGTTTCATGCAGAGTCCAACCAAAATTCAGCTTTTAGACTGAAATAAAACCCCTCCCCAGCAATATGCTTGGGTTTGGTCTACAGGGGGATGCCAAGTGTAGGCTTAAATATTGCTGTCTTAATAAAGAACAGAGTTACATCATTAAAAGTTGAAGAATATTGAATTTTGTGGTGGTTTAGCACTACTTGAAGGTGCTGGATCAGGGAGAGGTGTTTGGCTGGAAGATGCAAAGGCACCAGAGGGTTCAGCTCCACATCCCCAGGCAAGGAGGGCTCAGTAACAGGCAAGACTTTCCTATTTCCACACCAGCAAGCAGCCACCAGGAATTAGGCTTTGGAGCCTTTTGGAGTCCAGTCAACTGAAAGAACAACAGATGAACAGCAGCATTCTCACTCCCAAACCCTTGGGCTCACTAATTATCAGCTGCACAGAAAACACATCAAACACTGGCTGCTCCAAGGAGCTGATTCAGTGCTGATGGTTTTCCTCCTGCCAAAAAACAAAAACCTGGGATGGCTGAGGTGGATTCTCAGTGCAGGTCATCTCCAAGCACACGGATATCACAGTATTCACAGCTTTTTGTGTCATCGCACCTCACAGGGAAAACTCTGGAAGGGCGCTTGGCATTCTCAGTTATCAATTCTAATTAATTCCCTTGTAAAAGTAATAAGAAAACCCTGCTAAGATGGGCAATTAAAGGAAGAAAATCACGGAATTCAACACAGCCGAGCTGCAAGAGAACTGGGAGGCAAAGACAGCAACTGGGCTTTCCCTTTGCAGTCCTTACTGCCAGGGAATCCGGGGAATCAGCAACTTTAATTCCTCCAAGTTGCAGCTCTCTCCTGAAAGGTTTCAGCACGAAACTTCCCAATTGATTTCTGTTTCTGTATGGACACTGAGTACATTGCATACAGTCAAAATCACAGCGAAACTAACTAACTCGACTCACAGCTCCAAGGCCCTTCTGGTTTTAATCACTTGCTAATCCCCAGCAGTTGTAAGTATTTCTGGCCCTGTTGAGAATTATTTTATTGCAGTAGCCATGGTTCAAGCAATAAAAAAACCTCCTAAAATACATTTTAGGGAGACACAGGTATGTACATCTAATTAAAGGTATTTCTAAGCCACAGCTGCTGTTGTCCTAGCAAGAAATATAAATATCAAAGGAGCCAAAGAACTTGATAAATGCAGATTAGATGGTCGATAAAGGCAACTAATATAGATTTTTTTTCTTCACAGCGGCCCTGAAAGCTAAAGATGAAGCCTTAACCTGGAGAAACTTTTAATATTCCACCTCACACAACAAGCGCAGAGCTCCCAAACAGCTCAAGACTGCCACATGTTACCGCAGAGCGCAGTAATTTATGGTGTAGTGAGATTGCAACCAGACATTCCTGCTTTGAAAGAGGGCTGGTAGTCCCAAACCCCATTGAAATTCAACTTGGCAAGTGCTTCCCTTAATGCTGCGGCTAATTTAAATCCTTCTAATGACTTGCAGAACTAGACAGCACCAGCAAGCATTTGAATAATGAATCTTCCCGTTCCATTCCACTCTTACTTGTCCCATATTCCTGTGGGCACATCCAAGATGCAACAACAACTCCCCAGCGAATTTACAGCCAGCTTTAAAATGTTTTTATCAGTTGCATGACACCTAAGAGCCCTCTAGTAAAAAAACCCATTATTGTTATTGGTATATAAAGAATTATAAAGCCAGAACTGTGGCAGCAGGGCCTGTTCTCACCCTAACACAGCTATTTTAACCAATGCCCACAGCTTTTCTGATTTTCCCAGGGAGCAAAAAAGAGTTGGAAGTGGCAGTAGCTCCTTCCAAAGGGTTCACTGCAAAACCCAGTCATCAATTTTAATTCAAGGGAATAATTGGCAAGGCTGTTAAATGCTCCCAGTTAAAAAAGAGTTAAAGGTGAATACAAAATACTGATTGAGTCATCTCGGAAGTATCTGCAGCCTATTGCAATAAACTCAATTAAACAGTATCTTTTCCCCCCTCCCCAGAGATATTCCAGCACCACAAATTGCAGCCATCACCTCCCCCGTGTTGCAATGATCTTCCATCAGTACCTGGCAGTTAATCAGCCAGATTTTTAATTTAATTAGCTCTATCCCTGCTTGGAAATGCCATTCAGACATCTCTTCAAACTCAGCAGAGGACCAGGACAAAGACTTGTAAAAATTAAATTACCAAGACTTTCAGATAAGGCTAAAACACTCTCTTATCTTCTGCTGTCTCTTATCTGCTGATGTGATTTTGCTCTGGGTTAATGGGCTTGGGTAGTGTTGGCTTTTTGCAGTGGCTGAGAAGGGATGTTCATGGAGACAGAATTCCTCATCCACAGAGTCCCACAGCCAGAGGATCCACTCAGGAACACTTTGTAACACCAAGCACTGGATCTTTCACGTATTTCCTCGTCACTTCGGGATGTCAGACAAATCACCCACTTGATCTCAAGCTTCTGACTCAACCAGAAGTCTCTGCGTTCCAGGACGGAGGACAAAGGCTGGCAGGTGTTTTTTCTTCCACTGCTTTTGTCTTTTGAAGTGCTAGGGAATATTTCATTCCATGGGTGTCTCCAGCCTTTGACATACAGATTCCGAACCTTCCCATGCCCAACCTGCGAGTGTGCTGTACTTTAATAAAGATAACATTTTCCAAAATAACTATTTATTTTTAATAAGCCCTTGCTCCATAGTTCCAGCCAGCTTAGTAATCAGCATGAAAGCTCCAACCAGACACACTCCAGAAATCTGCAAGTCTCACTTGGCAGAAGATGAAGAAAAAAAATTCAGCTCAGAGCAAAGCTGATACTGGTTGTGGGCAGAGGCTGCCTTTTCCCAGTAATCGTGTTGCAAGAATTTGGAATCATTTCCTCAACAGCAAGAGGGAAGCCAACCCGCCGCCTAAACTCCTCTTTCAAACAGGGAGTAACATTTTCATTCCTGGTAAAAGAACTGCTGTCACATTGAGGAGAAACTGCCGGGTCCAAATTCAGCATTACCGAGCCATCTACACAGGCTGCCTGAGGAAGAGAGGGATTGTGTGTTCTGCCAAGTTCCTCCAGGCTTTTTTTCCCAATCAGCTCTGCAGATGATGTTGATCCACACCTCTGGTAATGGTTCCCGGTGTCATTCCCCCCTGGACATCCTCAGTTCTCCACAGGCAGAGCCACACCGGCTCCCCACGCTCCTCTCCAGCACTGGGGCAGCAATTTTGGGGTGCTCCCTCACCCCCCTGGCTGTAAGTGCAGCCCAATTATCCAAATTATCAACGACAGGCGGATCTAGAGGAGCTCCTGTCTCAACATGTGAGCTCAGCCAGCCAAACACCAAACCCCTCAACCTTTGAGGCGTCTGAGCCGGTTTCTGGCACAGGCACTGAAGGTAAAACTGGAAGAATGAAGAGACCCTTCAGCCCTGATGGGGAAAAAGGACGGTTCCCTCTTCATCCCAGAGAATCAGAGATAAATTCTAAAGGCTTTCCCTAAAAGCTTTTCCTGGCCTTAAAGACTCTCTAAAACACTGGGAAGAAAAGTACTGTATTTTGTAAAAAACCAAGCAGGCATTAACGAGGCCACCAGGAGCTCCAAACCGAGCTGAAATAATTCCCCATTAGCACATAAACACCTTTTCCCTCTCCTACAAAGCAAAGCGGGGTTTGCAGGCAGCAGAGGAGCCGAGGTACCCCCGGAGCTCCTCAGAAAGCTCCTTCCAGCCAGGCAGGTGAGAACACATTCCCCTGCAATGCTGACAAATCGCTTTCCCGGAGCCTTGCCCACACCCTCGGCCAACTAGAACCTTCAAGGATAGCTAAGATTTTTGTCCAAAAGCCGCCAGAAGCAGCCGCATGCGGAACCCGGCAGCCCCGCCAGGACCGCGGGGAGCTCGGGGCTGCGGAACCGTGGGGCTGCGGAGCCGCCGCTCCTCCCGATCCCCCCCCCCCCCCCCCGAATTCCCGGGATGCGAACGGGAGCGCTCACCCGAGGTGTCCCAGAGGCTGAGCTCGATGCGCTGCGTGTCGATCTCGAAGCTGGCCGTGTAGTTCTCGAACACGGTGGGGACGTAGCTCTGCCGGGAGACAGCGCACGGTCAAGCCCGCGCCCATCGCCGCCGCCCCGGCCCCGACAAGACCCCGGTGCCGACCCCAGCCCAAGCCCGGTGCCATCCCTCTCACCTCGGGGAAGCAGTCCTTGGCAAAGACGTGGAGCAGCGCGGTCTTGCCGCACTGGCTGTCCCCCACCACCACGATCTTGCACTTCACGTTCTGGTT
>VZTI01000851.1:123392-138901 GCA_013397865.1 Struthidea cinerea
GTTATTGATCGAATTTATCTGTAAATGTCAGCGCTGTGGAACGCAACCGCGGGATCTGGGGCTGTGCGGCCTCCAGAGGTGGTCCAGGGGGTGCCCAGTGCCTCAGGCTGGGATGCTGGGGAGAGCTGAGGAGAGCAGGGCGCTGAGGGGAATGAGGAGGGATGAGGAGAGATAAGGAGGTATGAGAGATGGGAGGAGATGAGGTGACAAAGAAGGGCTGAAAAAGGATGAGGAGAGCTGAGGAGGGATGAGGAGAGATGAGAAGGGATGGATGCTTTGTCCCCCCGATGGTGGGCAACAGGGCTTTTCCCTCAAAACAAGGTCACAAGGAACGTGTCGGGATTTCACAAAAACAGGGAATCACGGAATATTCCGTGTTGGAAGGGACCCACAAGGTTCAAAGTCCAGCCCCTGTCCCTGCACAGACACCCCAACAATCCCACCCTGTGCATCCCTGAGAGTGTTGTCCAAACACTCCTGGAGCTCTGGCAGCCTTGGGAATGTTCCCGTTCCCTGGGGAGCCTGGGCAGTGCCCCAGCAGCCTCCTGATACCCACCCTGAACATGCCCGGACACAGCTCCAGCCATTCCCCCGGTCCTGTCCCTGTCACAGAGAGCAGAGATCGGTGCCTCCCCACCATCAACATCCTCCTATTTTTTCGCTTCCTGGACACAGCCCCAAGCGAAGCTGGCTGAGGTTCAGCAGAGGATTGAGCATCGTTCCTGAAAGGAGAGCCCTGAACAAGGGGTGGTTTGTGAGCTGCTCGTAGCACTCATCTCCGACAAGTGCTCCTCTCTTTTCCCATATGGCTCCGTGTGGCAGCCGGATCCCTGGAAAAGGGGCTGCCAGCAGGCAGCGGGGCTGGAGCAGAGCCCGCCTCCCCTCCTGTCTCCAACATCATGTTCTGGCTTTGCCTGGAACAGCCAGACACAGGGGTGGCCTTCCTGAAGGTGCGGCCTTGGCCTTATCTCTTGAGTCATCCAGGTCATGAACCGGCCCCGTGTCAGTTCTGGGCTGAAACGTGAGCAATCCGTCAAGTTTTAAAACAACATCCTGAAAAAAGGATGTTGGCTCGTGCCTGTTTGACCATGGGGAGATGCTGCCCTGACTCACACAAGAGAATCCCAAACATGACATTTCAAAATTCAGCGCTGATATTCTTGGGGTTTGTTCCGATGTGTCACATCTTTCGCTGGTCAAATTACTCATTTCCAAAGCATTGGTTTCTGTTTGGAAACAATGTGCAAGGCACTAAAATTTGCTGCGTCTGCCTTACTTGTAAGGCCTTGGAGCAGACAGCTTTCCATCTCTTTTCTTTGTTTTTAAATTAAAAGCTGCTCCTTTGCAGTCTCCATCCATCCCTGCTGTCCACCAGCTCTTTGGAAAAACGGTGGAACGGGAGGAACAAGCAGTGAAGAAAATGAATGCTCACAGGAAGCTGAGTTTCTCCCTTTTGTTCAACACTGGAACGGGAGATAAATCTGGAAAAACACAGTTGTGTAAATGCTCTCAGGTGTTCTCCAAAGGGTTCCCCAGTCCTGGTTTTTCTGCCTTTCCCTCCACTCCATACCGGAGCACATGGCAGCCTCCTGGCAGCTGGGATCGAGCTCTAGAATTTCAGCTCTGGCTCTCTGGGAGCCCAACACACCAACCAAGGAATATCTTGGATCTAAGGAGAGAAGACGACAGGGTTGAAAGAGCTCTTTGTTCATCCTGAATGGGAGCTGGGTGCGAACATCTGTTCCTGATCCATCCATCGGGCACCTCCGGACAGATGGACACAAGATGGACCAAAGCTGGCGCTGATGCCGCCCGTTCCTTGGTGCTTTGGCTTCCTCAGAGGAGGAATTGGTCTCCTCCGGGACCCTGGAGGAGACATCTCCCTCACACAGCTCCCGTGGAAAATCCGCCTGCGTCCAGCTATGCTTGGAATGTGGAAACTTTAACGCACAAGGATCCCTTACTCATCGTGAGCGGAGAGCTTCCATCAGCAGCTCCTGGTGAGATCATCTTGGCATGATTTGTTTGCTGCCAACATCACCCAGCCCATCCCCAGGGATTTCGGGGTGCTTTGGGCACCAGGGGCAATCCTTGGAAACTGCCAGCTTGTTGGCATTCCTTGGGGAATCTGCTCCAGACCTGGTAATCCCCATAAACCCATTATTCATGTCAAACCCTTACATTTAATGCCTTTTCCCATATCTCGGTAACTCCGGGGATAACTCAGTGGGGGCTGATGTTTCCATCAGGATTTCTCACACGCAGTCTGGATTTTTGATTTATAGGGCCAAGTTTCGTGCTTTGCTCCGCTCAAATTCCCCATTTTTCTCCAGATCTGATCGTAGCCTTTCACAGTTTCTCCTCTTTCCATCCCAGAAATCACGATGTGTATATTAACAACACACACACAATTTGGGATTGGCGTGGTAATGGCTCCCAATCCCATCTCAGATTTCATGGGAATATCAAAATACATTTTTCTCCCCTCACAAATAATTTGCCCGAGCACTTTCTATGACTGTAATAAACCAGCTGAGAACAAGTGCTTTTAGTTTCAGAATAACTGCTTGATGATTTAAATCTAAAATTGCCCTCCAGATCTCTCTCCCTGCAATGCCAACTACTAAAGCATCCACGGAAAATATTGAACAATATACATAAAACATGGATCTTACACATCCCACCCCTCCTCCGCGCTGCTGGTGTGCAGCTAAACGCACATTAAAAGAACATTATCGAGGTTTAAGGTCAAACATTTGCGGAGTAGGAAATGCGCGTTTCCTGCGTGTCGGAAGCGCGTGGGCTCCCTCGGGACTACGTGGGGATGGTCATTAGTTCCACGGTCACGTCGGATCTTTTATTTTGTTCCAGAACCCGTGGAGCCCTCGGAGCGATTTTGTCACCTTAAGGAGCAGCTCTCGAGGAACATCCGCACCTCTGCCGGGCCAGCGTGGAATCCCCGCCTCGTTTAGGGCCGCTGTTCTTCTGAACGCTGGCCCATTTGTTATCTCTTCGGCGGGGCTTATCAGTGTCACATCCGACTTCTTAACAGATGAAAAGGGATTATTTCTCACCGCTGCCTTGTGCGGTGATGCCACGAGCTGAGCCGGCCTGTGTGACAGGAGAGGAGCAGCAAGGTCACAAGTACCCGCTAATTCCCGCTGAGGAACCGCCTCAGATCATTCCCAACCCTTAACGTTATGCAGATGTTGGAAGAGGAGCTCCTGCTACTTTCCTGTTAGGACTTCAAATCCCAAACCGCGCTGCCTGCGCAGGGAATTCTCTCCTCGGGAAAAATCAGGATCAAGGAGCTCGACTGCCACGCGTGGCTCAGAGCTTGCCAAACCCAAACCCCAAAGTCCTTCTGTCCCAAGGAGGGTTTGAAATTGATGGTGGCAGGGTGAGAACGAGCCTCTCCCGCTTCGTGATGTCGGTGGAATACTATGCAGGAACAACGGCATGAAAATCAATGCTAATTAGCTGTGAAGTGAAAACAAAATGAAGCTTGACACTCTCATAATCTCTATTTTGGCATTTAGAAATCCGGCTGTGACTCCAGTGCTGGGAGAGAACTGCATAAATCCATAAAATCAGCTCGAGACACCAGTGAGTCTCCCTCACCTGACTGACAGGTCCTTGGGTGCTAAGCCCTGGATATGAATTAAGCTCAGCTACTCCAAGTTTCAGGAGCTGAGGGCAAAGCTTTACCAAAGCTAAAATGCTTTTAAAAGCCCTTAATGAAGGCAGGCTATTAAGACAGAGGCCGAGGTGGTTAAAAATTCTGGCTGTGGTGTTATTACTCACAGCCAGGATGGAATCCCATCCCTGCTGCCAGCCCTGGGAACCGTCCTGCGGGGCCTGCAGCTCCTGGGCCGGATCCAGAGGCTGTCCCAAGGTGTTTATCCACATGAGGGATGGCAGGTGTGAGGTTCTCTCCCCTTTACAGAGGGATAAAGGGTGGAGAAATTATTTTTCAAGGAGCACATGTGGCGTCCATGAGTAAGGACCTGTGGAGGGTGATCACTCCCTTCCCAGCACACCACCCAGCCAAGGAGGCCTTGCAGAAACCATGAAAATTATGTGGATTATTCAGATATATCTGAACTCTGCCTCTGGAAAAGCCTCATGGTTTGGGAACGGGAAAACATGTTTTAGGAGCCAGAGAAATGCTCTGAGGCCTCTTCTTAGAACCAGAGAATCCCAGAATGGTTTGGGTTGGAAGGGACCTTAATGCTCATCCCATTCCACCCCTGCCATGGGTAGGGACACCTCCCACTATCCCAGGGTGCTCCAAGCTCCATCCAACCTGGCCTTGGACACTTCCAGGGATGGTTCAAGGGGATCCTTGTGAGGGTTCCAGTTCAGACACACTGCCTGAACTGGCTGTTTGACCTTCTCATCCCACCAGCTGGGGAATCACCTCAGATCAAACCTTCCCTGCAGCAGAATTATTCCTTTTGGATAAATGCATCTAAACCAGGAAAACTCCTGGATAAACACAGCGCAGGGATCTCGTGCAGATCCGGCTCGGCTGTTCCATATTTATGCTTTGTTAGCACTCGCAGGAAGAACAAATTGCACGTCGGGGGTGCTCTGCCATCCATGAAATCACATGGAGCTCAAGGACATTCCCTGCCTTGGGATGGTGGGGCAGGAACAGCCTCCAGTGAGCAGGAACGCACGTGAGGAGCCAAAACTCTGCATTCCCAGCCCACAGCTGTAACTCCGGGGTTTTGTCTGAATTCCTGCTGCTGTTGTGCATTCCTGGCTCGTACAAAATCAGCACAAACATCTTAGGAAGGACTTGTATCCACAGGGATCAAAGCCTGCGAGTCCTTAATCGGGATGATAACACAAGATTGGGTTTCAACAACAAGGAAGAATTGTTTTGGGGGTTTTTTTCCCAAAGCCCCGTTGGAATCTGAAGGAACACCAGAGTTGCATTACACTGATCTGGGTTTGGACTCTGATCTGAAGTAGATCCGAAGATCCATAGAAATTTATGGAGAAAATCCCACTGAATTGCTTGTGCTTTGCCTCGGAGTGAAATGATTTCTAGATGCTGTTGGAGAATATCCTGCAGACAAAAAGATTTCCTTCTCGGTTCCTGGAGGTTAATTATGGAGATTCTTTATAGAGGATCAGCAGTACCAGTTGCTGGGGAGACAGGAAAAGTATTTGTTATAGGGAATTCTAGCCTGGAGCTGCATAAAAATGCTCTGACAGGATGGTTTTCCATCAGAAATATTGATATGCTGAAGGCAGCTTGTTTTGCAGAACTTCTTGGATTTCAGTGGAATTTGGTATTAGGAACTTGCTGAGATGAAATTCTCTGCTAAGGTTGCAACTTTCAGATTTAACCTTTTTTTTTTTTTTTAAATGAGATATTAAATTCCAAGATTTATTTATAATGTAGGTTCTGGAGATGGATAGGAAATGAGTAAACTTGGAACATTTTTAGTCAAAGGATGGAGTTCATTTCGCAAGGAATTTTGAAATCCTTTTGCTTGAATCCCATTTTGGGCTGGAAAAAACGAGTGCAATTGTGTAATCCCCACTCCTCACCCAGCTCTGGCCGATCCCAGCGGGTGCTGGGGGCCAAAGGCAGACTCTGGGAATAGCTTCCAGGGAAAAGTGCAGCGGATTAGGTCAGTACTGCATGTCCTTACCCAGTCCTCTAAACTCCTCCCACTTCCCTGAAGGCACGGCATGGAATTATTGCTGAAGAGCACAAAACTCAGTGAATGAGAAATGTCACTTTTTGGCTGCGGCACCACCAAGGTGGATTCGTTATCCCGAGGAAGTTCGGAGCCTTCCTCCTCCCCCACCCCTTCGTTCCACCCCAAGCCTCAAACATTCGGTGACCCAAAGCTTTCCTGGCTGCACACACATATTTGTAATTCCTGCCCATGTGAATGAGTAACAGCAGCACAGACCCTTGGAAGCATTGCAGGAATTTTTTGGGAGCCATTTGAAACTCTTCGCGCGCTGGGGCGTTGATTTTTATTGTTTTCTGTCCCTCAGGCACAACATTTCCCACCATAAAGCTGTGGGGACAAGTTCAGAGCTGGATTTCACCATTTGTAGGGCTGGGAGCTTTAGCTTGGAGGGTGCCAGGCTGGGATTAATCCAGCTCTGAGCTGCAGAAAAACCTCAGGAATTTCAGGGGGGAAAAGCGGGGTGGCCATGGGCATCCATGAGGGGAAAGCAGCAAGCAGAGACAAGGAGAGAAATGAGGATTGGACAGAGCCTGGAGCTGCTGTAAAGCAAATACAGAGAGGAGAAATCCTCTGGGAAAAGTGTTTTCTTGGAATTTGGGAGATGCAAGATCCATGGGAATGGGGCAGCTAAAAAATAAGAGCGAATGTTCCACTTTAGGAAACTCCCAATTGCTGCAAAAGCAAAAGCTGCTCCAGCAAGTCCTCACTCCCAGATTCCCAGATTTCTAATTAACTCAAACCGTGGAGGCAGCTCCTGCACGGCCCTGGCGAGGGATTGGCTTCGGGAGGAGCCGCTCTCCAGAGCTCTGGGAGGGAGGCTGCACAAAAATGAGATTTCAACCAAGGCCCCGGGTCAAACAGGACATTTCTGGGTCACGGGGGCCCTGGCCTGGATTTTCAGCAGCTCTGCCTGCAGTCAGCAGGATGAAATGCAGAGCTTTGCTCCCTTTCTCTGCTTCCTTTGTGGCGTGTGGAAAAATGAGACGTTTCCAGCAGCTGGAGCTCAGAAAGCACCAGCATGGACGGATGGATGGTGGTGGCGGTCGGCGACCTGGGGCTTCCACACCATGGCGAGAGCCTCTCCCACTCCAGCCGCTCCTAAAGCAGATTTCCGTGGAAAAGTGTGAACATCCCTGGATCACACACAGCCTTCTGAGCGAGGCTAATTAGGCAAGTGTTGGTTGCAGCAGCTTTCACACCCTTTCCAGCCCGAGATTTCCATAGGCAGGGAAAGTTCCTCGCTGTAATTAAATGACTCAGAAGAGCCCAACTGGTCTTCTAACATATTCTAGCTGTGCTTCTGTTGTCAGGTGTTTGCACAGGAATGATTCAGGGCTGGAAATCTCTTCTTCCTACACCGCTGTTTACTGAATTAAGGAATTAAGGAATTAGTGGAAGGCTGCAGAAAACGAGGGCTTCACTTTATTCCCAGTTTGCTGGGATGTGAATTGTTGGAAGGGTTGGAGGGAGCATGCAGGATATTGCTGCTCCATCCCTTCACCTCCTAACCCTACAGAGCAGCCAGATGCAGGATTTCTGAGCTTTCAGGAAGAGCCAGGCAGTGGGAGTGAGCATAAATCCCTCCAAAACTCTCACTGGATGCATTAAAAATTAATTCCTTGGCTCAGTTATTTCATCTGGAAGGCAAGGCAGAGCCATGAGAAGCTGTCCTCAGATAAAACCCTGACATCAGCTCATGGGGCGATCGGGGAAGCTCCGGGAGCCCGGAGCTGAGCTTCCCAAACTTTTGCATATCCCGTGCTCAGCACATCCAGGTGAGAGGCTGCCGGCCGGGAGTTCACGCGCAGCTTGGATTTCGGCTGGAGCATGTATTTGCAAAGTCCAAGGAGAGCCTCATTTTTTCACCATAAAAGGTTGGGAGCGAAATTCCAGAGCTGAATTAACATGTCCTGCTGCTCCTCGACGTGGGAAAAGAATGCTGCGTCCTCCCACGTCGCTGCTTCCCATCCCAGGGCTTCTTCCCTCTTTCCGACTTGTTCCTGCAAGTCCGACCTTTACTGCCATGAGCCAACAATTAATTAGAAGGATTTAATTACCCCTCATCAAGAGAGATACCTGCAGAAGCCAGGTCTGGTTGTCTCCGTGCTTACATGGCTTTTCTCCCGCTGTATTTTCCAAATTAATTGGAGTCATCCAGAGTTTTCACAGTTCTGGGGGGAAATCTGGCACAGGAGCCTCTTCTGACCTCCTGCTAATAAATAATGATGGGAAGAGAGGATTATCCAGCAGCCAAATGCATTCCTGAGGGGGCTTGAGGGGTTATTCCTGGTGGGAATGGGATGCCAGTGTAGGTCACCATCCCTGCTCAGTGCTCAGGGTCACAGCACTGCTCCACGTTTTCATCCTTCCGAAAATCAGCAGGGGATGGACGATAAATCTTTTCCAGTCAAAGAAATTGGGAATTGAGCTTTGGAGTTCTGTCACTTGGGGAATGAGAAGGATGGTCCTGCAACAGTTTTCCCCTGCAGAAGTGAGGATGACAGAGAGGGCTGACAATAACTAAACGCTAATTTTAGACATTAAAATTGGTAAATTTTCATCTTTCTGGAATCTTCTGGTCCAAGAAGAAGAGAGCCTTGCTCTGTTCCTGGTTCTCCTGCCAGTTTTCCAGCGGGATGCGGGGCAAGCCAGTTCATGTCTCCGTGCCTGTCCTTATCTGAGGCTCGCAGTAACTCCCAGGCTCGAAAGGGCACCGGGAGGGCGAATTCGTCACCACCACCTCCCAAAGATCTCTGGTGCCTCCTGGGAGCCTGGGATGCAGCTGGAAAATGTCCTTCCTGGTGGATCCTGGGGTGCTGCTGGCAGGAAATGGTGCTTTCCCATCCCCACTGCCTGGCACATTCCACATGTGTTCCCAGGACCAGGAGACTCCAAACCCAAGTGAGCTGATCCCAACACCAGATCTTTGTAGCAGGGAACATCCAGGAAGCAAATCCCGGGCCAGAGGGTCACAGTGCAAACCTAGGATGCTCCAGGAAAACCAGGGGCATTCTCCAGTGCTTTTCCAGAAGGAATGGCAGCTGGGAAAGGGCAAGAGGTGGGAGCAGGGAGCACAGGCAGCCCCCTGGGCTTGGGCGAGGAGGGTGATGGCATTCACACGCTGGCATCCCTTCCCCAGTGCCACACCTGGAGCTTGTGGTTGCTCCAGACAAGCCGGCTCACATCCCTGACTTTCCCAAAGCCGCTGTGAATCCAGCCTGGAGAATTCCCCGTGTCCTCAATGGAGGATTTACCGGCTGTGTGAATTTTGGGGATCCAATGCCTGGTCACCATGGAGAGCAAGGAGCTGCATCTTATGAGGGTGGCAGCTCCTTGCTTGACACCGGGCTGTCCCCTTAGGGTGGCAGTGCCAAAGGGCAGCAGCACATCCAGAGCCTTTGAGCAGCACAGCACCAGCTCCTGCTGGAGAAAGCACCTCCAATTACTGGAAAACCAGGAGGATTTTGCTGGAGTTAAAGCCTCCCTGTGCCTGGAGCAGCTGTCAGGGGCTGCATGGGTGATAAAGGCCCTCAGGAGATGGTGGAGCTGCCTCCACGCTGCAGCTGAGGCCACCCGAGCTTAGCAGGGCCACAGGTGGAGAAATCAGCTTGGAAACTGTTCCGAGTGTTCCCAAAGGCACGAGGTTGCTTCAGCTCTGGGGTTAAGGCCTTGGTGTTCCAGCAGTGTGGGGCTGGCTGGATCCATGGGAGCCTTCCAGGACTGCCCATCCCTTCCCAACATTCCCTCTGGGAGCTGCTGATGGAGCCAGGTTAGTGTTGGCTTCTATGGATCCATTCATGGAAGCTCAGATCCTGGTTTTAGTGATGCCAAAAATGGAGGAGCAGCTCCTCTGGAGACATTTCCACCTGAAGGGAGTTTTACTCCCTCACTCCTCAATCTTCCTCAGCCTTGCCAAACCACTGTGAGTTTTCCACAGGGATGAGAGAGGTGATCGACAGGGATGTGGAACCAAAGCTGAGCGACTCCCATCATCTCAGCTTGGTGGGTACCACACAACCCAGGCATTTAATCCCTAGAAATGCTCGGGATCCCGATACACCCCATCCTTTGTGCTGCTCACAGGCGGTATAAACCCAAGGGATTGGGAATGAGCCATGGGAAAAATGGGGTTTTCCCTAGGAAGAGCCCAGCTTTCAGTCAGCTGTGACAAGCACTGGGCAGAGGGACATCAGGGACATCAGGGACATCCCACCATCCCCGTGCCAGCAGGACACCAGACCTTGTGTACAAAACCATTTCTTGAAGAGACTCTCCCCCAAGCGCAGCGAGGAAAGTACCCTGGGCTGAGAGCCAGGGCGCTGCCGGGGGGATCCTTATCCCTCCTCTTCCTTCCTCTCCAGCAGGTGGGAATCCCCCTCCCAGCCCTGGAGCCCTTGGCATGGGCACATTCCCGGCAGCGCTCCCGCGGGCACCCCGGGAGTTTTGTACTGAGTCACCCCTGAGCAGAGCAGAGATAAGGAAAGGACTGGCAGCCCTCCAGCCCGCACAGATGCCGGCTTATTTTGAACTCCACAAATGATTTCTGCGCTCCAGGAAGGATCCCAACACCTCCTCCTCCTCTCCAAATCCTTTTTAAAGTCCCCCATTTCTCCCTCTTTCTCCACATCCTCCCTGTGGCGTCAACACCTTCACTAGGGGTACCCCAAAAAAACCCGGAAAAGCCAAACCAAATATTTAATCAAGAACCAAACAGAGCCAAAGCTCTGGGGGGGCAAGAAGAGGTTTTGTTTTATCAGCAAACCAAACACCCTGGTCAGGAGCAAAATGCTGTTTTCCCTCTTGGAACAGCCTCCTGGAAATGAGGCCAAGGCAGGTTTCATTTGCAGCACTCATTTGATGAACTCCGGCGGGTTAATGGTGTTGCTGGGTTTAATTAAAGCAGTTTTAGGCAGGCTCAATCCCTCCCCCTTAGGAAGGGCCCGGTGCTTTGGAAGCGCTGCTGACATCCAGCACTGGAGCCCAGCTTCCGGCCGGAATCATGGAATCGTGACCATGGGCGAGACATGGGGTACAGCCCCAAATTCCTGTTCCAGCCCCAAATCCTGATTCGGCCCCAAATCCCCATTTCAGCCCCAAATCCCTGTTTCATCCCCAAAACCCTCTTTCAGCCCCAAATCCCTGTTTCATCCCCAAAACCCTGTTTCAGCCCCAAATCCTGATTCAGCCCCAAATCCTGATTCAGCCCCAAATTCCTGTTACAGCCCCAAATCCCTGTTTTGGACCCAAATACCTGTTTCATCCCCAAATCCCCATTTCAGCCCCAAATCCCTGTTTCATCCCCAAAACCCTGTTCCAGCCCCAAATCCTGATTCAGCCCCAAAACCTGATTCAGCCCCAAATCACCCTTTCAGCCCCAAATTCCTGTTACAGCCCTAAATCCCTATTTTGGACCCAAATCCCTGTTTCATCCCCAAATCCCAATTTCATCCCCGAATCTGTTCCATCCCCAAATCCCTGTTACATCCCCAAACCACCCTTTCAGCCCTAAACCCCTGTTACAGCTCTAAACCTCTGTTACAGCCCCAAATCCCTGTTTCAGCCCCAAATCCCTATTTCATCCCCAAATCCCCCTTTCAGCCCCAAATCCTGCTACAGCCACAAATCCCTGTTTCATCTTTAAATCCCTATTTCATCCCAAAATCCCTGTTCCAGCCCCGTGTCTGAGGCAGGGACCTGATTGCCCACAGGGTTTTCTCAGTGCCCTCAAATTCGATTTGGGACACCTGGGCTTCCACAATCCGGTGAGACACAGCGGGGACACGGCCCCACTCCTGCAATTTCTCCTCATCTCTTCCCAAAATTTATGGACCCCAAAGCGTATCCTGAGAGCTTGGGAAGTGTCCAAGCTCGAAAAGCCCTGAGGAGCCATCCCAGGCTTCTCTCCAGCCTTAAAATAAACCAAACCCGGCGGTGGCTGCTGCTTTCCGCGGAAAGCATTTCCTGCAGGAAGATCCCAAGGCTCTGGTGCGTCCCTGCGGGGTTACCTGGCACCTCTGTCCCCGTGGTGACACCACACACCTCACTTCTGGGCTGGCTGTCACCTCTTCGGGTGACCCAGACTTCCAGCCCGGCGCTGGTCTCCACCAGGAAAGCGGTGCTGGGAATGCTGAGGGATGGAAAATCCAAGCGGAGCAGCAAATATCCTTCTGTTAAACGTGGGAATGAAGGCTCTGGGTTTATTCTGCATCCTAAAAACTCTCGGCTTCCTGCTCAGACTCACCCTGGCCTCTCCACTGATGTTGGACTTGATCTTGGAGGTCTTTTCCAACCTTAATTTTCTGTGGGTGGGACGATGCTCCGGATCCTGACGATCAATTTTCCAGCCCAACCCTGCATCCCTGCTTGTGGATCAAAGCCTTTTGCCAAACTGTTGCTTCTTTGCTTGGAAAATCCACAGAATGTGTTGGATTTCTCTAGGTGAATTGAAGTAGGAAAGGAATAATAATCTCCTAAAAATCAGTGGGATATCCCTGTGAGTTCCCCATCTCACATCCCAATTGCTCCAGTGCTACTTCCCAGCGGGATGCCTGCCGGGAAATTTTGGGGAATGAGTAGCCTTCCCTATCCAGGACACAGGGATCCTTCCTCAGGGACAGGCAAGAGCAGGGCTTTAATTCCCATCCCTAAATTTCCCATCGTTAAGTTAATAAGCCCATTGTTACAAGGGCACCTTCATTTTTGGAGACACAACACCCCAGGCTTTCAGCTTGGGGGAAGATTTAAATCCCTTTCAGCCAGGGATGAACCCTTGTTCCTTGTGGGACCACAGGAGTTCGGGACAGGTGACAGAGAAAAGGGGTGACTTGTTCAGTACAGGGAAGGTTTTTAGGAAAAAAGGAATTTTTGAAGGGGTTCAACACAAATTCTTTGATAATTTAGATTTACAGCAGCATGGGGTGACAGGACAAGGGGGAATGGCTCAGGACAGGAAGAGAGTGGATTATGGTTAGGAAAAACTTGTTCCCTGTGAGGGTGGGGAGGCCTTGGAACAGGCTGTGGCCGCCCCTGGATCCCTGGCAGTGTCCAAGGCCAGGCTGGACGGGGCTTGGAGCACCCTGGGATAGTGGGAGGTGTCCCTGCCCAAGTCAGGGGGTAAAATAGGATGGGCTTTAATATTCCAGCCCAAACCAGCCTGGGATTCCACGATTCACACCCACCCTCAGTGTGACCATTCCCTGTTTGGCTGAGCAGCCCCTGACACGGAGCACAGCCCATGTCACCCACCCCTGGGGACATCCTGGCTGCTCCCACTGTGGCTCCCCGCATCCCGATTCTCCGTCCCGTTAGGATTTTCCCTCCCAGCCCTCTGCCTGCACATGGAAGACGGTTTCCCTTGCCACAGCCCAAGCCTGCATCTTGCATTCATGCATTTAAAGCACAGACAGGCTCGTAATTAAATTCCGGAATATTTTAAGCCCTTGTAGTGATTTGAAGGTCTCGGAACTCAGCTCAGCATATGTTGCTTTCATAGTAAGCTCGAGTTCTGCCAGCTGCCTGCGTGGGCTCTCCCTCCAATTCCCATTTTCCCATCAATGGGCCGCATCCAAGAGCAGGAACCATTCCCCAAGCGCAGCAAAACGTGGCCCCTTCTCTGCCCAGGGGCAGAACCCCGATGTTCTCCCAGCTAAGGAGACACTCAGAAAGATGGGAAGGCTCTGAAGCTGGAGTGGTTTCATCGGGGCATGGCAGGAATTCTCCATCTCCCAGGCCAGCGAGGATCCTTTGCTATGGTTACACGAGCCAGGAAGCGAAAACGAAAGGTGGGGGATACTCAAGTGTTATTTTGTTTTTCTTTTTGAAGCCCAGACAGTTCCCAAAGGCAGTTCCCGAGGCTGTGGCAGGAATGTCAGCGGGCAGGAAGTGCTCGTGACTCTGAGTACCTGACCCGAACACGTGCCTCACCTTCCTCCTCCTTTTTTGTTCCTGGAAAGGATCCCATCCTCGCCTACCAGCTGGTAAACACTGCTGCCTCCTCCGAGGCTGCAGAGCTCAGCTTCATCCTGGCTGGGGTTTATTCATGGAAGAGGTCTCTCCTCCAGGAACAGGGGCAGGGATGCTCCTATGGGATAAGGAGTCCTTGGAGTGGATCACTCAAATCCTCGCTGGTGGTGCTTGCACAGCATCCAGGGGCAGATTCCCACAAGTCCCAATCCATCCATCGTGGAGAGATGACGGCGTGTGAGGGCTGCACTTTGGAATAATCCTACTCAAAAATATAATCAATAATCAATAATCAATACAAAAATCAAGTATCTACCCAGGTGATGCCCCCCTCATCCCAGTGTCCTCCCACGGCCTCTCCCACACGGACACGAAGCAATTCCCTGGTGTTAAAGCCCGCTGGGAATTGTTGTGAAAGCGCCTGGAGCCAGGGGGAGCGCTTTAAACACATCCTCAAAATCAGGGACATTCCCGGAGTCAATCCCAAAATCCCAGAGAGCTGGGAACCCACCTGGAGTCAGCCTGAGCATCCACACCCTCCCGGCCGAGCGTCCCTCGGGCTTCAGGGCTTTTGTGACATCCTGAATCTTTTGTTGGGAAAAATCCCTGTTCTCTTCCTCCTGGATGGCAGCTGGGGCAGCCCCGAGGAGCCGGGGGCGGGGAGGTGGCGGTGTCCCATTCCTGGGATGTGCCGGGATGGGCAGCGCAGCCCCGGCTCTTCCCGAAGCCCTTGGGTGTGAAATTTTCCCGGAGTTTGTCAGGAAACTCTCTGCTGGCTGCTTTTTTCTTGGAACAACTCATTAACGCCGAGCGGAAATCTGCAGGCGCTGGGCCAGGTTTCGTAATGCTCCAGGAGTAACGGGGGGACAGGAGGTTTGCATGGAAAAAAACCCCCAAAATTCCAGCAGAAACGATAAACTTTGAGCTCCCTGCGTGTACAAACATCGCCTCTGCTCCGCTCCGCACGCAGCAAAAGCGGCCTGGAGAAACCACATGGCCACAGTTTGTCCCAAAGTAACTTTTTTTGTGGAATATCCACCACGTGGAATTGCTGGCGGTGTGGAAAACGCTGCTCTGGAGCTGGGGAAGGCTCTGGAAGCACAAAATGTTGGATAAGTTCGGCCCTCCCCACGCAGCCCCTCGGGCTCCGGGCTCCCACACATCTCAGCTTTCCCTGGGAGCACGTCTGGCTGCTAAAAAGAGGGAAAGAGGGAAAAACCAGCCGGAATCCTAGCACATTTCAGGGAATAAAGCGAAAAAGCCCTTTTTCTTTCAGAGTCAGATCCCATTCACGCTCTGCTGTAAATCCACGTGGGAGGAGGAAGCCCTGGAGCTCCTGGGGGCTGCCCGTGCCCAAGGCATGCCGGAAGAGCTGCCAAAATCCATGGAAGGAGCGTGTCCATACCCCGCCCAGCGCTTCCAAAAGCTGCATTTTCTGTTCGCCTCACCTTCCTATTCAAATTCAGCGGTGCTGAACCAATATTTACTCAGTTTTTTCCTGGTCAGGAACCACTCCCTGCGTGCTGATATTTAAAATATGTGTCTGTTACCCTGTGGAGTTGTGGCTGTGCGTGTGTCTGAGGAGGAGAAAAGCTGCAGGGATATTTTTAGCCGTGTGTTTGTCTCCAGAGCCGCGTCCCAGAAGGATTTTTGGTTCATCCCCGCCCGGGGACTGAATCAGTTTGGGTGAGATGCTGAGCTGAACGTTACCAGCCCGTGCAATACATTCATAAACGGAATGATCCAAGCACTAAAAATTCCAGTCTGGCGTGAAAATCCTTGGAAGCAGAGCTGAGGCTGGGCGGAGGGAGCGGGGAAGGGGGGAGG
>VZTI01000851.1:151196-169498 GCA_013397865.1 Struthidea cinerea
AAAAAAAAGGAAAAGCAAAATACAACGGGATCTGCAGTGAGTGGTGTCCAAAAAGCTGAGTTTTCCATTGATTTTGCTGGATTTGCCTCCTGGGCAGATCTGAGGGAAGAAACGTCCCTTTCCCAGCTTTTCAGAGCACAAGGAACATCCTTGGAGAGCAAATCCATAGAGGGGAGGTGAGGCAGGGCAGCGACGTGCTCTGGGAGGAGCTGCCAAGATGTTTCTTTTCAAAAAAGAAGGAAATTGGTGTTTAAAACTCCAGTCTCTCGTGGCCACTCTCAGGCTGGAGTGTCCATGCTCCAATCCAAGCAGCTCATTCGGATCTCCTGGCGTTTGCCAAGCTTTTGGGAGCAGCTTGGAGAGGGCTGGGAGTTGGGAAAGGGCTGTCCCAGGGCATCTCTGTCCTGCTCTGATGGCAATTTATGCCCTGAGCCCTCTCGGACCAGAGTAAGGAGCCGGTAAAATCCGGCTCCAACCCGACCCTTTCCTTGGATCCCATCCAGGGAGAGGCAAACAAGCTCCTCCATCCCATCCCAAAGTTCAGCCTCTTGGACAGTGACCTCCTCAATCTTGATTACATAAAAAATTCCATGGAAAAACAATTGAGACTCTTCCAGGGAGAGCTGCTTTGTTAATATGTAAGAATCCAGCAGAGGGAATGAGCTTTAACCTTGGGATAAAACTTTGGAGGTGCTGGGGTGCTGATAAACCCTAAAATTCCTATGAACTAAACCCCGAAGGCAGCCTAAGGCTGCTGATAAGACAGAGCTTAGTGGTGCTGAGGGAAAAAGGGAAAACCCTGCATTAATTCCAGTTGCTCTTTAATTATCCACAACAAATCCTAAATCCCAGCTTCTTTCCTCAGCTTCCGTCCCCTCCTGGATTGAGGGATGAACAGGACAAATGGTTTAATCCAGAATATTTTTAGGAGTTCTGTAGTTGTTTGAGGTCTTTTGGGATAAATTCTCCTGCCCAATGTCAGAATGGGAGCGTTGAGGTTTTCCCAGCTTGAGGGTTAATATCCCATTCCAACCATGCTGTAGGATGGCAATCCCTAGGTTTCTGCCAGATCCTAAATTATTTGGGATCAGGCTTGCTTGGAAAATGCCATTAAAGTGTTTGGGAAGAACTTCGAGTCACCAAGGACTGTGGGATCTGTGAGAGATCCAAATTTGGGATTCCCTGGGGAGCTGTTGCATCCACGCCAAGGCGCCAACTCCATATTAAAAAAAAAGAATGAATTTCTGGGAAAAAACAGGTGGAATTTGGTGTCTGTGGGGCATTTGGTGGTGGTGCAGGGCAGCAGGAGCCTGGTGGAAGGGAATTTTGGGGTCAGCAAAAAGCCAGGAATGGTTGGTAGGAAGCGATCCCAGGTGAGAATTCCAGGAACTGGAGCCTCGGGTGCTCCCAACAGAGAGATTTGACTTTTCTGTGCCCATCCCGCCCATCCCAGCCCATCGGTGGGAAGCTGGATGCTCCTGGAAAAGCAGAGCATGGAGCAGCCTGGCATTAATGCCAGGTGATCCCAAGACCTTGGCAAGGCTTCAGATGTGGGATCAGATCCCTCCACGGATTTTGGATCCAACCACTTCACGGGGCTGAGCTCCCTCTCCACCCCCAGGTGACTCTCAGGGCTCCGTTTGGGTTTCCAACCCAACTTTCCCAAGCCAAATCCAGCAGGATTCCCACAGTTCCAGGCTGCTCCAGAGCATCACCCAGCGCTGACTGAATCCCGAGCCTCGGGATTATGGATTCGCACCCAAATTCTCCCACAAGCCCAACCCCAAAAGCCGTTTCCAAGGTCCACAGAGGCCACTGGAATATTTTCTGGGATGCTGGATTTCTCCACACCACATTTCATCTCCATGCTCCACGGAATTCCTTGATTTTTCCCATTTTTCCAGCACCATCCCTGTGTTCATTTGCTTTCGGCTCTGCCTCTCATCACTCCCATTGCTAATGAGTTACTCCTGGATGCTAATTAGCACCCAGCCCCATCCATGGATATTTTTCCATGCATCCCTAAACCCCTCACGCTGTTTCACACATTCCATGGAATTATATCCCCGGGAGGCAGATGCGGGGCATGTGGTGTGAGATGCCAGCCTGAATTCCATGTGGGAACGGGTCAGGAATGATTTATATCCCCCTCCATTCCTAAACGACCTTGCTGATGGCATCCATGCATTTTCCAGCGCTGAATTGCGGGAGACAAAACATTCCAGGCGGATCCAACGGGCTGTGCTTCACGTGCTGAGCTAAACATGCGTTAAAAACCCAACTACAAGACAATTTTCCAATTAATAAATTCCGTGGATGGCTGGGAATGCGGCAGGAAAACGCTGCCGTGGCACAGAGCAGATGTTGGATGCTCAGGAAGAATTTCTGCAATTTCTGCTCTGCTGCAGGATGAATTTCCAGAAGGATTTTGCGGATCCCAGCCCGCACGCCCTCGGGGAGGAATCAGAGCCGCTCTTCCCAGAGTTTATCTTGGCTGCGCAAATGTTTCGGAGCGAGTTGGGGTTGGGTTTCCAGCGGGAGAGCCGCGGTGGTGGCACGGGGGTATTTATGGGGTGCAGCTGCCCCTCCCTCCCACAGGACCTTCACGAGTCTCCCACCATCGGATCTCCTTCTGGTTTTCCAAGGTCGGCTCGGAATACAAAGGCAGGGAAGGATTTTTGAGGGTGCTTTGGGGTTTTTGTTGTGAAAACATTAAAATTTAACCTTTGCTTTCTGCACGACTCGTCCTCTCAGGGGGGGATTGAGCCAAGAATTATCATGGAATCATGGAATTGAGTAGGAAGTGACCCAAAGGATCATCGAGTCCTGCACAGGACAACCCCAAAATCCCACCATGTGCCTGAGGGCGTTGTCCAGACGCTCCAAGGATATTCCTGGACCTTAGGAAGGTAGTGGGAGATCCAGAGCTGCTGCAGATGGCACCGGCCTCTCATCCCACTCTAATTCCTTCCCCTCATCACTCATCACTCCCAACATCCGCGTTTCTCCCCATGATCTGCATCCAAAGCTCTTCCTGATATTTCAAGCAGCTTTCTCTCTACCTCCTCCTTGCTAATTCCCTGTCTAATTTTAAACCTCATCCATAATGGGAGCTTTTCTCTGCTTCCTCCGTGTGTCGCCACATTTTTTTCTCGGCATTTTTTCCATTTGCCACCGGCTCCTATTTACATCTGTGTTTGGAAGAGACACGAAGCAAAGCTTATGGCCAGCCCCAAACTGTTCTATAGAATCCGGAGATGCTTCCCAGTGTGGAGAGTTGCCCGGGAAAGGAGCTTGAAATAAAATCCCAAAAAAAGCAGAGGATGCATCCAACTGCTGCTCGAATCCGTGAGCTGGGTGTTTTGGCAGGGCTGAAAGAGCTGACAGTCAGCAAGTAAGGAAAGGAATTAATTCTGGCTATTTAATTAGAAAAATATTAAAAACTAGGCGTATATTAAAAGATTAAATTCATTATTTAAATATTTTTCATGCTTTACCAAACAGAAGAGCCCCAGACTGTGATAGGGGCTGTGATAAAATAACATTTCTGAAGTTTAGGAAAATTAAGGGAGACGTTACACAACAGCATCTCCCGATGTCGCAACGGGATCCCCACCCAAGGCTGGGGGAAGTGGGCGCCCAGCCAAGCCCGTGGGCTGCGTTCCCTGCCCAGCGGGCTCCTTTTCCAGCAAATAAACGGAGTTCACTCGGCTTTGGCCTTAACTCACTTTTTAATTTTTTTTTTTTTTTGAATAGGAAGTCGTCGGAATGGTCCAACTGGCAGGTCAGCGAAACATCCCCCAGCTGGAGGCTGCCCTGACAGAATTATGGATTGCAGATGTTGCCTGGGAGCTGCTGGGATTCTGAGCAGGGCCAGGAGTCCCAGGGGTGGCTGCGGAGCTGCTTCCCAAGCCTTTGGGAAGAGGGGTTTGTTTTCCACTCGAAATGAACTTTTAACCGTTTGGGGTTTGCTCTACGTGCTGAAGACAAGTGACAGAAAGCAGGTGAGGATGAAGCAGAAGATCCAGATCCTGATTCCTCCCTTCCCAGGAGGAATTTCTTCATGGAAAGAGCTGTCAGGCATTGGAACTGCTCAGGGAGGTTTGGAGTCCCCATCCCTGGAGGTGTCCAAGGAAGGACTGGATGTGGCACTGGTGACAAGGTGGGGATCGGGCACAGCTTGGACTCGGTGACCTTGGAGAGCTTTTCCAGCCTCGGTGATCCTGGGATTCTTCCTGCACACTTGGGAAGTCCTACAGAAACATGGCTTCAGGACTTGGATGTCCCCCCAGCAGTGGTGGCACCTCAGAACTTGCTGTCAATAGACAACGTTGGCCATCAGGGACTGAAGAAAGCCAAAGGCTGGAAATTATTTAATTTATTTGGATTATTATAATTAACAACATTCCAGCTGCAAGGATAAAAAGGGCAGTGTCAAATACTGACTTTGGGTCAAATAATCCTGAGATCAGTCAACTGAAAGGACAGAGATCCTTAAATCCAGGAAACTGCTGGAGGTCCAGCCCTTGAGCCAAGCCCAGTTAACCTGAACTCTGTAGGTTTTCCACTCCACATTTATTCTCCAGAGAGCAGAGGTGCTCTTATCTCCATGGCCTCGTCCATAATTCAGTAGGGAAAATGTTATATTTGAGGTTTTACTTCTTCTCCTTCTCCTTATTCTTCTTCTCCTCCTCCTTCTTCTCCTGTTGAGGTCACACAGTGCATTCTTCTCCTTCTCCTTCTCCTTCTCCTTCTCCTTCTCCTTCTCCTTCTCCTTCTCCTTCTCCTCCTTCTCCTTCTTCCTATTACTATTATTATTACTATTATCGTTACCATTATTATTACTATTATTATTATATTATTATTATTTTCATGTAAAGTGCCATTTATTATTCTGCCCGTTTTATCCCCAGAAGCCAACTTTGACTGCTGGAGATGAATTTGCTGTTGAGAAAGGCTCCAAGCACCTCCATGGACAAATCCCCCTGGATGCATTCGCTTCTCCTCTGTCTTTTGATGACTCCCTTGGTTTTCACTGTGGCTTTTTCACCTGATTTAATTTGAAAAATGTGAGGATTCATTATTCATTTTTGGCAGATCTTTAGAGCTGGTGGACATGATGAACACAGGGACCTCAGCCTGAAGATGGGAAGGTCAAGAGGGGATGAAGATCCTCCTGCAGGGACATGGTGGAGCTGAGATCCCTGGATCTGTTCAGCCTGGCAGGAGCCCAGGCTTGGTGGGAATGACTCTGGATATTTCTCCTGGCTGTATTCCATGCATGGCTGTCCGTCTGTGAGGACTCTGGGACCATCCTCTGCCTTGAGTGTCCCTGGGATGGGGATTTGGAGCCAGGATGGGTGCATGGCATGAGGGACTGAATGTCCCAGGAATCCTCTTTTCCAGGCTGTCCAGGAGCTCCACAGCACTAAACTCCTTTTATTTCCCTCCAGCCTCCCTCCCCAGACCTCACATCACTTCCCCCCTCGCCAAACAGCCAAGAGAAGACCCAAAGTTTACATTTTTCAAGAGAGCACTAAAATCAACAATTTCCTGTGCTCTTCTTACGCAGAGACCTCGGCCAGGGAGTCGGGAAGATGTAGGGGTAGGAACTCCTGCCCATTCCCGCCTTCGTGGGCTGGGATCTGGGATAATGAGGTGTTCACACTTTAACAAAGCTGGGAGAAGGTGTCAGATCTCTCTCCCACAGCTGGGCTGGAGTGAGGGTGTGAGGGAGCATTAAAGGCTCTGAGTGGAAAACAATAACAAACAGAAAAGGGGAGAAAAGCCACGCTGTAAAGAAAAGCGGGAATAAAAAAGAAAAGGGGTGGGTGGGACCCATGTGGTGCTGAGCTCAAAGGCTCAGGGTTGTGTTCAGGGGATGCTGATGATTGTCCCGAATAATCCCCCTTCCATGGGGGTTTTTAGAAGCCGTGCACTCCAGGGACGGGTTTCCCTCAATTTGTTTTGGAAGCAAAACCCCCCAAACCAGGCAGCTCCAAGGTGTGTGAATGAGGAACACAGAAATCTGGGATTAATTTTTTCCAGAGATGTGGAGATGCTGCTCTGGGCAAACTGTGCCAGGGCCAGCCCACCCTCCCAGCCGGGAATTCCTTCCCAATATCCCATCTGTCCCTGCCCTCTGGCAGTGGGAAGCCATTCCCTGTGTCCTGTCCCTCCAGGCCTTGTCCCCAGTCCCTCTCCAGCTCTCCTGGAGCCCCTTCAGGCCCTGCAAGGGGCTCTGAGCTCTCCCTGGAGCCTTCCCTTCTCCAGGTGAACATTCCCAGCTCTCCCAGCCTGGCTCCAGAGGGGCTCCAACCTCGGAGCAGCTCCGTGGCCTCCTCTGGGCTCTCTCCAGCAGCTCCACGTTGTTCCTGTGCTGGGATCCCCGAGCTGGAGGCCGCTCTGCAGGTGGGGTCTCACCTGAGCGGGGCAGAGGGGCAAAATTCCCCCTTTCCTGCTGCCCACACTGGGATCAGCCCAGGGTTCAGGGAGTTCTGGGTGTCAGAGGACACGGCTGGGACATGCTCAGCCGTGAGACATGAGACATGAGACAGAGCCCTTGGATTAAGGGAGGGAATGAGCAGGAATTCCCCCACCTGGACCCCAGCTCCTGGTGCTGGGCAGAGCCAGGACAGCCCCTGCGTGGAGTGACAGAGCTGGGGAAGCAGGGAAGGTGCAGCAGCACTGGGGAGCGCAGCCTGGAGCAAAGAAAAACATTTATTAAGAAATATTATAACTGTAAATGACCCAGACACAGAGAAGGGATTTTTTTTTTCTTTTTTTTTGCTTGTTTTCCTTTCAGTTCTCTCCAGTTGGCCCGGAGACCCCTGGCAGCAGCTGGAAACCGAAGAGGTTTGGAGCCTGAGAGGCACATGAGCCCCAGACAGTTTGATTGCTCAAACATTTCTCAAAGATTAGCTTTGTCAAAGCAAGCACCAGGGAGGATAAATCACGTGGCTCGAGCTCAGCTCTGTCCAGGCTGCTCCAGAGAAAGGCAAGCTCCAAAGGGGTGAGGAGATGGCAACGAGCTGGAGCTGCAATATCACACGGGAGAGCTTCCCACGTAGATGAGGAATAAAATCCAGGCAGGCACTTGCCCCATCCAAAAAAACCCTGGCTCAAGGCGTCACAGAGATGAGCCAGATGTTCCTCTGGTTCAAAAGGACATTAAACCACTATTTTTACCCTAAAAAAGAGAGGGGAGCTTAGAGGAGCCATCCATTTTGTCAGTGCTGTTTGCAGAACCCAGGGGTTAAAGTAAAGAGAAAAAAACCCCAAGTCTGACGGTGATCCTGAGTCCATCTGACTGTGCTGCTTGCTCCTCTTGTTTATTTTTATATCCTGAGCTTGGAGCAAGGGGAAGCTCCTTGGAGCTGCTGCTTGTGCCCAGGGACTGCTGGAGGGTTCAGGGCCCTGTGTCCTGCTCCAGGCCCTGCTCCAGAGGGCGAGGGCTGGGCTGGACACATCTTGAGGGATTCATGAGGGATTCCCTGCTCCATTCCAGGCTGGTTGAGCATTACAAACAGTCCCAGAATATCCTGAGCTGGAAAAGACCCACAAGGATCATAAATGCAACCCCTGGCCCTGCACAGACACCCCAACCATCCCACCCTGTGCATCCCTGGGAGCGCTGTCCAAACACTCCCGGAGCTCTGGCAGCTTTGGGAATGCGACCATTCCCTGGGGAGTCTGGGCAGTGCCCCAGCACTCTCTGGGGCAAAAATCTTTCCCTGATCTCCTGCCTAAACCTCCCCTGGCACAGCGAAACTGCTCCTTAAGGGAAGAGCCATCACAAACTGGTTTGGATGAGCACCAGTAGGAAACCCCGCACGGCCAAGGGTTGAGGATCCACCCCAAGCATCCCTCCACCTTTCCCAGCACATTCCAAGCCCTCTGTTGATGTTTTTGATGCACTTCAGTCTGATTAAGCACGGTTTAAATATAGCTCAGCTCTTCCTTTGCTCCTCCAGCCCCAGCCTGGGAGGTTTTTTTCCAGGGCCGCATGTAAGAACGACCTGCTTTGCCCCGCTTTTATTTATAGCTGCTCTTTGCAACTGGCTGCTTCTCAGTCCCAAGCAGAACCAGGAGTTACCCTTAGGGAAGGGAAGAAAACACAGGGAGGGTGGGTTTAACCCACTTGTTTCCCCCAGCCAGCAGGGTCAGAGGCAGAGGATGGATCCCGGCACGGACACGGAGCACAATCTGGGACACCACGCACTTATTTTCCAGCTCATTTTCTGCCCACACCTCACCAGAGGTGAAAATTCTTCTAAATTCTCTAATTTTCCTAATTTTTCTGATTGTCCTTTTTCATTTTTTCCTATTTTTTCCTGGTTTTCCCAAGTCAGGAGCACCGATACACACAAATGGGTCCATGAGGTTTGACCAGGGGTGAAGCAACCCTGGATTTTGTGCAAATGACTTTGAAAAGATCTTTGCCCACCTTCCATGCACACATTTATTTAAAAACCAGTTTCTCTCTAAATATGAGCTGCTGCCTTTGGAGGAAAGATCAGTGATCCCAGGTGAAGAGGGGAGATAAAACAAGATTATTTTTTGTGCTGAAATGATCATTATTTCGGGGTTGACAGGAAAGAAAATAATTTATTTGCCCAAATTTTGGGTCTTTGGGAATCTTGTGGTGAGGGTGTTCACAGGAGGGTTTTCAAGACATGAATTTATTGCTGTTTTATTGATCTGCTCAATAAAAAACCCACGAATTATTTGCTTTAATCCTACAGCTGTGGCCAGATGTGCTGCAGAGAGGAAGAGGAAGAAGCTCTTCTTCCCCCAGCCAGAGGTTTCATTCCATGTCCCACGGGACATCCAGGGATTCTTTCCCTCACTGTCACCCCAAATCATCCCCAGAGCAGCCCCAAGTCTTTGATCCTATGGAGTGACCCCAAAAAAAACCCAAATTCCTACTGGGACTTAATTTTCTGGGCGATTATATAAATAACTGGGTTATATCACCTCGTGTCCCAGCTTAGCTAGGGAGAATTCCAGCAGCAAATGAAGTTAAATTGGTTAAAGATGCAGCTTTTCCTGGGATGGGATGTTGGGAAAAGCTGCCTCATGGGAAGCAGGACATGAAGGAAAGGGAAGGACAGGATTTGGGTGGGAAAACATGAATTAAATGTGGAAGGATTCTTGCTGTTGTTCATGCAGGGGCAGGAGTTGGACTCGATCCTTGTGAGATCCAATTCCAATCCAGGTTATTTCAGGATTCTGTGATTCAAAGAGTACCTGAACAGCAAAATATGGAAAATAAAAAGTATTGTCTGCCTTGAGGACTTGCCACTTAGAAAATGGGTGATTATCCCACCTTCTGGAAGTGTGGGACAGCCTTTCCTTGGGAAACATGGGATCATCACTCCTCAGGTCCTGTATCCCAGCACACAGAGGCAGCTCAGCCAAAAAATCCTTCCTGATGTTTTAAGATGCTGCAAAAATCAACATTTTTTCCTTGTGTTCAGACAAAAACCTGCCAGAAGTAACTCAAAGGCAACATCTGTCATTTTAAACAGAGAATTATTTAGGCCTCAGAGCTGACCTGAATAGGCAGAGCCCAGATCTGTATTTGGGACAGGAGTTTTTTCAAGGCCAGGCTGGGATTCGGAGCTGGCCCCCGGGAGAAGCTCCAGTTAATTCCGAGGGCTCCTCCCGGCCCTGCTCACACGTCATTCCCACACAGATCTTTTCATCGAGGATGAAAAGAGAGCAAAGAGCTCTCTATTTACAGAGATGTTAGAAATGAGTGGTTTCACAGCTGCTGCAGAGACCTACATTCCTCCAGGCTGGACATGGAGAGGAGGAGAGCCTGGATCCATGGGCAGGATTCATGGAATGTCCTCCTGAGATCCGTCCTCGCACCATCCTGAAATCCAGCTGAGGAATCTCCTGGGGAAACAGCACCAAACCTCACCAAAGCCACCCTGCCGGTCCCCTGGCCCCGCCTGAGGCCGTTCCCTCTCCTCCTGTCCCTGTTCCCTGGGAGCAGAGCCCGACCCCCCCTGGCTGCTCCCTCCTGTCAGGGAATTCCAGAGAGGGAAAAGATCCCTTCTGGATCCTCCTTTTCTCCAGGCTGAGCCCCTTTCCCAGCTCCCTCAGCCCTTCCTGGTGCTCCAGACCCTTCCCAGCTCCATTCCCTTCCCTGGACTCCTCCAGCCCCTCAGGGTCCCCCTCGCTGTGAGGGAAAAATCAAAAAGTGGGAGAAAACGTGAGGGGAAAAAAAAGTGAGGGAAGTGTGAGGAGGGTTCCACTGCAGGACTCTTCCTTTCAGAATTCTCCTTTTCTCCAGGCTGAGCCCCTTTCCCAGCTCCCTCAGCCCTTCCTGGTGCTCCAGACCCTTCCCAGCTCCATTCCCTTCCCTGGACTCCTCCAGCCCCTCAGGGTCCCCCTCGCTGTGAGGGAAAAATCAAAAAGTGGGAGAAAACGTGAGGGGAAAAAAAAGTGAGGGAAGTGTGAGGAGGGTTCCACTGCAGGACTCTTCCTTTCAGAATTCTCCTTTTCTCCAGGCTGAGCCCCTTTCCCAGCTCCCTCAGCCCTTCCTGGTGCTCCAGACCCTTCCCAGCTCCATTCCCTTCCCTGGACACGCTCCAGCCCCTCAGTGTCTCTCTTGTCTTGTCTCCAGATGGGAAAATCCTGTGAAGCACTGCTCTTTACAAGGTGCTTCATTCCTTCTGGGAATTAAATCCCAATTATTTCAGTTGCTCTTATCTGTCCCGCTCGGGTGCTTGGCAAATCCCAGCCCAGTCCTGTGGCATTGGCAGGCAGAAAACAAAAGATGCTTTCATGATGATCCAGCCCAGTGTGAGGCAGGGAGCAACAGGGAGCTGCAGGAATTGTTATTATTTGTGTAGGGAAGGTTGGAAAATAGTTGGAAGTATCCAAATGCGAGGAATTCATGACTGGGATTTGCCTCTTTGGCTGGCAGAGCCTCTCCCAAATATTCCAGCCTTGCTGTGTACAGGCTGTGAATCACCCTGGAGGAAAGGATGGATTTCAGGCCGCCCTGCGCATTTCCCTTGATCCTTTTTGGATCATTTGGACAAACCATTGTTCCCTAGTCTTTGTTTTGGCTGAGATGAGAAAAAAAAAGCAGGTGATTGAATCATTTCCCCTTATCTCCAAGTTATCCCAGCCAAAGCTCGCCCAACTGTCTCGGGAATGACTTAGTGCATCCAGTTATTGTGCTCAGGGAGGCTGTGGGTGGCTATTTCAGTACATCCAGGGCTTTTTTTTCCCTATAATTCTCCTTTTCAAACATTTTACAAGCGCTCCAGAGCGAGGAGGTTCCCAGCCTCCCACTGGTTTTGCAAGAGCCCAGCCAGAGCCAGAGGGTTTCTATTTGCAGGGACTCCAATAATACTTGATTTGAAGGAGTGCGAGGCTGCCTCATTTTCCGGAAGATGAGAAAAGCTGGCGGAGAAAAGGGGAATAATGGGAAAGGTGGGAAGAGCTCGCTGGTGTTGTACAGGCAGGCAAAGGTGATTCAGAGCTGTCAGGAAATCACTGCCTGCTCCTTGTCTTCGACCCCAGGGAGGAGGGAAATGTCACCCGGGGAGTCAGGGGAGGAAAAACTCTTCTTTGATGATTCTTGCCTTCCTTTTCCGTGCATTTCCGAAGGGTTGGAGCATTTCCCTGCAAAGCAGCTCATGGCCTCTCCTGGTGAACCCCAGTGACACCCATGATGGGCATTGTTTGTGGCTGTGAGGGGAGAAAACTGGGAAATTGAGAGGCTGGGATGTCCCCCTGAAGCAGCTGCTTGTTCTCGTCTCAGTTCAATTTAAAATCTCCTTTTTGGGGCTGCCATTCCCTTTATTTTGCCTTCCTTTCTCCATAATTTGCTCCACACTCCTCCCAGCTGATTTGTGCCACCCCACATTCCCAACCCTTCCGCCAAGGCACTTCCCAAGCTTTGCAATTGTATCCCTCAACTTTTTGAATCCTTCCCATGTCCCTTTTCCAACAGTTCCTCTGTGCATCCCTTTCCTGTCACCTGAAGTTTCCCACCCCGCTCCAGTGAAAAATCCCATTAGAATTCCCGCCTTCCTTGCTGGGCTTTAAGCTCAGAGTTTAAATTATTTTTCCACAATAATGGCCTAATCCTTTCTCTTATCAGCGTGGCAGATTAATTCTCCCAAGCATGGTTGGTACGTTGTCTTCTCCCTAATTACACAGAGACAAATTTTGCTCCCGGATGAACGCGGGCTTGGAATTAACAGCAGGAAAAGCCCCAAAGTAAAGCCCTGCCTTGGAGAGCATCTTCCTCCTATCCCAGCTGGCTCAGCCAAGGCAAACACAGAGCATATTGTGTGTCAACTCCAAATATACTCATCCCTCCAGCTGGGATTTAGGGACACTTCCCAAACATTCTCTGATAGCAACGGGATGTGTCAGCTGCAGCGAGGCGCTGTCAAAGCCTCCCGTCATCCGAGGCCCAACCTGCTTGGCCAGGGATGTTTCCAGGGCAGGAGGAGCAGAAATAACTTCCCAAATCATTAGAGGAGCGCAAGAGCTGCCATATTTCAGTTGCACGGTTGGATTGGGAGCTTGCAGCATCCTCACAGTTTAATTACGAGCTGAAGGTGTTGTTTGTTCCAGTTGTCCTCACACTTTTTCCATGCATTTGCCTTAATTGCCCTTATTTTCATTAACAGCTCAATGATCATTCTCATTATGCAGCCCCAGCCCCAAGGGACGGCACCAGTAGGGATAAACTTTGTGCCAACACAGCCCCGGGAGCTTGAAACACTTTGGAAAAGCAAACCCCTTGTATTTCCCTGGGATAATATCCCAGCACATAAAAGCATAAACACAGAACTCTCACTCCAGGAATTAATTCCTTTAAATCCTCATTCACCTGAAAGCCCAGACCAGTCCCTCCGGACTTGTTCTATTTTACCCAGCCTAGAACAGGAATGCCATTTAATTTTTAAATCCTGCTTTTGGATGAGACCAGAAACAATTCCAAGGCCTCTGGTGAATATTCCCCAGTGTCCTCCTGGGTAAAGACTGAGCGACCCCAAGGCTCTGCAGGCCAAATTCCCTCCTGCTTTATCCCTGTGGGTGCAGAGGGGTCCCAGCTCAGGCAGCTGCCTCAAGAAGTTCTTGGCTTAAATTCGTACTCCCTGCTTCCCATGGGATCTGGTTGGGGGGATGATTCCATGCTCTGTAAGAGTGAGTTCACCTGCTGGGATGAGTTCTGGATTCCCGGGGTGATCAGTGACCACTCTGTGTTGAGCCAACCAGGCACATCCTACAAATAGCCCCACTAATTAACATCCCAATTAACACCCTCCTCATTCGTAATGAGCACTCAAGATGCAACAAATCCCTTTATCTCCTCTTTTTTTTCATGCTTAAAATGACCCTGTGGATGGTGGATCACGCCCCAGTATGCGCAGAGCATCACAAACCCGCAGCCAGCAGCGTGGAGAAATTAATATCCTAATCTCATAAAGATTTTTAAATATTAACTTAAATTGCTGAGGATGGATTATGGACTCAGAAACCAATCGCCCTTTTCCCCTAAATAGCTGTTAAAATAGGAAAAATATGCCTGGTGTGGGGGGGAATCGATGTTCCATTGCTAAAAGGCCTGACTGCCACGGGAATATTTCTTGGCTCCTGACACCTCGTTAAGTTATTTAACAACATCCCAATTTATTGTGCTGTCCAGCGACCACAGAAATTCTTAAAATTAAGTAGAGAAAGAGAAAAATAAATATAGGCATTTATCAGCCTCCCTGCAGGAAAGGACACACCAAGGAAATGCAAAATACAGGGTAACAGAGGGCTGCGACACAGAGCAAATCCCAAATCTGTCTGGAAATTCCACAGGGAATAAATATGCAATTACCCCAGTTGGGATGGGCACAGAAAGTCTGCTGTGGCCTGATCTGGCTGCTTCACATTTTCTCTCCAGAGAGAGAATCTCCAGCCCTTGGAGCATCTCCGTGGCCTCCTCAGGACTCGCTCCAGCAGCAACTCTGGGCACCCTGTGCCAGGGCCCCACCACCCTCCCAGCCAGGAATTCCTTCCCAATATCCCATCCAGCCCTGCCCTCTGGCAGTGGGAAGCCATTCCCTGTGTCCTGTCCCTCCAGCCCTTGTCCCCAGTCCCTCTCCAGCTCTCCTGGAGCCCCTTTAGGCCCTGCAAGGGGCTCTGAGCTCTCCCTGGAGCCTTCCCTTCTCCAGGTGAACATTCCCAGCTCTCCCAGCCTGGCTCCAGAGGGGCTCCAGTCCTGGAGCAGCTCTGGGGCCTCCTCTGGACTCTCTCCAGTAGCTCCAAGTCCCTCCCGTGCTGGGCCCCAGGGCTGGGGCACCTCTGCAGGTGGGGTCTCACCTGAGTGGGGCAGAAGGACAGAATCCCCCCTTTCCTGCTGCCCACACTGTGGGATCAGCCCAGGGCATGGGTGGTTCTGTGTCCCACGTGGTCAGGGCATATCCAGATATCCTCAATCCCTGAGGTTTCATCAATTTCCCTGAGGTTTCATCAATTTCCCTGAGGATTCCTCAATTTCCCTGAGGTCCTTCTCCTCAGGGCTGTTCTCCATCCCTTCTCCACCCAGCCGGGATTTGTGCTGGGATTCCCTGATCTCTGTGCAGGACCAGCACTCGGCCTTCTTGAACCTCAGGAGCTTCACATGGATGCACCTCTGAACATCCCTCTGGATTTCAGGAGCTGCCCCTCCACCTCCCTACATGAGATTACAACCAGCTCTATCCACCCACCCAATTTCTATTTATTATTCTCTTTTATCGCCCAGAACTGGGCTTAAAGCTGAATAAAACATTCCAAATTCAGTATTTCCTCTGCCAGCAGGAGAAGCGGGGATGTGACTCGGTCCCCACAGCAGAGCGGGACAAAACCCATTAATCCTTGATTGCTGTGCAGGTAATAAAAGAGTTTTATAGGGAAAGGTCTGTGCAGGGCAAAGCCAAATTATTGCTGAGCAGAGCCCTGCGAGGTTCTCTCTAAAAACAAACCATTAACATATGCACAATTAGGCTGCCTCGATTGTTATGCCACAAGCAAAATGCAATCCCATCTTGGAATATCTAAACAGCCTTTTAATTCCAGCGAGCCGGCGGGGGGAAAAAATGTGTTAGCATTAAAGGAATGTGTTTTTTTAATCACATCTAAAAATAACATTTATATAACCACCTACCCTGACATTTCACATCAGCAAGTGGCCAGAACAGCCTCGCTCAGCTGTATTAAAATATGCAAACACCACGGGGTTTTAGCAGATTTTAGTTTCCTGAAAAAGAATTGCAGAGCTCCCAACTTTGGAGGCAAGAGGGAAGTCAGAGTGGTTTCTACTCTGGTTCAAATAAATCATGTGCATGGCGTTCTTCAGCAGGTCAGTGACAGCCAGTGCCTGGATAGTTCAGTCACGGAATGGTTTGGGTTGGAAGGGACACCTTTGCTAAAAGGCGTTACTTGTTAGGATCTAAAGATTGCCCCAAGAAGCTGTGGCTGCCCCTGGATCCCTGGCAGTGTCCAAGGCCAGGCTGGACGGGGCTTGGAGCAGCCTGGGATGGTGGAAGGTGCCCCTGCCCATGGAAGGAAGTGGAATGGGATGATCTCTCTGCGTGTGCACAGGTGAAAAAAGAAAACCATGGATTTGAGGATCTGTGAGGAAGACTTTGGAGCAGGTGGCAAATGAAGACCAGATCCCATTCAGCTCTGCAGGACAATGCAGCTGCTTTTTTAACTTCCTGTTCCAGCCCCAGTTCTTCTGCTCCAGCTCAGAAAGTGCAGGATGTTCTCTGGGAACGTCTCTGAGATGCAGGAAAACTGAAATGGGAATTCAGTGGTGTTTGACAAATACTCAGAAACCCAGTTCCCATACAGGAATTTGTAAAAACTTCCCTTTGTAAAATGAGGGCTTGAAGTGTAAGAGGAGGTTTGATTTGGATATTGGGAAGGAATTCCTGGCTGGGAGGGTGGGGAGGCCCTGGCACATTTTCCCAGAGAAGCTGTGGCTGCCCCTGGATCCCTGGCAGTGTCCAAAGCCAGGCTGGACGGGGCTTGGAGCACCCTGGGGTAGTGGAAGGTGTTGGGGTTGGAATGGGATGGGATTTAAGGTTCCTTCCACCCCAACCCATTCCATGATTCTGTGATTTATCCGGGGATAAGGGGCAGCACAAGGCAATGCTTTGCTTGAAGCCCCTCCTGGTGCAACGCTGCTGCCTCCAAGGAGCATTTCCGAGCTGTCCCCATTCTCTGCTGACTTCCTACAAATCATTTGTTACCGAGATTGATATTGCAGTTATGTAAACATCCATTATTTATCTGCTCTGGCCCTTTGAACCGGATGAGTGCTCCTGGATTTCCATTATTCCGTGTCTAAATTAATCATGGAGCATAAAATCAGTCACCATTTATGCGATATGAAAAGAAAAAAAAAGATGTAAAAATAGCACTCGTGGTGTGGAGATTTCATGCCGTGTTCCCGGGGTAGGAACTCTTCAGGCATCCTGCTTTTTCCTGCAGGCCTGTGAAATATTGATGGCTTTTTTTAAAAGGAAAAAATCTCCCTGAAAATTATCTGTCTCCTCCAGAGAAAGTTGTTCCCTGATCCAGTCACTGACTCCCACACCATGGGGAGCATGGCGGAATCCCATCCCTGTGCAGTTTCCCATCCTCTGGCAAACCCATGTCCTGCATCCCACAGCAGGTTGGGACTGGGATCTCTTCCTGGGCACAGCCAGGAGCCTCTGACACCTTCCTGGGACTGTTTGACAACAAAGTCAAAGTCCCAAAAGGGAAGTGCAAGATGAGGAGCTCTGGGAGGGATCTGAAAGCCTCTTCCAGGAAAGGATGGAGGTGGCTCATCCCTGCTGGATTTTAACAGGAATTATCACTTCTCCAAACCCAAATGGGCCCTGCCACCCCCATGCAGGGAATGGAGCTGGCTGGGGGGGCTGGGATTCAGCTCCAGGCACCTCATGGAATCCCAGAATGGTTTGGGTTGGAAGGGACCTTAAAGCTCATCTCATTCCAACATCCCTGCCATGGGCAGGGACACCTCCCACTGTCCCAGGCTGCTCCAGCCTGGCCTTGGACACTGCCAGGGATTCAGGGGCAGCCACAGCTTCTCTGGGCACCCTGGGCCTCCCCACCTTCCCAGCCAGGAATTCCCAATTCCCAATATCCCATCCATCCCTGCCCTCTGGCAGTGGGAAGCCATTCCCTGTGTCCTGTCCCTCCATCCCTTGTCCCCAGCTCTCTCCAGCTCTCCTGGAGCCCCTTTAGGCCCTGCAAGGGGCTCTGAGCTCTCCCTGGAGCCTTCCCTTCTCCAGGCATCATCCACAATTCCATGTGCTGCTCTGCTCCAGCACCAGGATTTGGGAGACACCATGGGAAGAAGGCAGGGATGGGTAAGAAAGTGAGATCTTTGGAACAGTTCCTTCTGTGCAGTGGTTTTTCAGCACTTTGGGGATCCATCCCTTCCGTCTACGGTCTGTGATCAGCAGAATTAACAGAGAGACCACTGAGAAGCCCAAATTAACAATATCATGGAAATAGTTGGGCACAAAAGGCTTCTTTTAGGGATCAAAACCTCTGCCGAGTGACCAGACCCTCACTGAGATGTTTTTTTAATCGGTGATGCTCCTCAAGCTTCAGCAGCCGCTTCACAACCTGATGTGAGCCTGGATCCCACCAAGAGCCAGAGCCGCCCGTCATCCCCCTCACACCCTTGTAAGTGAAGGAGCAGCCACTCCTGAGGGAATATCCAGGCGATATCCCGCAATATCCCAGCTCCATCCACTCCAGCTATTAATAACTGGCCTTATTTCCCCTCCAGCGAGCATGGCTGGAAGGAGGAACTTCTCCAAGCTTTAAATAACCTCCTGGATTCCCCCCTCTGGACCTGTGCTCCAGCTGGGAGCAGCTTTCCTGTTTGTTTGTTTGTTCCTTTTTCCTTGCCATGATTGCAGGGAGGAAGGAATCTGGCTCCTACCTCCCCGAAGAGCTCGGGCTTGGAGAGCAATTACTCAGCACCGCAGGCTCTGGTGGAGAATTAAAGGTCAGGGCACATTTACTGGGGGTTTTTATCCTGGGCTTCCACGGGGTCACAGCTGATGATAAGCACATGTTCAAATCCACGCTTCCAAAGCAGTTCCCAGTCCAAAACGTGGCTGTGAAAATCCAAGGAGAGCATTTTTAACCCTCTCTTTTCTCTTGATTTTATGGAGCGAAAAGCCTTTGGAGCCAAATTCCAACGAGACAGAGGGAGAGTGGTGGCGGAACCTCTGGGTCAGGATGGAGGTGGCTCATCCCTG
>VZTI01000853.1:15525-27842 GCA_013397865.1 Struthidea cinerea
CCACCCCCCGTCTCTGGTCGTGGCACTGAGCTCCGGCTCTGCAGAGTCCAATTTCCTCCCCCCCCAAGTGGTGGGGAACCCCCCCGAAACCTCCTGCGGGGTGCAGTGAGTGCCAGCGGGGAGCTGTGGGTGCGAACTGCTGGGTGGCAGAGGGGCTGTCCCAGCCCTGCATGTGAGGGTGTGTGCAGGTCACACGTGTGCACCCACGGCTGCATGTGTGGGGGGTTGTGCAGACCCTGCAGCCATCCTTTTGTGCACCTCAGGTCCAACTGTGCGGGGAGGACAGATGTGGTGCTGTGGACACACCTATTGCGCAGGGGGCTGTGTGGGTGGTGGCAGAAAGCTCTGGCATGCAGCAGGGGCACAGCGGGGAGCTGCAGATGGACACAGCTTCCCCTCTTCTTCCTTTCCAGGGCATCGGGAGTGAGGAGCCACAAGCACAGGTGCAGGAGAAGCTGCTGCTGCAGCCCCACAGGTGAGCCCCAGCCCCACAGGTGGGCTCCAGCCCACAGGCCGATGTACAAGTATGACAGGGCAGTGCCCCAGGTCAGCGTGGGGCTGAGCATGGATCCTCACACAGCTACACTCGTGCGTGCCTTCCACAGACGCGTTCTCCCGAATTTGTGCATGTGGAGGACATGGGCAGTCAAGAGCACACGTGTGTTGGTGCTTGTGCCCTCGGGCACATCCGTGTGAGTGTTTGCACCGAGCCCACCGCCGGGGCGGGTGTGCAGAGCCCCCCTACACGCGGGGGTTGCCCTCACATGCAGCCGTGTGCGCGTCGCGGGCTCCGCACGCCGGGCCCGGGCGCCTGGCGCTGCCGGGATGACTCACGGGCCTCGCAGAGGAAGCCGTGACTCAGTCCTGGATTCCTGCCGCTCCCCACCCCCCGGCCGCTCCGGCCATCGCGGCCACGTGGAGCCCGCGGGACCTGCGGCCGGCCCGGCGGGACGCGAGTGGGGGTGCTGGGGGTCCCCGTGGGGCTGCTCGGAGCCGTGCTGGGGACACGTGTCCCTTCCCTGGGTCGTGGGGACTGCGGGGTCCCTGGGAACCGGTGCCTTCGGGCGTGCAGGAGGAAGATGCCCCGGGCTCGGGGTGGCACCGCGCACGCCCCAGTTCCCGCCCCAGCTGGGCGTGGGGTTCCGGATCGGGCACGTTTCCCGGGTGTCTCGGGTGGCTCCGGCTGTGCCACCCCTGGGCAGCGGTGCCAGGCGCTGCCCCGAGCTCCAGCCCGGGGGGAGAGGTCCTCTCTGCGTGGGGGGCCGGGGCTGCTCCACCTGCCCTGGGTTTGCCGTGGATTTGGGCTGTGGCTGCAGCTCCACCTGCCCCTGGTGCTCAGCTGGCACCGGGCTCCGCAGCTGCTCTGGCTGTCAGCCCAGTGCTGGGCAAGGGTCTGGGGTGCTACAGTATCATGCAGGAAGCACTGTGGACCTGGGCAGGGACAAGTGGCTGCAGAGGGAGGTGATCGGTGGTGCCATGTGATGCCCAGAGTGCTGTGCCAGGAGCCTGCAGTGCCTCAGGCACTGCACTGGGGGTCAGTGGCACTGTGCAGTGCCCAGGGTGCTGTGCTGGTGGTGCCACGCAGTGCCCAAGGTGTGGTGCCACGGCAAGGACAGCCTCTGCGAGGCAGAGCAATGTGCAGCAGCTGCCCCCTTCCCGCTCAGCCGTTCCCAGGCCCTGCTCGCCAGATTCACTTTCGCAATGACTGGTGCAGCCACCCCGGCTCTGCCGAGCTCACCCTGACCCACTCTGCCCACGCTGCCTGTGGCCTCTTGCCCCCACGTCACTGCCCGTGACCCAGCACGGTGCTGCTGCTGCTGCTGCCCTCAGCCAAACCCCCTTAACCCTGGCCCTCGCCAGCTCCCAGGTGCTGCTGAGCACAGCAGCGTTTGCCTTCCTGAGCAGACCCCACGTGTTCCTGTGGGGCTGCAGCCCCCTCGGTGGGGCTGGGGGCCGGTGGGTGGCAGTGGGGGGGGTCATGGCCATTAGTGAGTCAGCACAGGCAGGTGTGGACGGGGACACGGGGACGGGGACGGGGACGCCTTGATCGGGGACACCGTGATCGGGGAATGACTCATGTGTTAAACAAACAAACAGGCGAGCCCGTGTGAAGCTGCGCTGGCAGCTTCCTCCGCGCCCCGGCACCAGGGAGCTGCTGGTGCACCCCGATCATTGATCTCCCACAGCGATCACGGCATTGGGAGCAGTCACGGAGCTGCTGCCACGTGCGGTGTCACACACAGGTGCACGGGGCACCCCTTGCCCTGCAGCCAGCAGGACAGACCCGAGGGTCCTGAATGTGGGGCAGGGGCTGATGGGCACTGGCGATTCCGGGGATCTCCAAACACCTGCCTTTTGCCCTCACCACGGGAGCTGCAGTGGCCAGGGTCAGGCGGGCACCTGGCTCTGGCAGCAGGGGATTTCCACGGTCCAGGCTCACCTGGGCTGGGGCTGTGCGGCCTCTCCCTGGGCCAGCAGGTGTAAAACCCAACTGTAGGCAACTGCCCGGCTCACGGCATGGCTGGCCTGCCCGGGCACCCTGCGGCTCGGCTATGTGCCCACCGGGCTGGGAGTGAGCTCTGGAGTGGCAGCTGACTGCCCGGCTCTGGCTTGTCCTGGTCCTACAACCCCTGACCTGGAGGTCTCATTACTGAGCCAGTTCTGTCTGTTCTCAGCCCAAAAGTGCTTCCCCCAAGCCCTGCTGCAGCCAGGGCAGAGCCAGTGTGTGGCCGGTGTTGGGGGGCTGTGAGTGACGCTGTGCCCCAGCACAGGGTCCATCGTGTCCCCAGTCCTCAGTGGGGCTGTGCCACCACCGCCAGCACCGTGTGACCTGGGACCTCGAGCACACACGCACCCGGAATGTTTTGTGGTGAAGCTGGAAAACGGTCAGTTGCTTACTGGATTTTTTTCCACCCTTTCTGCTGTGGGTTTGGCTGGGGGCCCGGGGCGGGCGCAGGGGGTGGGTGTGAGCAGGCATGTGATGAGCCGGGTGTGCCGGGGCTGGCGAGAGCTGTGAAAGTGCTGAGCTGGTGTGAACCCGCCATCCCATCCCCGTCTCCTCCTCTCCAGCCCTTCCTGGAAGAGCTGCTGGGAAGGTCCCTGCTGGGTGCAGGGTGTGGGCAGCTGTGCCCATCCCCACGGCATCCGGGTGCCTCATACAGGAGGCAGAGCCTGTGAGGCCAAAGGCTGCAGGGCTGGGGGTCAGCGCAGGTGCCCTGGGTGCTCCTGCCTCGCTGTGGGGGGACAGGGCGAGGAGCCCACACTGGATGGGGACTTTGCTGCTCTGGGAGTCCCTGAGCTGATTCCTCTTCCCTGTGGCGGGTGTGTGGGGCTGGCGTGAGCGTGTCCTGCCTGGAGCCACCGCTGAGTCAGGGACAGGACAGGAATAGAGTCGGGTGCCTGAGTCACGGCCCATGTGTGAAACCAGCAGCACTTCCCCAGGAAGGGGGAACCCCGCAGCCCTGACAACCCCTGGTATATGTTGGCCACTTCCCTGGGATCAGGGTTCCCCCCTCCTGGATCGGCCCTGGCCCCCTTCAGAGCTGGGAGCTGCTGGCTCTGTCCCTCGCTGCTGTTCAGCAGCCACAAGGACAGGAGATCAGGCAGCAATGCAGGCAGGGAACGGCTGCCTCACCTCAGGACCTTCTCCCTGCACCCACACAGGGCACAGAGCCCCCCGCCAGCCCCCAGGGCTGTGCCCAGGAGCTGGGAAAACCTTGGGAAGGTGTGCAGGGAAGAGCCAGAGTACTCAGCCGCCCTCGTTTGCAGCTCCCCTCGCACACGTGTGTGTGCACAGCGCACCCCCACACACGCGTGTGCATCACTCTGCAAGTGCGACAGCCTGTCCTGCTCCCCAGCCCCCCCAGCCGTCCGTCTGTCCCCTGCCAGCTCCCACAGAACACCCCTCCCTCCCGCCTCCCCCAGAGCGTTTCCGCAGTGTCTCCATTGATAAATCTGGAGCGTTGCCACGGCGACGCTGCAATGGGGCGCAGCGGGTGCGGGGCTGCCGAGGGGCCCAGGCCCACGGTGGGGAGGGGGGGGTGCGGCTGGATCCACGCGTGGGATTGTACACATGTGGCTTCCCAGGTGTGTGGTTGCACACATGTGGGATTTCCCGGGTGCATGGTTGTACGCGTGTGTGCACGGTGCCGGTGCAGAGTGTGCACACGTGTCTGGGTGTGCACACATGCAAGAACTGACGCGTGCTCTGCATGTGCAGGGCTGTGGGGGCTCGGGGACCCCACCCTCGGGCACCGCTGGCAGACGGGACCCTCGGCACTGTCTGGTTCTTCCTGCAGCAGTGCCGGGAGGGAAACCGAGGCAGTGGCGGCATGGGATTCACCCTGCCACGGACGGTCACCTGGGGACAGGGGCAGCTTGGGGATGGGGGGACCTCACACTGCCACCACCTCTGACCCTTCCCCCATAGTGCTGGGTCCAGCCAGCACCGTCACACTCTGGTTGAGGCCACACACGTGTGGGGCTCTGCAGGCAGGTGACCCCACACACACCCAGCAGCAGCCCCCGCGCTGGGATGGGGGTGCAGGTACCTGGTGCTGGGATTGGGGTGCAGGTACCTGGCGTGTGAGTTCCTGCACACGTGTATTCTGTGCATGTGTGTGCACGGTCCTATATGGGGGGCTGGGGGACCCAGCATTGTTTGGTGACAGCACCGCACAGGCAGTGGGACCCCACTGGGGGGGCTGCAGGAGGTCTGGTGTGTGTGTGGGGCTCTGGTGCACCAGGGGAGCACGGGGTGGGGGCCAGAACTGGGCCCTGCGCCAGGGAAGCCCCGGGACCACCCACTGCCTCCAGGACAGCCGGGTAGCTGCAGACCCTGGTATGAGCCCTGTGACCAGCCCTTCGTGAGGCTGTGAGGCTCGGGCAGGCAGTGCCTGTCCCCAGGCAGCTCCTGCTGTGCCCTGCACCCTCTGCCAGGCCACGGCACTTGGGGGTCCACGTGGGGAACCCACGTCTGCTGCGGCCACACGTGTTCAACCCTGTGGACGTGGGCAGAGCCTGATGCTGCTGCTGCCCACAGCCCTGTGGTGGGATCGTGGGGCGCTGAGGGGGTGCTGGGCGCCAGGATCAGCCCGGTTTGCAGCCGGGAGCTGGGGGGGGACACGGGCAGGACCCCAGGGCACGGGGTGACACGGGGTTGCCGGCGAGCGCAGCGCGGCCGTGGCACACGCGTGGGCTGTGCGGGCACACGCGTGCGGTGCCGCGTGGGCAGGATCGGTGCGTGTAGCGTGGCTGCCCTCTGCTGCCACGGCCACGGCAGCGCTCAGCACCCCGGCACCCGTGGGACGCTGCCGGGGGGCCGTGGCAGGGACCCCCTGGGTGCCGAACAATGGCAGCTCTCTCTGCCAGCCCCCGGCCCACACCAGAACCCCCCGGGCTGGGGTGAGGGACTGCCAGTGTGAGGCAGCAGGGGCGGGGGCTCTGAGATGCTGTGAAAGATGAAATCCCCCTCCACCCTGTGCCCCCCCGAGCTGCGATGGGGTCATGCAGCAGCCGGGAGGGAATGAAGCATTTTCTGGGCTTTTAGAGCCATGGGGAAGGGGCTCAGCCTGCGGGGGGGCTGGTGTCAGTTCTTGGTGGCCCCCGCTGCTCTCGCGGACGTGGGGCTGGCATGAATCCTGCAGCTCCATCCCATCCTCCATCCCGCTGCGTTGGGAAGCAGGTCACGTCCAGCTCCCGGCACGGCAGCGACGCCGGGGGAGCTCAGCTTTCTGGGGCAGCTCCGGGCTGCTGGGAGCAGCCAGCTGCTGCTTCCAGCGCTTTTGGGGATTGTGGGAGGAGGATTTCCAGCGGTGCGGGGCTACGTGGTACTGCCATCCCGGGAAGGTGGCAGTGGGGAGATCAGCCCCTGCTCCCCTTCAGCTCACCCCGATGGGCGCTGGGGGTCTTGGCTGCTCTGGAAGGAGCATTGCCAAGCTCCCCCAAAAAGCTCATTGCTCCAGGAGTCGCTGCCCTGTCTCAGGGCAGCTGTGCTGGGTGGCACCAGGCTGTGCAGTGCCAGGATCCGGCCTTTCCCTGTGGAACGCCCGGCTCCCAGGGCAGGTGTGGTGCTGCTGGAGGCAGAGACGCTGCCTCTACCTGCCTCCATTCGGATCAGCGCGAGGGGGGAGAGCGGAGGAACTTTCCCGACTCGTTTCCCCACCTTAAGGGGAAAAAAAGAGAAGGAGTCGCATGACTTGGAGCTTCCCGAGAGGCAGCGCGGGGAGAGAGTGACCCAGGGAGCCAAGAATCTGCTCCGCTATCGTGTCTCATTCCTGCTCTGCGGCGCGGGGCTGGGAGAGGTTGGGTTACGGGAGGCGCGGAAAGGGGACGGTGCAGGATGAGCTCATGCGAGGGCGCGGGAACCTTGTGGGCAGGAAAAAACGTTGATGCTGCAGTTCAGGGATTTCTGCAATCGCGGCTGTTCCCGCAGATCCCGGCTCGCTCCGTCGGGCCGCCCCTCGTGCCGATGGCAATAAAATCACTCGGGGAGGGCTGTGGGCTCAAGGTGATTCACGTGTCCTTGCAGGGAAACAGCAGCACACAGTGAATTGCTCAGGAGCAGAGGGAGCGAGGGGGGAACACTGGGGTCTTGGGGGGACACTGGGGTTCTGGGGAGCCCCAGCACCCTTGTGCAAGGAGCTGGACCAAAGGCTACCCTGCATGGGATTGTGGGGGGTGAGACCACCGGCCCCACCGCAAATCGTGGCAGCAAACCCCAATGTGAGGCAGGCAGTGCCTGAGGGAATGTGTGGAGGAGTCCAAAGGGTTTGGAAAAGCTCCAGGTTCCCTCAACACCTGGGCTGGCCCCCCTCGGTGTGTACTTTACCCCTTCCTGGGGAGGGATACGATGTTCCCGATTCCTGGCAGCTTTTCCCCTGCAGACTGTGATAAACTCCTCCCGCGTCCCCAGCCCTCTGTCCCGCAAGGTCACCCGGTGTCAGGCGGTCAGAGGCTGTTTGTCCTGTCCTTGGGTAGCATCTCCTGCCCTTAAGAACTCGATGCTGTAAATACTCTTAGATGATGATTAATGAGCCCTTATATAACCGAGCTGAGTCCTTAATGCAGCCGGGAGGGTGACAGGAGGGAAGGTGGGAGCGAGAAAGTGCACGTCGCTGGCGCTGCTGCTTTTCCCACACCGGAGCAGCTGCGTTCCATGCAGGGGGACCCTGGCAGATGTGGGGGAGAGCCCGTCTACAGGGAAGTAGTTGGAGCAGCCCCCACCTGTGTTTTCCAGGCAGTTTTGGGTCCCGTGGGAGCGAGCGGCCAGTGCTGCTGCCCTGAACCACGTTGCCCAAGGCTTGGCCGGGCTCTACGGTGTGGGAGGACTGGGAGGTTAAGGGTTTATGCTGGAAAAGCACTGATGTGTGACAGTGGCTGGAATGTTGTGCTGGTGAGCTGGGAGTGCTGACGGAAAAGGGCAAAAATGCCACAGTAGCACCTTAGTGTGGCCCGTGAGGAGTGACGAGGTCGCTGCTGGAGCCGCTGGGTGCAGCTGTTTCTGGGCAGGTAGAGACGGTCTGACACACAGGATTTGGTTTCCCATAATCTGGCTGGGAAGCACCAGCCCTGATAAAGCTGCTGCTCAGTGCCAAGGCAGTTACATGGTTGCCATGGTTACCACATGCTTATTTTCACCATCTTCCTCACCTCAGCCGGGGTGCACCGGCATTCCCAACCCTGAATCCCCCCTGACCTCAGCTGGGGGTGCACCGGCATTCCCAGCTCCGAATCCCCTCCCTTGACTCCAGCTGGGTGCACTGGTATCTCTGATCCCGAATCCCCGCTGACCTCAGCTCATTTCCTAATACTCCAGTTTGGGTATCCCGACGCTGCTGTGACCCCCCTGTCACCTCAGGGCAACGTGTGCCAGCCCTGATCTCGTGCACCTTTTTGTTGTGGATCCGATCCTCGTGCTCTCTGTGGATCCGATCCTCCCGCTCTCTGTGGATCTGTTCCCCGCACTCGCTACAGATCTGATCCCAGCGGATCCTGTCCCCCCCGCTCCCTGTGGCTTTGTCCTACAACCCGGTAAATCCCGGTCACAGGGAAGCGCAGCGGCCGCGCTCCTCGCCATGGCAACGGCGGGATTGCGTCAGGGCTTTTCTTTCCAACTGCAAAGCTGGATGAGCAACTCCCTCGGGGACTGTAGTAAGGGAGAAGGGAATATTCTTTTCCCTGGGGCGCTTTGGGACTGCCAGTTCCCTAATCCAGCCATGGTTTGGTGTTTTGCTCCTTGCTCCCGGGTCCAAGGCTGCGATGGGCCAGAAATCCTGGGAGCAGCCAAGGCTCCCATGCCAGGGACGCCGAGGGTTCCTGTGCCGGGGGCAGTGAGGGCTCCCGTGCTGGGAAGACTCCGTGTGCCTTCCCTGTGGCACCTCCGTGCTCGTGGTATAAGCTGATCTTGCAGGGAAACCAGGAAGGAGCCAGAGGTTTGGTGATGGATGGGGTGGAGGCCCAGGGATGAGCCCTGCTTCAGTCCAGCCTCACATTCCCTCCTTTCCTGCAATCCCAGCAAAAACAAAGGCAGAGGAGGCGGCTCTTGCGCCGTGCGGGATGTGCTGGGGCGTGCAGAGCTCCCCCACCGCTGTGCCTGGGAGCAGAGAGGGTGGTCCCAGGGGCTTCGCCGAGGCTCAGGGGCAGGAACGCGGCGCCGGAGCCCGGAGCGGGCGGGGGGGGGCTGCCTGGAGGGTTCTGTTCCCTCCCAGTCCCGGATAAGACAGCCCCAGAACACGAGACGTGGCACCCACTGCCCTGTCCTCCCCCTGGGCACTCCCCTCCCCAGCCCTGGCCCGCGGCGGCAGCCCCGGAGGAGCTGCTCCGGGATTTGGGAACCTCATCAGAGCAGTGCCCGGGGCGGGGGCTGCCCTTGGCTCCCCAGCAGGTGCTGGGGCTGCTGAGCAGGTTTGGGCTCAGCTGCTGCACGGCTCGGGGCAATTCCGTGTGCCCTGGAAACGGGCCGTGAGTGCAGGGACTGGGAAAGGTCCCTACAAACACCACAGCAAAGCGGGGATCCCCAGAGAAGCCCCTGGCGCTGCGGAAGGAGCTGCCTGGCTGCGGGATGTGCCGGAGGCAGGAGAGAGGTTCATGTTGATGTGGAAATGGCACGGGGTGAAGGAAGGAGGGCAGCACCACTCCTCGTATCACTGCTCCCCCATGGCATTTCCACGTGGCACTATCCCTGCTGTGCTGCTGGACAGGCAACACTTCCAGGAAATCGGATTTGCATTAACAGGATGTTTGGTCCTACAACCTCTGCCCTTGGAAGCTTTGAAAAATGGGTGATAAAAACACCAGTCATGTGAGGGGGGAATTGCTTGAATCAGCTCCAGGTGATCCCTGAGGTCCCTCCAGCCTCTGGTGATTCACGATTTCCCATGGCTGCACCTGTACACACACAGAGCTCTGCTCCGGAGTGGATATTTGCACTCCCTAAGGAAGTGCCGGCACTTTTGCCATATTGGGTCACCGCAGCCACAGCCCTGCTCACAACCAGCTCCAGGTCACCGAAATTGGGGCTCAGCCAGGGAAAACACCCGTGGGTGCTCAGGAACTCACACAGGAGTGAACTCTGAGTCTCCTATGTGGTGTCGCCTGTTTGGGACCCCTGGCCAGGGCCCTTCTGCTGCAGGAGGTTTGCTCTAAGGACGTGAATCCTGGGCTGTTTCGGTGCTTAATTAACTGCCCCACGGACTGGTGCAACCTGCCAGGTGAGCTGCCTGCCTGGCTGCTCCCCGCGCTGCTTCCAGCCAGAGCTCAACCCGTGGTACATGCGGAGATGTCCCTGAGCCCCTTGGGCTGGCGACACTGGGTTGCTGTGGCCCCTGTGTGCAGCCTGATCATGGAATATCCATGAGGATCATCAAATCCACGCCTGATGCCCTGGGTCAGGAATGATCTGGAGCACTGAAACCTCCTGGCAGCAGCAGGTTTCTCACCATGTATCACTGGGTGACTCTCGCTGTCAAAGCAAAAGCATCAACACACCCCAGGGAGACAGAAATCACACTTTTGGGACACATCCGAGCAGGGCTGTGCTCACCATTCCCTGTCACAGGAGCTCCTCTGCTCCCAGCAGCCCTTCATCCTGCTCAGGCTCAAATTCCCCTGAAGCAGCAAAGGTTCTCGGTGTTATTTTCACAACACCCGACCTGCCTGGCTTTGTGTGGAGTCAAATCCCAGTGAATCCTGGTGTTTGTCCCTCGAGGTTTGCAGCAGGGTTGGTGTTGGGCTGGCGCTGCTCCTCTCGCGGCATCCCAGGCTGGAAAATGGCTCTGTGTGCATCAAGGTCACTTCATCCGCCCTCATCACGGACCAGAAACGCTCACGTTAATGGGTCTCTAATTTAATCAAAATGCCGTGCCTGTGATTGCAGGGCCGGGATCTTTTCCTCTCTTGAAGGGCAAAAATCAATTTGCAGTAACAGCAGATGTGTCTCCTCGCTCCTCCAGGCCTAGGAAAGTGAGTAAATTTTTCATGGTGAGAAAATAATAATATTGGCTTGGTCTGTCATCAATTTGGGGTTTTTTTATGCGTTTTTGAGCACTTTGGTGGCAGCGTTCTGTCCCTATGTCCCTGTGAGCTCAGCAAAACCACTGATGTGGTGCCTCTGGGTTTCGTAATTACTGTATAACCTATGTACAAACTGCCCTCTTCCTGCAGATCCCCAAGGGAACACAACAAATCAGGGAGGAAAAGCCTGATTTCCACACTCTGGGAGGCGGGGAATGGGTGATCAGTGCTCGGACAGAGCAATCGCGGGCAGGTTTCTCTGCATCTCCCCGTGGTTTGCTTTTCCTCTGTCTCAGAGCCTGGCTTGGAAATTGGTCACCAAAGAGCGGTGATTTCCGTGTTCCAGTGGTTTTCTTCTGTGCAGCCTGGCTCTGACTGGGAATGCTGGGAGGGAAGGGCGGAAGGGCGGAAGGAAGGAAGGAGGGTGGCCGGTGGCTGCAAACTCCTGCTGCAAACTGCAGCGCGAATTAGGAGGAGTTTCTGGAGGCAGAGTCAATGTGGCTGGTCCTGCCTGGGACGGGGGACACGCACAGTGACCCCCGATGTGTCCAGTGCTGTCCTCAGACACAGGACACACACGGTGACACCAGAGCCCTGTCCTCGCTGTGTTTCCTTCCCTTGTTTCCTTCACACTGCTATTCCCTCCCATGCTTCTCCTCCTCTCCAATCCATTTCTTCGCGTGCGTCTCCTCCTCTCCAATGTTTCCAAACTCTTTTCTACACGAAGTTGTAATTCTTGCACGAAACGCTAAAAATTTTTATTTTTCAAAGCCTTTCAAAGCTGTGTAGCCTCTTGCTGAGACATATCTTTGGCTTTGCCAGTTTCCTCTTTCAAAGGGGAAGTTTTTACTGCTGAAGGCATTCTCACCTTGTCACACCTCAGGATGGGCTTTTAAAGATTTCAATCTTTCCGAAAACGGGCTGAGCAAAGTCCTTTTATTTTTGAAGAAAACTTTGTCGCTTTGCCTGCTTCTCACCATCATCTCCCAAGTGCGGGTTAAGACAACACCGCAAGGAGACGGCTGAAGGGATCATTCCCCACGGGACACAGAGGAGGGCGGCCGCCGCGGGGGCTATTTCGCGGGGACAGGACGAGCCCCCTGAGCGGGGCGGTGGCCGGACGGGCCGCAGCGGGAGGAGCCGCCGGGGCCGGGCCGGGGGCAGCGCTCAGCGGCCAAGATGGCGGCGGCCCCTGAGGCGGCCCTTTGTCTGCGGCCGCCGCCGCAGTGCGAGAAGGGCGCGAAACTGGGGCAGCGTGGACACGCCCCCTTTCGCCAGGGGGGCGTGGCGGCCGCGCCCCCTGACCAATCGGCGGCCTCCACTTCCTTCCCCCTCACAGGGGCGCTCCCGCCCGCCTCCGCGCGCGCAGCCAATCCGTGCCGTCCGTCGCGCCCCGCCCCCACGTGGGTGGAGGGGGCGGGGCCACGCTGCCGTTTTGTTTGGGCGCGCACTTCCTGCACCCCCCGCCGCGGCTCATTAATATTAACGAAGTCCCGCCCAATCGGGTGGTGCAGCGGCGGCAGCGCTTTGGTGACGTATCGCCCCGCCTTGCAGCGGGGTTCATCTGCATATTCATGAGATAGGCGGGATGAGGCGCGGGCGTTTATAAGGCGCCGCCCCGCCAGGCTCGCCGTACATTGCGCTGAGGCTTTGAAGTGTTCTGTGGACCCTGCACCGCTCGGGCATCGGTGAGCGCAGTCGCGCGGGGTGGACGCGAACGCGGCCGGGCCGGACTTGGTGGGCCGCGGTGAGCGGAGCTTTGTCGTAGGGCCGGAGGGCCGGGTCCCGCGGGAGGTTGAGCCGCG